>BLSH010509980.1:84574-96263 GCA_018402905.1 Glandirana rugosa
TAACGTTGTGGACGTTGGGGATAGCGATGTGGGGACGAACCGTGGGGTCTACAAAACCTTGATGTAAAGGGTACTACGAGTTCGTGAGACGTCACATCAACTCGTAGTACCCTATACATCAAGATTTTCTAGACCCCACGGTTCCAAAGCGGTAGTGACGGAATCCGGGACGAGTGTGGACACGTAAAATACCAGCAAAATCCACGCCACTTACGACGTAGAAATTACGCGAAAATTGTTTATGTACAAGATATCTCAACTTACCATCGTGTGGATTTTACGTGGATTTTACGTGGTCGGGTATCTGGACGGACCGTTAATAATAATGTAAGCTCTAACGAGCAGGGCCCTCTGATTCCTACTGTATTTAAGTGTATTGTATTTGTACTGTCTACCCTCAAGTTGTAAAGCGCTGCGTAAACTGTTGGCGCTATATACATCCTGTATAATAATAATAATTGCCAGGCAGGTCTATGGGCTGGTGCATTTTAGGTGCATTTTAGGTGTGCTACCATTCAACTCTATAGAACATGTATTTGTTAAAAGCGCATTAAAGATGCAGCATTCACCGCACCTAAAACGACCATAAAATGCACAGGTGTGAGCAGGGCCTAAGGCAGTGATGGCGAAACCTTGGCACCCCAGATCTTTTAGAACTACATATCCCATGATGCTCAACTACACTGCAGAGTGCTTGAGCATCATGGGAAATGTAGTTCCAAAACATCTGGGGTGCCAAGCAGGGGTGTAGCGATAGGGGTTGCAGGTGTTGCAATTGCAGCCGGGCCCCATGCTCCATGGGGCCCATGTACCTCCCTTGTACACCTGGATAGGAGGAATGGAGGGGGTGGAATTTAGAGGACCCAATCTCCTCTATTTTCCTCTATCCAGTTTACTTCTCTTCTGCTGTTCTCAGGGTTCCCTGTGTGCTTCCCTGGTCCCCCCCACAGAGCTGCTGTCTTCCCCCCTCCTCTCTCCTGCCAGCTGCTGTAGACGATGTGTCATGATGGAGAGATGGGAACGGGTCGGTAAATTTGTCATTTACCGTCTCCTTCCTTTTCTGAATGAACAGAGTCAGTGATTGGTACCAATTGGTTCATTCATAACTGAAGCATAGTAAACAGTTTTTACTATACTTCCATTTCTGAATGAATGGGAGGCTCGGTGCACAGCTATTCCTGTCCATTCATTCTGTGCAGCTGAGGCTACACTGAGGGAGATTGAGGGCTGAGGTTTGTTTAGACCCCCTGATATCTCATCAAAGCCCCCCAACAGAGCTCCTAAAAAATGTAAAAAATTGTAAAAGAATTAAAATGAAATGGTAAAAAAAAAAATGTAATTAAAATAAAAATTACAAACTACTGACACCAGTGAGGGAATTGCAAAGGTTGACCGGGCCTTGGCATTTCACCACCATGGGGAGGCCCGAAGATGGCAGAAAGGGGGCCGCTGCAGAACTTGTGAAAGGGCCCCGCTGCCGTACCACAATAAAGGGACCCGCAATAGGAGTAAAGGGCCCCAGGGTCAGTGGGAAGAGGGAGGGCCCTGGTCAGGGGGGCCTTCATAATTTCTTGCACCAGGGCCCTGAAGGTTCTAGTTATGCCTCTGGTGCCAAGGTTTCGCCATCACTGGCCTAAAGCTTCATTCACACAATTGTAAAAATTTTACTGATGTTATTACAGATGTGTATGGGAGAAAAGTTCCCGCGTAATGATCAGTAAAATACTTGCATATAGATGCATTTAAATGCGTAAAGACGCCTATGTGTACATAATGTGCTTTTATGATCATTTTTTTTTTTCCCTTTGTTTAGGCTTAGATTTAGAAAACACGTATACATGTGTTTGTACCCATAAGAGCGTACAGCGCATTTTCTTAGATGCAGATTTTTGGATTCCGTGTCACTGATCTGAAAGCAGCTCATGTTTTTTTTTTTTTTAAATCAGAAAACATTATAAGAACAATAGGGCATTAATTACACACATGTAAGCATTGTTCATTGGCATCCTCTTACTACCCGTAATCTCCCCTTTGACTCAAAAGATCTTGGAATATATTACTCCTCTCCCTGTCTATAGGGCTCCTTTCCCCTCTCTCTCTCTGAATGGACCCCCCTACAGTGTCAACATATTATCCTCTCCATAATCAAGTCCGATGGGGCAAGTCCCGGATTGTCCAACCAACCACCCTACACCCTTTCGAATTTGAGTGTGCTCCCTCTATGTTTATAGATTAGTTTTTCGTATCGCAGCATCGTACCCACTTGATCCATCCACATCTTCACCATAGGCGGTTCTGGGGAAATCCAATGTAACAGGAGCAGTCTACGGGCCTGAAACAGGGTCTTCTTTCTTAAATTTGTCATCAATAACCCCATCTAATGCCCCCAGGATGCAGTGTTTAGGATCTAACGGAATATCTACTTGTAATGCCCTGTTAATAGTTGCCAGTATGGAATGCCAGTATCTGTGGAGTTTGGGACACCCTCCATATAAGGTGAATAAGGTCCCCCTCATCACGTCTGCACCTGGTACATAAAGGGTCCGATCTTACCCCCATTTTATATAGTTTGAGCGGAGTGCGATGAGTCCTAAGCAGAATATATAACTGAGACATTCTTTGCGCTACATTAAGAGAGCTAATATGCACATTCTCTAATACGCAGCTCATGTTTAGGCGCCTGTGTGAATGGCTCCACTGAAATCATTCAGATCCGTAATTAAAAAAGCACTTGTGTATTTTTCTGGTCATGTGAACGGGGCCTAAAGTTTAAGGCCCCATTCACACTTGTAAGACTTGTCTTGCAACTTTGGACATGACAGGTTGCAGCCTATTCTTTTCAGGGGCACCTATTTAGATTGAAGTGTTTGATACCCCAACATTTCCTTTTCCTGATACACTATATTACCAAGAGTATTGGGATGCCTGCCTTTATACACACATGAACTTTAATGGCATCCAAGGGTTCAATATTGAGTTGGCCCACCCTTTGCAGCTATAACAGCTTCAACTCTTCCGGGAAGGCCGTCCACAAGGTTTAGGAGTGTCTATGGGAATGTTTGACCGTTCTTCCAGACTTGCATTTGTGAGGTCAGGCGCTGATGTGGATGAGAAGGCCTGGCTTGCAGTCTCCGCTCTAATTCATCCCAAAGGTGTTCTATCAGGTTGAGGTCAGGACTCTGTGCAGGCCAGTCAAGTTTCTCCACCCCAAACTCGCTCATCCATGTCTTTATGGACCTTGCTTTGTGCACTGGTCCAAATCATTTGGTGGAGGGGGATTATGGTGTGGGGTTGGTTTTCAGGGGTTGGACTTGGCCCCTTAGTTCCAGTGAAGGAAAATCTTAAGGCGTCAGCATTCCAAGACGTTTTGGAAACTTTCATGCTCCGAAATTTGTGAGAACAGTTTGGGGATGGCTCCTTCCTATTCCAACATGACTGCGCACTTAAAGGAGTTGTAAAGGCAGAAGGTGCATTCTATACATTAAGATAAAAAACCTTCTGTGTGTAGCAGCCTCCCCAGCACCCCACTAATACTTACCTGAGCCCCATCTCTCTCCAGCGCTGTCCACGAGTGTCTAAGCTGTGCCAGACACTTCTCCTGATTGGCAGAGACACAGCAGAGGCGCCATTGGCTCCCGCGGCTGTCCATTAAAATCAGTCAGCCAATCAGGGGAGAGAGGGGCAGGGCCGGGTCTGGGCTCCATGCAGGGGCGTTGCTAGGTTTACAAAAGATCTGGGGCTAGAGCCCATAGCAACGAAGTAAAGACAGACATATGCTTGAGCAGGCATACATGTTATAAAATAAATAATAATAGTAATACATATACATGCGTATGTATGTATGTGTGTGTGTGTGTGTATATATATATATACAGAGTCTGCATTCCAGACCGGGACATACCTGCTAATTGCAGAACTGCACCCACCCTGTAAGAGACCCGGGGCTATAGCCCCAATAGCCACCCCCTAGCAATGCCTCTGGCTCCATGCCTGAATGGATACACGGAGCTCTGACTCGGCTCAGGTGCCCCCATAGCAAGCTGCAGGCTGAGGGGGAACTCACCAGAAGGAAGGGTCAGGAGAGCCTGTGAGGGGCCCTAGAAGAGGAGGATAGTTTTTAAAAAAAAAAACAAAAAAGAGCCTTTACAAACACTTTAAGCAAGGTCCATAAAGAGATGGATGAGGGAGTTTGCGGTGGAGGAACTTGACTGGCCTGCACAGAGTCCTGACCTCAACCCGATAAAACACCTTTAGGATGAATTAGAGTGACTGTGAGCCAGGCCTTCTCATCCAACATCAGTGCCTGGCCTCACAAATGCTCTTCTGGAAGAATGGTCAAACATTCCCATAGACACTCCTAAACCTTGTGGACAGCCTTCCCAGAAGAGGTGAAGCTGTTATAGCTGCAAAGGGTGGGCCAACTGAATATTGAACCCTACAGACTAAGACTGGGATGCCATTAAAGTTCATGTGCGTGTAAAGGCAGGCATCCCAATACTTTTGACAATATAGTGTATATCGGTGATAATCAGGCAGTGTGTTGAGGTGTGACATCGGTGGATGTGGGATGCATACAATTTTCAGCATGTTGTAGTCAGGAGTGGACAGATTGGGCCATTGTTGTGTATGGGTGGCCCTCAGATATCATTTATTAGGCTCCATTCACACTGAGTGCGTTTTTTGATGCATTTTGCAGAAATGCAGGGAATTTTTTTAACATGGGTTCCTATGGAAGACGTTCACATCAATGCTTTTTCGTGCGTCTGCATTTTTGGAAAAGGTCGGGGACTTTTTTTCATGCAAAAACCAACATTTTGCATGTAATGAACTTCAATGGGCAAGTGTTGCGTTTTTACCACATTTTTACCGCGATTTTGCTGTGATTTGTGTTTTAAATCTGCCTAGCAACATTTTCCCCCCCAAAAAAAACATTTTATAAAAAAAATTAAATATAAAAAAACACAAAACGCAAATCGCGGTAAAAAAACCAACGGAAAGCACAGCAAAAAACAGTGAAAAAACGCTGAAAAGCAAAATGCATTGATGTGAATGGAGCCTTACACTTCACAGTATTCAGATTGCCAAATACGGCGATTCTGAATGCTGTCATTTTTTAAAAAACCTGCGCCGTTAGCCGCCGAGTAAACCATAAGTGACGTTGTAACGTCGCTTCCAGAATTTGGCAAAGGAGTCCCGATTCCGGCTTCTATCAGGTCTCCTAGCCAGCGGACGTGCCGGATCGGAGCTTCGGTCTCCCGGTGGGACGGGAGGCCGGAGAAGAGCGGCGGAAGGCGGCGGGGGGGGGGGGGATGATAACGACCGAACGGTTCCCGAGCCTTATCGGCGGATAGCCAACCGCTCGCTCTAAAAAACGGTACCGGGATACAGCCTGCAGCATTTTGCATGTAATGGACTTCAATGGGCATGCAAGAAAAACGCAAGTGCTGCGTTTTTACTGCGAATTTGCTTTTTAAATCTGCCTAGCAACAAAACTTTCCCAAAAAAAAAAAATTAAATATAAAAAAAGCAAATCGCGGTAAAATTGTGGCAAAATCGCGGTAAAAAAACAAGAAAAGCACAGCAAAAAGAAACGCTGAAAAGCAAAATGCATTGATGTGAATCGAGCCTAAGATTATAGAACCATTTTATTGCTACCCCTCAATACCAATAATACAGAGGGGAGGGTGGTGGGGATGCCTGGATGGTGGCCATGTATGGTGGCACTCGCGGTGATATACTGTATACATGGATGATGCCCTCTTTCTATCTATATATATATATATATATGGTGTATATACACAGCAGTGAGAACAGGTTGGGGTGGCAGCAGCTGACACTCACAATCGCTCCATTGTACTCCAGAGATCCGCAGACAGCTGTCTCTGCCCCTCTCTCTTTCTTCATCCATCTGAGAGGGTCAGCTGTCTCTTCCACCCACCTGTGGGGCCCCTGAGAGCCCGATACTGACCAATGCCATCTAGGGACACAGATGTGCCAGGAACTGTCCTGAACTCTGATGATTTGTTGGGAAGTGTTGTGTCTGTCTGTCAGTGCTAAGCGGTTCTATCATCAAATTCCTCTTTCCCATATCTAACATTTAATCTGCCCGTATCCTTATATATCCCTTGGGATTTCAATGTATTATTTAGTGAAGAGCAGCACAGAAGATGCAGAAATATACACTCACCGGCCACTTTATTAGGTACACCTGTTCAATTGCTCGCTAACACAAATTGCTAATCAGCCAATCACATGGCAGCAAATTTAGGCATCTAGCATAGGCGTGCGCACAGGGTTGCCACCTCATCCCTTTAAACACGAACACATATTAATTACACAGGTTGTTCTGTGGCTGATTAAGGTGGTAATTGAACTCACTTGGTGCCTCATCTGCATTTAGGGCCGGTTCACACTTGCGCGGCGCGATGCGGCGCTCGAGGCGACCTCAAAGCGGCTTGCGAGGAGACTTCTATCATAGAAGTCAATGCAAGCCGCCTGAGATCGCCCTGAAAATAGTGCAGGGACCATTTTTCTAAGGCAGAGCGAAGCGATTCGCTCCTATTAGAACGGTTCCATTTGCACAGCATTGAGGCGAATTGTCAGGCTACTCAAGTCGCCTGACAATTCGCCTGGATGTGAACGGGCCGCGAAGTCGCGTCGCGCAAGTGTGAACCGGCCCTAAATCAGCCTCAGAACAACCTGTGTAATTCATATGTGTTCGGTTTTAAAGGGAGGAGGTGGCAACTCTAGCGTGCGTACGGGGTGTGCCAGGTGTGCCTGGGCACGCCCTAATCACCCTGTGCTGCACATATTCCCCATTGCTGCTCGGCTGCAGAGAAAGGGACTGGGGAATCTTTGTCCTCAGTCCCTTTCTGAATCTAAAGTGAGACCTCAGGGGTCTGGCCTAGGGTTGCCACATCATCCCTTTAATCCAGGACACATATGAATTACACAGGTTGTTCTGAGGCTGATTTAATGCAGATGAGGCACCAAGTGAGTTTAATTACCACCTTAATCAGCCACAGAACCTGTGCAATCGATATGTGTCCTGGATTAAAGGGATGATGTGGCAACCCTAGTCTGGCCCCTGATATTTCAGCAAAAGACATAGCTCCCAATTGTCCCGGATTTCGAGGGACTGTCCCTGATTTCGAGGGACTGTCCCTGATTTGAAGCAAAGTCCCCCTGTCCCTCTTTCCTCCTCATTTGTCCCTCATGGTGGTCTGGTCTGTATAGTTGTATATAAAATGCACTTTTTATCTTTCAAAAAGTGTTTCCCAGTGCTAAACCTTTCACCCAATTTCTAAATGGCTGCATTTGTAAACTTCAAAAGCCAATAAAAGGAATAGTAGAGGTAAAAAAAGGCTCTCGTGGGTTTAACTAATCATTTATTTTTGGTTAATTTTCCTTTAAGGGGGCGTGGCAGGGGGCGTGTCCTATGCCTACACACTTTTGCTAGTAGGTGTCCCTCATTCCCATCTCAAAAAGTTGGGAGGTGTGGCAAAGACCCCCAATGGGGCTCCAAAAAATTGTAAAAAAAAATAATAATAATAAAAATAAACTACTGACACCAATCTCTGCCCTACTGACACCGTCCTCTGCCCTACTGCCCTATATATATTTACACATGCATGTGTGTTTGAGCTTTGGGCTGCGCACACCTATGTGTTGAAGATATCTTGCTGAAGTTCAAGCCAAGCATCAGAATGGGGAAGAAAGGGGATTTAAGTGGCTTTGAAAGTGGCATGGTTGTTGGTACCAGGCGGGCTGCTCTGAGTATTTAAAAAAACTGCTGATCTGCTGGGATTTTCACGCACAACCATCTCTTGGGTTTACAGAGAATGATCTGAAAAAGAGAAAATATCCAGTGAGCGGTAGTCGTGTGGAGGAAAATGCTTTGTTGATGTCAGAGGAGAATGGGCAGACTGCTTCCAGATGATAGAAAGGCAACAGTTACTCAAATAGCCAGGGGCGTAACGATAGGGGTTGCAGGGGTTGCAATTGCAACCGGGCCCCATGGTCCAGGGGGCCCATGTGCCTCCTTTGTACACCTGAATAGGAGGGATGGTGGGGGTGGCATTTAGAGGACCCAATCTCCTCCATTTTCCTCTATCCAGTTTACTTGTCTTCTGCTGTTCCCAGGGCCCCTGTGTGCTTCCCTGGTCCCCCTGGGGCCTGCTGCAGAACTTGTGAAAGGGCCCCACTGCAGTACCATAATAAAGGGACCCACGATGGGAGTAAAGGGCCCCAGGATCAGTGGGAAGAGGGAAGGGCCCTGGCCAGGGGTCAGGGGGCCCTTTATAATTTCTTGCACCGGGGCCCTGAAGGTTCTAGTTACGCCTCTGCAAATAGCCACTCGTTACACCCAAGGTATGCAGAATACCATCTCTGAACACACAACACAACGATCCTTGAAGCAGATGGGCTACAGCAGCAGAAGACCACACCTGGTGCCACTCCTGTCAGCTAAGAACAGGAAACTGAGGCTACAATTGGCACAGGCTCACCAAAATTGTGCAATAGAAGATTGGATAAACGTTGCCTGGTCTGATGCTATGGATTTCAGCTGCGACATTCAGATGGTGGGGTCAGAATTTGGCTCATAGATCCATCCTGCCTTGTATCACCGGTTCAGGCTGGTGGTGGTGGTGTAATGGTGTGGGGGATGGGCACACTTTGGGCCCCTCAGTGCCAATTCAGCAACATTTAAACCCCACAGCCTACCTGAGTATTGTTGCTGACCATGTCCATCCCTTTATGACTGCAGTGTCCCCATCTTCTGATGGCTCCTTCCAGCAGGATAATGCACCATGTCACAGAGCTCCAATCATCTCACCACTGGACAATGAGGTCACTGCACTCCAATGGTCTCCACACTCCCCACATCTCATCCAATGGCCTCCACACTCCCCACATCTCATCCAATGGCCTCCACACTCCCCACATCTCATCCAATGGCCTCCACACTCCCCACATCTCATCCAGTGGTCTCCACACTCACCACATCTCATCCAATGGCCTCCACACTCCCCACATCTCATCCAATGGCCTCCACACTCCCCACATCTCATCCAATGGCCTCCACACTCACCCCATCCCATCCAATGGCCTCCACACTCCCCACATCTCATCCAATGGCCTCCACACTCCCCACATCTCATCCAATAGAGGACCTGTGGGATGTGGTGGCACCATGGATGTGCAGCTGACAAATCTGCAGCAACTGTGTGATGCCATCATTGTCACTATGGAGCAAAATCTCTGAGGAACGTTCCCAACACCTTGTTGAATCGATGCCACCTAGAATGAAGGCAAAAGGGGGTCCAACCCGCTACTAGCAAGGTGGACCTAACATCTCAATTAATTTAGGGTAGAGCCACACCAGGTGTGATAGGACTGCATTGGGTGGCTATTCCAGCACAGTCCCACCGCAGAACAAGGCAAAATGCCTCATCTCCTACCCGATTAGTGAACACCACCGCGTTGCGATGGTTGCGCTGAGTGCTGCATGAACTACTTTTTTTTCAGCACAGCACAGTGAAAGTTTAGTTGTTGGGTGGAGGCAGGATAAGCTTCTCCAAAGAAATGAGTATTCAGGGATGACCCAAAGGTGGACAGAATTGGGTTGGGAGTTCCATAGGATGGGAGAGGCTTTTGAGAAGTCCTGGAGGTGAGCATGGGAGGAAGTAATGAGGGAGCTAGAGAGCAGGAGGTCTTGGGAGGAGCAAAGAGGGCGGTTTGGTTGGCATTTTTTTTTAATTCTCTTTATTAAGTCGTAAGAAGAGCAGGTAAAAAACAGAGTCTTCGGGACATACCCTAGCTCAGGTACAAGCAACGAAACAGTACAAACACCTAACACGACCAGCGAACCACTGTATTCTCCCAGGATTGGCTGACATTTTGAGATGAGGTTGGTGACGGAGCTGGAAGATGGCTCTGTAAGTTGTTAGTATTTTACATTTTATTCATTGGGTGAGCAGAAGCCAATGGAGGGATTGACAGAGAGGAGTAGCAAACACTGAACTGATAGAGATGGATGAGTCTGGCAGAAGATATTTAATAAATTTTATTTACTGTCCCCCAAACGTATAATCAGATATGGGGCGCAAACAAAATCGAGGACCGGCAAGGGGCCACCAACAATCAATCACAACTTGCAGAGCCTGCACAGTGCCACAGAACAATATTGCCCTCCCTGCTTCCATAGAAGGTTATACCACACCATGCCACCCAACATACCTGAAACCAGTTCAATGCCAAGCATGCCTCTGAGTCAACATTCCTTTCCTTATGTCTCATCACTTCTACAATGACAATCTCAGCAAACACGGGATGAGCCACCATGCAAGAGAACTAAGCAACATTGTGCTGGACCTCATGGCCGGGTTCCCCCACAAATCACCCTCAGTCCAACACAAAGACAACTACCGTGATAAGAAGACCCCAACCCTAATCATCAAAACAAAGCAATGGCTTCAACCATGGGCGTCCGCAGAAATTTTTTCAGGGAGAGGCATCATTTTAAGGTCACCCATGCTATGCCGCTTTTTGACATTATCACATTATCACAGTCAGAGACTGCAGACATAGTACAGGAGAAGGTCAGAGACTGCAGACATAGTACAGGAGATGATCAGAGACTGCAGACATAGTACAGGAGAGGGTCAGAGTCTGCAGACATAGTACAATAGACAGTCAGAGATGGCAGAAATAGAACAGGAGATGATCAGACACTGCAGACATACTACAGGAGATCGTCAGAGACTGCAGACATACTACAGGAGATGGTCAGAGACTGCAGACATACTACAGGAGATCGTCAGAGACTGCAGACATACTACAGGAGATCATCAGAGACTGCAGACATACTACAGGAGATGGTCAGAGACTGCAGACATACTACAGGAGATGGTCAGAGACTGCAGACATAGTACAGGAGATGGTCTGAGACTGTGGACATGGCACACGAAACAATCAGAGACTTCATACATAGCCCAAGAGGATAAGGACCTAGTGGGCAACCCCCGATCCGATCCCTGATTCCGGGGGGGGGGGGCAATTGCCCCCCCTTGCCCCTATCTGTGGACGCCCATGGCTTCAACTATACATGGGACCCTGCACATGGCAAGAAAGGAGGAAACCACCTGCCCCACAATGGACTCTAAAACCACCACAAATCAGGGACATGGAGGGGAAAGTCATCCTCTTTTTTGGGGGAATTGCTCTTCTCTGGGTGTTCATGGATGCCCCTTGCCACGGCCTTATAATATCTATTGACAAGAGTGGAGATCGGTACAATACAACCACCTGCAGAAAGACCTGTGCCATAAAACTGTTCTACAGTACTCTGTTACCCTCACCAGGACCCACATCTACACCCTGTATAGCCTCACCAGGACCCACATCTACTCCCTGCACACCCTCACCAGAACCCACATCTACACCCTGCACACCCTCACCAGGACCCACATCTACACCCTGCACACCCTCACCAGGACCCACATCTACACCCTGCACATCCTCACCAGGACCCACATCTACACCCTGCACATCCTCACCAGGACCCACATCTACACCCTGCACATCCTCACCAGGACACATCTACACCCTGCACATCCTCACCAGGACACATCTACACCCTGCACATCCTCACCAGGACCCACATCAACACCCTGCACACCCTCGCCAG
>BLSH010509980.1:110927-124413 GCA_018402905.1 Glandirana rugosa
GGCCCCCCCAACGTGACTATTTACAAGTCTCGTCGATGGGGGGGGGGGGGGGGACAGTCCTCTTGTCGGCTAGGTGCTCTGAAAATTTATCAGTGCAACCCCCCCGGATTGCCACACTGGATCACCAGGGAGCTCCCCCCCCAAGGACAGCATAAGGAGGCCACCCATAGACCACCTGGGAGAAGATCAGGAGGCTGCCCAGGGACCACCAGGGAACCCACACTAGACCACCATGTAAGGGGCATACAGTGCACTGTAGGGATGGCACTGTGCCCATATGTCATGCCTGCCAGTGCCATCCCTAACAGTGCTATATGCACCAGTGCCCACCAGTGCCGCCTATCAGTGCCCACCTGTGCCGCCTATCAGTGCCCAGTGCCACCTATCAGTGTTCAGTGCCACCTATGAGTGCCCAACAGTGCCGCATATCAGTGCCACCTATCAGTGCCCATCAGTGTTGCTGATCAGTGCTGCCTATCAGTGCCCATCAGTGCAGCATATATGTGCCCCATCATCAGTGCAACCTTATCAGTGCTGCCTCATCAGTGCCCATCAATGCAGCCACATCAATGCCCGTCAGTGAAGGAGAAAATGTACTTATACAAGGTTTTGTGACAGGAACAAAGAAAACCTTTTTTTTCCCAAAATTTTCGGTCTTTTTTTATTTGTAGCGCAAAAAATAAAAACCGTAGAGGTGATCAAATACCACCAAAAGGAAGCTCTATTTGTGGGAACAAAACGATAAAAATTTTGTTTGGGTACAACGTCGCACGACCGCGCAATTCTCATTCAAAGAGGAACAGCACTGAAAGCTGACAATTGGTCTGGGTGGGAAGTGTTTTAGTGCCTGGTATTGAAGTGGTTAAAGGATCCGCCGGTGTCGGTGAGTAAAGCCTCGTAAACACGGTTCGACTGTCGTACGACCGAACGGACCAAATCATATGTTGGCTGTTGTATCTAGCATACTGACATGCACTAAGCGATCGTACAACCAAGCTGAACGTAGTGAACGTATAAAGAGAAAGTTCAGGTGCATGTAATTAGCATCCGGCCGTTCCTGACTTCGGAGCATGCGTGTTTTGCACAATACAACTTGTTGTACCAACTGCTCTGTACATACGATACAACGGTCGTATGAGAACTTGTTGGTACGACCAAGTTTTCTAGTCTGCTCATTCATCTCCTGTTGTACGACCGTCGTACGTCAGCAGTTCTAATCGCGCGTACTAATGATCGATTTCGCCTACAACAGTCGTTCGTACGACCTGTTGTATACGATCGTCGACTCGTGTGTGCGAGGCTTTAGAGACCCTGGGAGCTGAACAGAAAGGCTGGAGCAGGCTGGGAGGAGACAGTGGACAGTCTGGAAATTGGAAAAGTATTCCAACTTCTACAAAGAGAACAAAATAGAATAGAAAACAAAGGAATAGAACAGAAAAATAAACAGACTAGAAAGGAATATATAAAAAAAGTATATGTAAAATGTATATATAAAAATGTATATGTAAAGCGCTGCGTAAATTGACGGCGCTATATAAGTACCTGAAATAAATAAATAAATAAATAAATAAAAAAACAAAAGAATAGAATACAACAGCTCTGTTCCCCTCCACCACATTATATTCTTCCATATATTCCCCTCTATTGTATTCTATCTTTTTCCATTCTATTCCTCCACTTTCCACTCCACCCCATTCTCCTTGGAAATTGAAAAACGATTCGGATTCCAAAACTTTTCGAGTTAGAAAACGTTTCGAATCGATTCGAAAACGAATAAACTAAATGAATTCCGAAAACAAATGAAACTAAACAAACTTATATAAATAACGATTTGAAACGAAACAACTTTTTTCACTCTGCACATGTCTATATCAAGACATGTGTCTGTTTATCAAGAATGTATTTGGCCGCTAATATAAGAAGCATTCCATCCACAGCAAATAATGTTTTTGGCGTTTTTAAGTGCGTTTTCATATAAAAAAAAATAAGGTTTTAGCAAAAAGAGGCTCCGGCAGTGAAAGGGTTAAAAGCGTCAGCCACCTTATGGTAGAACTCCGACCTTTCCTCCTTGCTTGTCACATCCATTTTATGTTTATTAGGAGATAGGAACTCCTAGAAAGTGTCATTTAATGATGAAGAAGCAAACTTGCGGAACTTTCCAGCAAAAGTTTCGGTGTCTTGTTACGCGGTCATGTGACCCGGCAGGTGAACACTTGTGAAGTTGGCGTTCCCAGCAGCTGCCTCGGGGCTGAATGACAACCTCCGGGGAATTAGAACAGTTGTCACCGACATTCTACTATCACCACAATCCGAATAACAAGGCGGAATCATCCTTCATTTTGTAGTATGGAGAGATCGGCGCGGTGCGGAACCTTCCGGGGAAAAAAAATTCAGAATGACAGATCGAAGGTTTAATAAATATTATTTCCGATCCATATTAGATCTCACCATGATGGATTGATACATTTATCTTGATCCATCGGTGCTCATCCCATATACCAGGGATAAGCAATTAGCGGACCTCCAGATGTTGCAAAACTACAAGTCCCATCATGCCTCTGCCTCTGGGTGTCATGCTTGTGGCTGTCAGAGTCTTGCTATGCCTCATGGGACTTGTAGTTCTGCAACAGCTGGAGGTCTGCTAATTGCATATCCCTGCCATATACTCATCAATGACAAGCACAGAATTCAGGGGGTGAAGTTAGTGCCAGGCTACGTTCACACTCTGGGCGTGTAGGGAACACATGCAAAATTGCGCGCTTCCCCAACGTGCACAGAAACACGCTGCTCTTTTAGCAGATGATTGGCCGTGCTTTTAATTCATATTTGCTAATTAGCTGTTGACTATAGATCAATGATTCCTATTAGAAGAGTTAGAGTTAGAAAAGTTCAGGTCGGCCCTATAGCAGATCATGTATATACACTATATTGTCAAAAGTATTGGGACGCCCGACTTTACACTCACATGAACTTTAATGGCGTCCCAGTCTTACTCTGTAGGGTTCAATATTGAGGTGGCCCACCCTTTGCAGCTATAACAGCTTCACCTCTTCTGGGAAGGCTGTCCACAAGGTTTAGGAGTGTCTATGGGAATGTTTGACCATTCTTCCAGAAGCACATTTGTGAGGTCAGGCACTGATGTTGGACGGGAAGGCCTGGCTCCCAGTCTCCCCTCTAATTCATCCCAAAGGTGTTCTATCAAGTTGAGGTCAGGACCAGGGGTGGTCCGTCCATTAAGGCCACCCCCTCTGTCTTTGCCACCCCCTATATGCTATGGATAGATTCATGCATAGCATGAATCTATCCATGGCTGCCCACGACCACTCCCTATTCATGTGGCTGGCCCCTTTTTTCAGGACGCCAGCTGCATCCATTACTGCAATGGGGGGTTTCTTTGAAGCATCTCATTAGAGCCATAGACTCTAATAGGCTTCAGCATAGAGTGGCTTGTGGTGCAGAGCATGGCACTACGAGCCCTTAGAAAGGCAAATTAATATTTGCCTTTCTAACACTGAACCGCCAATCAGGAAGCATGGGTATGTTAGCAGTTACTGGAGAAGATAGGATGCTGTTACCCCTCCGGTGATGTTATATACTCCTCTGGTGATGCTACATTAACTTCTCTGGTGATGCTATATCCCCCCTTTTGGTGATGCTGTATGCCCTATCTAGTGATGCTGGGCTGTATACTCCTGACACAATGGGTGGAATCTATAAGGGGTGTGGCTGAGAAGTGGGAGGGGTCAAAAGGAAGGGCAGGGTCTGGTACCCCCCTATCCTAAAATTTCACCAGCTGCCACTGGTCAGGACTCTGTGCAGGCCAGTCAAGTTCCTCCACCCCAAACTCGCTCATCCATGTCTTTATGGACCTTGCTTTGTGCACTGGGGGAATTATGGTGGGGGGTGGTTTTTCAGGGGTTGGGCTTGGCCTCTTGGTTCCAGTGAAGGGAACTCTTAAGGCGTCAGCATACCAAGACATTTTGGACAATTTCACGTTCCAAACTTTGTGGGAACAGCTTGGGGATGGCTCCTCCCTGTTCCAACATGACCAAGCACCACAGCACAAAGCAAGGTCCATAAAGACATGGGTGAGCGAGTTTGGGGTGGAGGAACTTGATTGGCTTGCACAGAGTCCTGAACCTCAACCTGTTGGGATGAATTAGAGTGCCACCTGCGAGCCAAGCCTTCTCATCCAACATCAGTGCCTGATCTCACAAATGCGCTTCTGGAAGAATGGTCAAACATTCCCATAGACACTCCTAAACCTTGTGGACAGCCTTCCCAGAAGAGTTGAAGCTGTTATAGCTGCGAAGGGTGGGCCAACTCAATATTGAACCCTACGGATTAAGACTGGGATGCCATTAAAGTTCATGTGTGTGTAAAGACAGGTGTACCAATACTTTTGGTAATATAGTATATATATCTCTATCTCGATCATGTAACTAGTATAAAATACCTGAATCTGAACCCTATCCCCTGTACAGCAGAACTCAGCCTGGGTAGCTCTGGAAGTCAATCAGGTTCTGCTTTATATACAGGGATTGTGCCGACAGGAGGGCAGAGTGATGGTTATTTAGGATTACACTGCCTGTTCAGTGTCCAATCAGTAGATTGTGGTTGTTCTTGACATGGCTGTGCTGCTGCAGCCCTGGATGTCAAGGTTCAAGCTGCACTATCTGGCAGGGGTGCCTGGATCACAAGACTTGCTGAATAAAAATCTATGGCAGTCTCTAGCTATGTATTGAGCAACTTGTCTGGAGATTACAATAAAGTTAGGGATTGGGGCACATAGGGAACAATTTGGTGCCAACAGCCTTACAGGTTTCAGGACCTACCAGATTTCAGGTTGTTGGCACCAAAACCAATTATTAGTAAAGGCGTTGGCCCAACAAGACTAGCGCTGCATGCGAATCTCAAAAACAATGTCACAGCAGACTATAAAGGTTGAGGTTGGTTTGTTAGGGCTGCAGACCATCAACTGAGCATCCAAAGGCGCTGGACCAAAAATTCTAACTTACTCTTCATGGACAATCTTCTTGATGGAAGCTTTTCTGACCAGCATTAGAGGACATGTGCCCGATTCAGTAGTTTTTGGTTGTATCAGGAAACACTGGAATGTTTGTAGGCTCCTCCATGACCCTGGCCAGTGTTCTCTGGCTAAACATGGTCAAAAGGGAAAGTACAGGGTGGGCCATTTATATGAATACACCTTAATAAAATGGGAATGGATGGTGATATTAACTTCCTGTTTGTGGCACATTAGTGTATGTGAGGGGGGAAACTTTTCAAGATGGGTGGTGACCATGGCGGCCATTTTAAAGTCAGCTATTTTGAATCCAACTTTTGTTTTTTCAATAGGAAGAGGGTCATGTGACACATCAAACTTATTGGGAATTTCACAAAAAAAAAAAAAACAATGGTGTGCTTGGTTTTAACGTAACTTTATTCTTTCATGAGTTATTTACAAGTTTCTGACCACTTATAAAATGTGTTCAATGTGCTGCCCATTGTGTTGGATTGTCAAAGACAATTGTCTATGCTGTGAAGATACGAGATGTGCAGCACCTGAAACTACGAATACTGGAAGCCTGTGCTAGCATTTCTCCTGCGGTGTTGCTATCAGTGTGTGAAGAGTGGGGAAGAGGGTTGCATTGACAATCCAACACAATGGGCAGCACATTGAACACATTTTATAAGTGGTCAGAAACTTGTAAATAACTCATGAAAGAATAAAGTTACGTTAAAACCAAGCACACCATTGTTTTTCTTGTGAAATTCCCAATAAGTTTGATGTGTCACATGACCCTCTTCCTATTGAAAAAACAAAAGTTGGATTAAAAATGGCCGACTTCAAAATGGCCGCCATGGTCACCACCCATCGTGAAAAGTTTCCCCCTCACATATACGAATGTGCCACAAACAGGAAGTTAATATCACCAACCATTCCCATTTTATTAAGGTGTATCCATATAAATGGCCCACCCTGTAGATTGGATGGGGTGGGTTTTCTTGGTTGATGGCTGTGTTTGCCCTCCATACAACTGACGTTTGCAGCTGTACCTCTCCCTACTACATAAACTAAATGGCCAAAATTCTGTGGACACCTGACCTTCACACTTAAATGAGGTTGTTGGACATCCCAGTTGAAAAACAATGGCCATTAATACGGAGTCGCATCAGACACATGAAAGCTCACCCATGGATTACAAGGGTTGTCTGGGTATGTTTAGCTATGTAGTGAATATGGGATTTTATGGCTTTGTGCAGTTGGCAGTGAATAACTTATTGATGTCTCAGCAAAGGTTCCCCCAGAGGTTGCTGGGGGTTCCTTCAGCAATAAACAATGTATTCCTCTCAGATAAGCCACCACTGACTTCAATGATCTTTTCAGGAATCTGTAAGGAAAGCATTCCTCCCACTGACCACCAATGCAAGGAGAGTGCTTTTCATTGACCACCAATGGAAGGAGAATTCTTTCCTATAACCACCAGTGTACTAGGGCCCTTTAATGACCACCAATGAAAGGAGAGTTCTTGGCTTTGACCACCATATATAGGTTCCTTCTGTGACCCTAAGGTTAGAAGAGCTCTTTCTGGTAATGTGTCTGTCTGTTTGTGCATTATAAATGCTTAGATAAATAAAGGAATTGCAAAAAATAAGAGTTCTTTCCACTGACCAACAGTGAACCAGGACTCTACATTAACCACCAATGTAAGAAGTGTGCGTTCCACTGACCACCAATGTAAGAAGTGTGCGTTCCACTGACCACTAATGTAAGGAGTGTGCTTTCCACTGACCACCAATGTAAGGAGTGTGCTTTCCACTGACCACTAATGTAAGGAGAGTTCTTCACATTGACCACTAGTGTACTAGGGTCCTTCAGTGACCACTCATTTTGGGAGAGTTCTTCTCACTGACCATCAATGTAAGGAGAGTTCTTCCCACTGATGTAAGAAGAGTTCTTCCCACAAGAATCAATGTAGGAAAAGACCTTCCCACTGGTCACCTGTGTGCTAGTGCCTTTCACTGACCCCCGATGTAAGAACAGTTTTTCTTACTGACCACCAGTGTACTAGGGCTGATCCCCAATGTAAGAAGAGTTCTTCCCACTGACCACCAATGTAGGGAAAGACCTTCCCACTGGTCACCTGTGTACTAGTGCCCTTCACTGATGCCCAATGTAAGAACAGTTCTTCTCACTGACCCCCAATGTAAGAAGAGTTCTTCTCACCAACCACCAATGTACTAAGGCCCTTCACTGATCCCCAATTATAGGACAGTTCTTCTCATTGACCCCCATTGTAAGAAGAGTTCTTCTCATGGATCCGCAATGTAAGAACAGTTTTTCTCAGGGACCACCGGTGTACTAGGGCCCTTCACTGATCCCCAGTGTAAGGACAGTTCTTCTCACTGACCACCAGTGTAAGGAAAATCCTTCCCACTGACCACCAGTGCCTTTCACTAAGCCCCAATGAAAAAGGGGTGGGGTGCTCTTCTCATTGACCACCACTGTACTAGTGCCTTTCACTGACCATAAGCGTAATAGGGTCCTTCTCCCATAACTATCAATGTAAAGGGGTCACTTTTCCACTGACCACCAATGGAAAGGAGCACTAAATTATTTCTTTATTGACATTATCATTGAAAATAATATGGTTGTACAGAGCAGGCCTGGGTGACACATAGTCCGAGTATGCCACCTTCATTCTTTAAATGTATTCTTATATCTACAACTTACTCATGCTAATGTCTCATGCGGTGAAGACATAATAATATTTGTCAGCAAGGGGTTCCTCAAGATCTGAAAATTATTTGAAGGGTTCATCCACGTTTAGAGGGTTGGGAACAGGCTGTATTAAATGGGACTATTGATTTTGTTAGCACAATGTATCCATAGAAGTTGGAACTTCACAGATTTGCAGCTTCTGAGCCATATGGGGAAAATCACCAGGAGTGAATCTGCCGCTGGGCTGGGTTTGGGCCAATGAGCAGCTTAGATAGTCGTTGACGTATCTGGTGAGTGAAGATTCTTCAATGAAAAAAATGATAAAGAGACTGAGGGAAAATCCTCACAATCCTTTTATTGTCTTTTTTTATTTATTAACATGCAGTCTAGCAACATTCACATTCAGAGACACTGCGCTGATCCCCAAAATATAGAGAAAAGGGGAAATGCCCTTCAAAACAAGAGGGGAGACTCACCCCTCAAAGACAGACAGGAGCACCCCATGAGGGACAGAGGCGGCCAAACCTTTTCCAAAAAACGTAAGCAAGTCCCATCCCCCAAAAACACCAGCTAATCCCCCCAATGAAAGAAGAGCAGACAACTCATGAACAGCGGTCCTTCAAAACAGAGAAATGGTCAAATGACCCCCTTTCCTCCCCCATTCCACAGACAGTAGGATTGTTGTGGTTCCAAGACTCAGACCTTAGCGACATTTTACACCTCTGCATTTTGTGGACACCATATATTTGAAGCATGAAATACCCAATATCCAGAGGGTTAGAAGAAAACTTCCACTGAAAGGAATATATAGGATGTCATTGGTGACCACCAAAGATGATCCCCTAAAGCAGAGAAATGATCATTGACCCCCTTCCCTCCCCCATTCCCCCCACTACAGACAGTAGGAGTCTTGCATTTCACAGACTCAGACTTTGGCACCATTTCACACCTCCATACCCAAGATTCAGAGGGTTGAGATGGCCCTTAAAGGAAACCTCCACTAAGAGGTCTATGTAGGATGTCCTTGGTGACCACCTTCAACAAATGCTAATTGTCTGGCTAGGATGCTGGCCACTGGTCATGTCTTTTGACTTACATATTTGCCCTATATTTAGAAAGATCTCATAGGTCCAAACATTTTTTTAGAAGGAATTCCGTAATGGAAATCTTTATATTTGGTAAAGTCATACAATACAATAGATGATATGTTTTTTTTCAGGGGTTCCCAATGATCTGTAGGCAGGCAGCGGCCTCTGTCTGCTCAGCAGAGTGCTCCATTATCTCTGCAGCCCCAAATGCAGGCTTCTGGGTACCAATGAAGATGAAGGATAAACAGCCTCTGTATCCCACTTATTGGGGATCAACCCCCCTACACCCAAGTAATTGCATGGAAGAGTTGTAAGGCACCGGAGAATCACATCCACTGTTCTAGTTGGCTGGCTCTGAGTGGTCAGAGAAAGTCCTGTGTGCAGAGGCTTCTGGGAAGATGTGGCATGGCCATGGGTGGAGATGTGCAGAGCAAATTGTGTGTGG
The DNA here is from genome assembly GCA_018402905.1 of Glandirana rugosa. NCBI lineage: Eukaryota > Metazoa > Chordata > Amphibia > Anura > Ranidae > Glandirana > Glandirana rugosa. The sequence goes on from BLSH010509980.1 coordinate 120,187, forward strand.
AGTCCTAGTGATTAGTTCCCTAAAAGAGGAGGTTAGTGAAAGAAAATACACTGGAGTGTCTGTATCCAGGCGGAGCAGGAAATATGGCCGTCCGTCTGTCTAGCCGCACATTGTCAGCGTCAGCCACTGCAAGAGACAAACCAGCAATAAAGGGTTAAACACACAGCTGAGGGTCTCATGTCCTCTTCTGCCCCCATGTGGACATTCTATATATGACACCACTCAGGTCTTAAGGGAGAACTACACTCTGAATATTTTTGCATTCTATGCCCTAAATAGGTGGATAGCTGGTCTATTTTACAAAAAAAAAATGTAATTATTAATATAGAATATTTTTTTCCAAAACATGCCTCCTGAAACTCTCATTTATGTGCACTTACAGGTACGCAATTGCTTATTGTCACATGACAATGGCAATACAAATGCATTTTCCAAGCATAGATTGTGGTATGAGTCTTTGCAATGACTTGCGCCTATCTCGGGATGTGGTCACTTTAGCTTTAGTTGGTGGGCATGAGTGAAAGGAGACTCCCACAACCCACTGTGCACGTCAAGGTCATACGTGACAGCGAGGTGTGCGAAGACGTGCAGGATTGTAGTACTCTGCACAAATGGCGACCCCCATGACACTGCTGTTCCTGCTAGCACACTGTTGTCACCCAGGGACAAAGCAAGCGCACGGGCCTCCAGGACACCTAAAGAAGAGCCGTAATTGTACACGAGAACAACTCAATGTGAGAACAATTTGCTGGAGTGGAAATACTGAGGATATCATGGTAGGCAACAGTATTATCAAAAACGAAATTTAGCATCTATAGCTACTTAAAGCGGAGTTCCACCCTTTTAAAAGTCAGCAGCTACAAAAAGTGTAGCTGCTGACTTAATGATCGGACACTCACCTGTCCCCCGGTCCAGCAATGCGGCCGCCCAATGCCTCCCTCCTCTCCCCCTCCTCCGTGCGGCGCCGGCATCACAAGTGTGGGCGCCCAGCTTTGGCTTCAAAGCCGGGCAAGCTGCGCTGCACACTTTGAATGGCCGGTGTATTTTCTGGAACCTGTGACGTGTCCCAGAAGATCGCCGGGAGGGGGGAAGATGTGAACTTCCTTTCGATTCCGCGGCACCAGGATAGGAAGTGGGACCTAGGGCCCTGGGACCCTGTGAAATCAGGGTCCCCGCTCCCCCTCCAAAAAATTACATGCCAATTGTGGCATGTCAGGGGGTCACCTTCACTTAAAGCGGAAGTTCCACTTTTGGGTAGAACTCCGCTTTAAAGAGGTTTTTCAGCCAGGTTTTCAAAAATTAAAAGTCAGCAGCTACAAAAATTTGACTGAGGTCAGGTGACTCTCAGTCTATCCTGCCCACCATGACCTCATAAACTGAACAACAGGTTAGGAAACTCCCAGTCTATCCTGTCCACCATAACCTCATAAATTGACCAGCAGGTCATGAGACTGCCAGTCTATCCTGCCCACCATGACCTCATAAACCGAACAACAGGTTAGGAGACTCCCAGTCTATCCTGCCCACCATGACCTCATACTTTGATTGACAGGTCAGGAGACTCCAGGTCTTCCCTTCCCACTGACCTCAAACCTTGACTGACAGGCCTGCATACTCCTGGTCTGTTATATTTGTCAGATTTCTACCCACAATGACAGAGAGCTACAATTCCCATTGCATGGTGGAAATTGTAGTCTGCTCCAGCAGTGCCATCTATGGGTGGGGAGAAATCTGGATTGCTGGTAGAGGTGGGCACAAGCTGCAGTATGCCAGAACATAGGGAGTAATGGAAGGCCAAGAAGAGTCCTAAACCCTGCACTCTGTGCATCACATAAGCCGGACCCCTGCACTCTGTGCATTACCCGCTCCGGACCCCTGCACCCTGCCTTACATTCACCTGGCCCCTGCAGTCCATACATCATATACACCTGACCCCTACACACTCTACATTACATACCCATGAACCCTACACATTGCGCGCTACTCACTTCTGACCCCTGGACTTTGCGCCTTACTTACCCTTCACCCTGTGTATATACAGTAGGCTCATTTTTAGGCCCTTCCCAACGTTAGCCGAAGTTTGCCACACTCAGAACTCACCATGAAACACCGCATGTCCTGCTTTGATTCTTCTTCCCTGGGTGCTCAAGGGGACAATGGGGCCCTGTCAGGTAGGCTGTACAAGACTCCATCATTTATAATGTCAGCCCTGATCCTGCCTTCTATGCAGTCATACCCCCCCCCTTTCCCTCCCTCATGGTAAGAGGATCATCAAGCCACCAACTCACCTCTCCTAGTCCCATCTCTGCTGTGCCACTTCCATCATCTGCGGCCTTGAAAAACCCTGCAAGATGCAAACACACAATTCATAGTGGGCAGGGAAACAAAGAAATAGTATAGAGAGACATATTAATCATCATTATTTTTATATTCTGAATTATTAAAGACAATTTGCCCGAAAACATTATGAGTCTTGGGGTTTGTTTTTTCTACGGGAGATTCTCATATGGTCAGCAGTAGAATCAGGGTCCCTTTCCTTCTATCTCAACTGTTCCCCCATGTAGGTTCACAGCATTACTCTAATGGACCCCTTTTTTAGTCCCTGTGCAGCAAATCAAATAGAATATTGGCCCCTGGTGGTGATATGAGGTACCTAAGGGCAATGAGATCCTGGAGAGATCTCAGCGCTCCTATTTATGGACCACTAAATCCTTTTTGGTACCTGTACAGCATAACATTACGCCCCGAGTGGTGATTGGGGGAGGGGGGGGGGGCAGGGCATATTGATGGCAGCATGTAAATATTCCAACACTCCTCTTAAATAAAAATATTGCTGCTGGTGATGATACTGGGTATTACATGACAATGAAAGTCTGAATCTGAGTCTGAGTCTGAATCCTTTTAGGTTCCTGTATGTGTAAAAAGGGAATATTGGCCCCTTTTGGTGGTAGGAGGTATTACATGACAATGGGAACCCATTGGGAGAGATCCCAATACGCCTCTTAAGGACCCCTTGAATTCTTTTTGGTACATGTACAGCAGAACAAGTAGAATAATGCCCCTGGTGGTGATGGGGGAGGGAGAAAGGGGGGCTTGACATAACAATGGCAGCCTGAAAAGATCCCAACATTCCTTATGGATCCTTTAAAATGTAAAGTTATGCATTTGGGGGCCAAGAACATGCATGCGTCATACATACTAGGGGGAGTACAACTGGGGGGATCCATAGTGGAGAAGGATCTGGGGGTTTTGGTAGATCATAAGCGTAATAAATCCATGCAATGCCAAGCTGCAATTTCCAGTCCTTTCTTGTATGAAGAGAGGTATGGACTCCAGAGAGAGAGAGAGAGATATCATTTTGCCCCCCTGTACAAATCATTAGTAAGACCTCATCTGGAATATGCAGTTCAGTTTTGGGCACCAGTTCTCAAAAAGGATATCGGGGAACTGGAGAAAGTGCAGAGAAGGGCAACCAAACTGATAAGAGGCATGGAGGAGCTCAACTATAAGGAAAGATTAGAGGAACTGAAGAGGAGATTAAGGGGGTATATGAACAACATATATAAATACATAAGTGGTCTATATAGTGAACTTGGTGTTGAGTTATTCACTTTAAAGTCATCACAGAGGACAAGGGGGCACTCTATGTGTGGAGGAAAAAGGATTTCATCTCCAAATACAGAAAGGTTTCTTCACAGTAAGAGCTGTGAAAATGTGGAATAGACTCCCTCCAGAGGTGGTTCTGTCCAGCACAGTAGATTGCTTTAAAAAAAAAAAAGGCCTGGATTCTTTCCTTAATGTAAATAATATAACTGGGTACTGACATCTTTAGGTAAAGCTGATCCAGGGAAAATCCGAATGCCTCTCGGGGGATCAGGAGGAATTTTTCCCCCGTTATAGCAAATTGGATCATTGGCTTTGCTGGGGGTTTTTCGCCTTCCTCTGGATCAACGGTGGGTGAAGGATTGTATATGGGATTGTATGATTTTATTTTTTTTTTTGGTTGAACTAGATGGACCTGTGTCTTTTCAACCTTACTGATGTAAATCCTATTTGGTAGCTGTACAGAATAATAACAATGTTGCTCCTTGTGAAGATATAGGGTATCACATGACAATGAAAGCCTGAAAAGACCCCTTACGTTCCTGCACAGTGTGTCAAAAGGGAACATTGCCCACTTTTGGGGGTAGGAGGTATTAAAGTTTTCTACACTTAGCCATAAACATT
>BLSH010509980.1:139469-149919 GCA_018402905.1 Glandirana rugosa
TTTAGTGGTACTTTCAGAGCACTCCGACTATTGTGCCTCCCCACCCTTCGACAGGAACGGCCCTCTTGTGTTCTCCCGGCAAGGACAGCTTCCCACCCCTCCGTGTTATCAGCCTCACGAGACTTTCATGGTGATTTCTTTACATGGCTTATGGAACAACATACAATAAAAGTATAGAAATGGACTATTATTGCTGAACTGTCACTAGCAGCTCTTACCAGCCAGTTTCGAATCTTATTCCACAGTATCTGAAATTCCACGACACCTAGTTTCCCGCTGCCGTCTTTCTGTAAGGAAAGAGTTAAGGATCTGCCGCTAACACTACAAAAATCTTAATGGGAACCCCAACACGTGAAATTCATAGGAAATGGTGCTGGCAAGTTACTAATACTAAAAGGGTGTCATTGATTCAACAGCACTGGGGTCCGTGCCCTGTTTGCTCCCGGGCCGCAAAGGCTGCACTATCAGAAGTGCGGCGAGCGAACAGAGAGATGACCTCATCTCTCACCGCCCGCCCCACATCACCGCTGTTCCACCCTCACTCCAGGTTAGATTGGAACCCAGCTCTGCGCATGAAACGGTTTCCCCGCATGGACGCCGTAGCGCTGGGGAGAGACACTGTGAAGAGCCTTTCAAGTGACACGCTGCATTTGGTGGCAAGTGACAAGCTGCATCTGGTGGCATACGATGTGGCAAGTGACATGCTGCATTTGGTGGCAAGTGACAAGCTCCATCTGGCAGCAGGCGAAGTGGCAAGTGACACGCTGTATCTGGTGGCAGGGGACAGTGGCAAGTGACACGCTGCATTTGGTGGCAAGTGACAAGCTGCATCTGGTGGCAGACAACGTGGCAAGTGGCACGCTGTATCTGGTGGGAGGCAACAGTGGCAAGTGACATGCTGCATTTGATGGCAAGTAACAAGCCGCATCTGGTGGCAGACGACGTGACAAGTGACATGCTGCATTTGGTGGCAAGTGACAAGCTCCATCTGGCAGCAGGCGATGCGGCAAGTGACACGCTGTATCTGGTGACAGGCGACAGTGGCAAGTGACACGCTGCATTTGGTGGCAAGTGAAAAGCTGCATCTGGTGGCAGACAACGTGGCAAGTGGCACGCTGTATCTGGTGGCAGGCGACAGCGGCAAGTGACATGCTGCATTTGATGGCAAGTGACAAGCTGCATCTGGTGGCAGACGACGTCACAAGTGACATGCTGCATTTGGTGGCAAGTGATATGCTGCATCTGGCAGCAGGCAACGTGGCAAGTGACACGCTGCATCTGGAGGCAGGCGACGGTGGCAAGGGACAAGCTGCATTTGGTGGCAAGTGAGAAGCTGCATCTGGCAGCAGGCGACGTGGCAAGTGACACGCTGCATCTGGCAGCAGGCAACGTGGCAAGTGACACGCTGCATTTGGTGGCAAGTGATATGCTGCATCTGGTGGTAAGTGAGAAGCTGCATCTTGCAGCAGGAGACGTGGCAAGTGACACGCTCAGAGCTTCCACTGATTCTGCATTATCGTGAGTTGAACCATTTAATTTTACATCATTACAATGTAATAGAAATAAAGCGCTTCAATCATCCTGACACCATAACAACCATGCTGTCACAATGATTTTAGCGCTAACACCAGCCATTGCCCCAAAAAAATCAACTGTGGAGACCTCCATTGCCCCTCTGCAACCCCTGCACCACGCCGTCCTGCCCTTCCTCCGGTCCTTGGCAAAATTTTCTTCCACGGAACCAGTCCCTGGCGCCAAAAAGGATAAGGATCGCTGCTATAACAAGAATCAACTAATGCCAGAAATGTCACAATCTGGCGGAAGGAGGATACATCCATTAGGTTGACCATCTGTCGGCAGGACTCGGTACTGAAGCCATCGGTTTTCAGGTCTTTGTCTGGGAAGGAAGGGGACAAAGTGAGAGACCTCAGTGACTTAAATCTTACACATTGTCCATCACCAATAGTGCTGACATTTTGAGAATTCACTGATGTTCTCCACATACTGAAGTGCAGGAGAAGAGACCAGCGAGATCTGCACTCTAGAAAGCCCAGTATCCATGTCACCAGTGAGACCAGCACTCCAGTACACTGCTCACTCCCAAGTATCCAAGTCACCAGTGAGACCAGCACTCCAATACACACAGCTCACTCCCCAGTATCCATGTCACCAGTGAGATCTGTACTCCAGTACACAGCTCACTCCCCAGTATCCACATCAAGAGTGAGACCAGCACTCCAGTACACGCACCTCACTCCCCAGTATCCATGTCACCAGTGAGACCAGCACTCCAGTACACACACCTCACTCCCCAGTATCCACGTCACCAGTGAGACCAGTACTCCAGTACACGCACCTCACTCCCCAGTATCCACGTCACCAGTGAGACCAGCACTCCAGTACACACAGCTCACTCCCCAGTATCCACGTCACCAGTGAGACCAGCACTCCAGTACACACAGCTCACTCCCCAGTATCCATGTCACCAGTGAGATCTGTACTCCAGTACACAGCTCACTCCCCAGTATCCACATCAAGAGTGAGACCAGCACTCCAGTACACGCACCTCACTCCCCAGTATCCATGTCACCAGTGAGACCAGCACTCCAGTACACACTGCTCACTCCCCAGTATCCATGTCACCAGTGAGACCAGCACTCCAGTACACGCACCTCACTCCCCAGTATCCACGTCACCAGTGAGACCAGCACTCCAGTACACACAGCTAAATCCCCAGTATCCATGTCACCAGTCAGATCTGCACTCCAGTACACACTGCTCACTCCCCAGTATCCATGTCACCAGTGAGACCAGTACTCCAGTACACGCACCTCACTCCCCAGTATCCACGTCACCAGTGAGACCAGCACTCCAGTACACACAGCTCACTCCCCAGTATCCATGTCACCAGTCAGACCAGCACTCCAGTACACACAGCTCACTCCCCAGTATCCATGTCACCAGTGAGATCTGCACTCCAGTACACACAGCTCACTCCCCAGTATCCATGTCACCAGTGAGATCTGCACTCCAGTTCTAGCACAGCGACTCACTGTAACATATCCCTAGACACCTGACTCACCAATACCATATCCCCAGACACCTGATTAATTTTGCTTTCCAGGAGCCCATCTTCCACTTACGTCTGGACACCACTCTGTTGAGGATTGTCTTCAGCTCAAAAACACTGATCTCCATGTCCTTAGTGGAGAAAACAGACAAAATTAATTATTTTTGCAGATGGGTTATATGATGGGTATAAAATCCACCACATATCTGATCTATCAGATAATCAGTCAACTCACATCTCCTGCCAGCTGCCGAAACATAGCCTTGAAGGAATCATCTACTTCATCTTCTGTGATCTCTTCCTGAGAAGACACAAGTCCACAAGATATATCACATGTGAAGCCACCTCCATAGTCTACCCCCGTGTACAGATAATGAGCTCTGCTGCCCCCTATCTGTCACCCTGTGTCAGTGCAGAAAGTGATATACTTTGACCGTATTATTAAAGAAGCAATGGACAGAACCACAAAGAGCACAGAGGGACAATAGTGAAATTAAAAATGGGAAAAATATTTCAAAGTTTAAATCTATATATACGTACAGTAATAGTAATGCGTGGCTCTGGTGGGACATTAATGTGTTTGAAGAAAAATGCTGACTATGGCCCTAATAACACCATCCCTACAGTCAAGCATGGAGGTGGAAACATTTTGCTTTGGGGCCGTTTCTCTGCTAAAGGTACAGGCCGACTTTGCCGCATTGAGGGGCCAATGGACGGGGCCATGTATTGTAAAATCTTGGATGAGAACCTTCTTCCCTCAGCCAGAACACTGAAGATGGGTCATGGATGAGTTTTCCAGCATGGCAATGACCCAAAACATACTGCCAGGGCAACAAAGGAGTGTCTCAAGAAGAAGCACATTAAGGTCATGGAGTGGCCTAGCCAGTCTCCAGACCTTAATCCTATAGAAAATTTATGGAGGAAGCTGAAACTTCGAGTTGCAGAGAAATCCAAAACACCTAAAGTATTTAGAGAAGATCTGTGAGATGTGTGCAAACCTGGTCATCAACTACAAGAAATGTCTGACCTCTGTGCTTGCCAACAAGGGTTTCTCCACCAACTACTAAGTCATGTTTTGCTTGGGGATCAAATACTTATTTTACTCACTGAACTGCAACTCCATTTATAACTTTTGTATCATGTGTTTTTTCCTGGATTTTTGGTTGATATTCTGTCTATATCATATAAAATACACCTATGATAAAATTATAGACCCTTCATTTCTTTGCAAGTGGGCAAACTTACAAAATCTGCAGGGGATCAAATCATTATTTTCCCCACTGTATATAAATGTATAATAATCGTGTGTGACTAAGGTGGGAACATTAAAGTGTAAGCTCTTTTGGCACAGGGTCTGATGTGTGTTGTCTATTGCTGTGACATTTGTCTATATGCTATACAAATGATTAAAAAAGACAAATTACTGGGGTCTCTTACCTGGTCAGGTAGATCTGCAGTGACTTCCTCATCAAGCTCCCTATAGAGAAGAACAGACGGGTTAGGAAGATTATTACTCCCAAAAAGGTCAACCTTCTAAAAAAAAAAAAAAAAAAAATTCAGAGATAAACACAAATAAAACTTTTTGCTAAATGTACAACCCCTAGACAGACTGAAGACAGAAGTTTGAGGCAGTCAGCAAATCTCCTTTCCGTCTTGCTCATTTCAGCTACCAACGAAACCATTTAAACTGAGCTGCCAGCCTATTTGAAATTTCAGCTGGTGTGCTTTCACACAAGAGTTTAGCAGTTCTGGTGCTTCCCTTTATTTTGTGTCCACATTCCTGTCTCTAATGCCAGTTTACTGCACGAAGCCATACTAGCCAATCATATTGGCTATTGATCTATTATCAGCAGGGCAGCCATCAGAAACTTTGAGGCCCCTTACACAGCTTTAGACCTGGGCCCCCCGTCTGACCAACAACATTCCCCAGGGCCCGCCCACCTGCCATCCCACCACATCCGCCCACTGCCCAGGGTGTACACATGGTGCAGCCGCAGTAGGAATTATACACCCTGTCACACTTACCAAGTGTAGCCTGCCAAGCATGACCCATTCAAGTGAAGTGTGCAATGCATGCTAGTGTGGGATCCAAGGGGTTAAAAAAAACAGTGCACAGGCAGCACAGCCTCACCCGATGCTTGCAATAAGACCTTGCATCGAACCATAGGTGCTGGAGGCCCCAAACTTGTACCAGTTGAGGTCCAGGGGACCCTCCCCAGGTGACCCAAGTTTGGTATTTTTATCACCTATGGTTCAGGAGAACGGTGTCCCCAAACTGGGTGCCCCCCCCCCATAGACTCCAATGTTAAGTCCGAAATTCACCTGACAATTGTAGGTCAATGAATGGTCAATTTGGGGACCCGGTACGGCTGCACCATAGGTGCCGGAGGTCCCAAACAAGGACCAGTTATTGTCCAGGGGCCCCTCTCCATGTGACCCATGTTTGGTATTTTTATTGCCTATGGTTCGGGAGAATGGTGTCCCCAAACCGCGTGCCGCCCTCCCATAGACTCTAATGTTAAGTCCGAAATTCACCCGACAATTGTAGGTCAATGACTGGTCACTTTGGGGACCTGGTACGGCCGAACCATAGGCGCTGGATCTCCCAAACCTGGACCAGTTGTTGTGCGGGAGGTCCTCTCAAAGTGACCCAAGTTTGCCATTTTTATCGCCTATGGTTCGTGAGAACGGTGTCCCCAAACCGTTGCCCCTCCCATAGACTCCAATGTTAAAGACTGCTAAAGTCTTTGTTGTAAGGGTCCCTTGAGACACTGGGGCCCCTTACAACAGTACTGCCTGTACCCCCCCTGATGGCGGCCCTGATTATCAGTAGTATGCTGGCATATAATTGGAGCCATTGGATTATTGCCCTTTGCAGAGTCTCATCTGGCAGAACAGAGGAGATGATAAACAGCACTCTGCACACTCACTGGATCTCTGAATGCTTCTCTGTGAATAGTCGCAGCACAAAGTCGCCTTCTTTGTGTGGCTCGAACGTTGATGGGACAATGATGTACTCTCCGGGGGGCAGGCGGATCGGGCTGCTGACTTCTCGCAGGTTGATGAAAGTTTCTGAGCGGGCGCAGGACTGGTGACGGAGGAAGAAATCTTTCTTGAGGTGGACATTCTGGCAACCTTTAAACTGTGGAAGAGATCAGAACAGGTAATTAATCTGAAAAGAAACAGTATCGGTTTCCCACAGCTACCAATCAGCATCCTCCATTCCAACAGCTTGGATCTGAATGTCTGAATCTGATTGGTTTATTCTGCTTACTTTGATTAATGGAATGGTGTGAGATCTGAACTAGTCTAGAAATGTCCAAGCAAGGCCCAGAGATCTTATAGGATACAGTCCCATCAACAAAACTTTAACACAAACTTATTGCTGACAGTATCACCCTGTCTGTACCACCCGTCTGCCCTCCCCAGACCAGCCTATGCTCCCATCCCCCTTTTCAAGACCGACCTCTCCACCGGTCCCTTCCATCATAGACCTATCTCACCCCTTGTCCACTTTCTCAAAATTCACCTTCCATCCTATCTGCCTTTCCCAGACTCGTCTTCCCCTCCTGCCTGTCTTGAATACATACCTGTCTGCTTTCCCCAGACCTGCCTGCCCTCCTGCAGCCTTCCCCTAACCTGCCTGCCCTCCCGCCGCCTTCCCCTAACCTGCCTGCCCTCCCGCCGCCTTCCCCTAACCTGCCTGCCCTCCTGCCGCCTTCCCCTAACCTGCCTGCCCTCCTGCCACCTTCCCCAGATGAGCATGTCCTCCTGCCCCCTTCCCCAGATGAGCATGTCCTCCTGCCACCTTCCCCAGATGAGCATGTCCTCCTACCACCTTCCCCAGATGAGCATGTCCTCCTGCCTTCTTCCCCAGATGAGCATGTCCTCCTGCCGCCTTCCCTTGACATCTTTTCTTTTTGACCTTCTCCAGATGTGCCTACCCTCCTCTTTGCCTTCTCTAGACCAGCCTTCATTCCATTCAGCCTTTTACAGACCAACCTCCCCTCCTGTCTACTTTCTTTTGACCCAACTCCTCTCTTGTCCACCTACCCCAGAGCAGTCTCCCATTCTGTCCACCCTCCCAAAACCTACCTTCCCTGGTATCACCTTCCCCAGACAAGGCTGCCCTCCTGTCCGCCTTTCCCAGACATCTTTTCCTTCTGTCAACCTTCCTCAGGCCCACTACCCCTCCTATCTGCCTTACCTAGATCAGCCTCTACTCTTTTCAGCTTTTTACAGCTTCCCCTCCTGTACTTTCTCCTGACCCAACTGCCTCCTTGTGCCCCTCCCCCAGAGCAGTCTCACCTCCTGTCCTCCTTACCCCAGACCTGCCTACCTCCCCTAGACCTGCCCTTCCTCCTGTCTGCCTACCCTAGATCTGCTGTCTGTTTTTCCTGTTAGACCTGTGTGCCCATCGATCTCTTACCTAATTTATTGTCTCTTCACCCTCTGCAGACCAACCTACATGTGCTTAGCCACTGATACCTACCTCTATGTCGCTCCACCTACCCATCTGCTCTTCCCAGGGCTACCTCGCCACCTGCTAATTAGGCATCCCGCATCCAAATGCCATAAGAAAACCCTAAACTCAAGTTTGAATCTACCTTAAAAATTTAGTGTACATACCTCGTCCGGCACCTGTGATGAAAAGGAGAAAGAGAAGAGACAATGTTACAGAAGTAAAAGGTCTGTTTGCATACTGTATAATGTTCACACAATCCCCAGGAATCCTCTACAGACATTGGAATACCTACCTCATATACAGAGTAATATCCACCCCTTGGACACTGTACACCCCCACATTATCCAAAGTATTACACAACTCACTTTTCACTGCCCTCTCTCCCCCAACCGGAAACCCTTCGCAGGCCCACCTTATAGAGTATAAGCCCCCTCATACATGAGATTTTATCCACTCACCTACACCCTTCCCCCCATTCCGCCATCATCTGGGATCCACTCTTGTACCCACCTCATACACGGCAAAGCCAATCGTGTGCATGTCTCCTCCGGCCTTCCGCTCTTTCCTGCGGTTTTTCTGCATGAGTGCAACAAGGAAGCTGCAGGCCAACTCATTATCATCTGGGTCATCGTCCTCCTCCAGCAATGTAACCTTAAACTGAGGATTGATCCAGAATGTGGCTGAAAGCAGAAACGTGGTAAGGAGGTGAGGGATGCAAGAGTAACAATATATGTAACACATGGGACGAAGATGAAGCAGAAAAATCCGTCTGGTAGAACTTTGAGAACATTTTAAGAGAAGACCAGGAAGCAGCCTTGGAAATCTAGGAAATAGTAGCCTGATGCCAAAGAGTCCAAGAGGCGCTCACAGATCTACTGTAGTAAAATACACCTTAACAAGAAAGGGAGGAACCCAATCCTAAAGACGATAACCTAGAATGATGGCCTGACTGAGCCACCCAGAAATGTTGAAACAAAATCTGGGGTGTCCTTTCCTAGGACCATCCGAAATGAAAAAAAAAGTAACCAGTCCCTCCGAAAGAATTGGTGGTTGAGAAATAGACTCCTACAGTTCAAGCTATATCTAAACAATTTATGGAGATTTCCTTTTGATGAACTAAAACCAGTCAAGGGGGCCAGAGAACCAAGTCTTGCAAAGGTCAAAGGCAGAAACTACCTCAGGCAAGGAAGAAGCCTTAGGCCAGTCATAGGCTGTTCCTGCTGAACTTGCCGAGATTCAAACCATGTATGGGCAGGCTGAATGTACCAAGTTGATTGATTGGTCAATTTGGGTACAATCGGCCTGCCGGATTTTACTAGCGTTTATCGCTAGCGGCTGCTATTGAAGCTAGCAATAATCACGGTCTTCTCCTGGCGGGGACGGCATCCCCCATCTGAGAAGACAATGTCTCGGCAGGAGGAAGGATTCACTTGTCAGCACTGTCTGTGTTAATGGGGGGGGGGATCATGCAAATTTCTTTGTGGTTGCAGGAAAGAAATTTGCATAGTCTATGGCCTGCCTTAGGTCTCAACATCACCTTGTATTGTACTTAAGTAAGATCGTGCTGCCAGTTCAGACATTCACCAGATAGAGGTGATGGCTGCAGGAAATACCACCTTGTGGTAAGGGTAGAGAGGGGAACGTCTCTGAAGGGTTCAAATGATGGTTTCTGACTCACAGAAAGAACAAGATTTGGATCTTAAGGATTGACAAGGGAACTGATGGGAAGCGCTACACAGGGACCCTATGTACAATGGTCCTAATCAAACAGTGAGAGGCCAATGGTGTTTGAGCCACTGGTTCAGACCCAGCTAAAAGAAGGAGAGGATTTATCCCAAAGAGATGCTTTTTAGGTGAAAAGCCCTAGACTCCAACCAAGTGAAGTAAGCCTTCCAATAGATAGAGCTTGTGAAAAGTGGACTTCCTAGCCTTGAGGTTTGTAGGAATCCTCAACTCAAATATGCCCATGTTCTTTAGAATCTAGGCTTTAACAGCGATACCATTAAAACCATTGACTGTAAAGACTGTAAAAAAAAATGGCGAACTGGCCCTTGGGACAGTAGATCTGAAAGGTCCAGAAAGGCCCACAGTACATCTACCAGAACTCTCATCAGGTGGGTGTACCACATCCACCTGGGCCAATTTGGAGCAGTAACTTCAGGGAAGGAAAGGTATAGTGAAAGTCAGGACCTGAATCACCTGCTGGTGACCAGGTGCTTCCCAGAACGGGAGGGTGCAGTTCCAGTGTCCACCAGAAGGTGTCTCCCAAATTCCCTAGTCCCTTCCTCAGCAGCCTCAGCTGCACTGAAGATGAATTGACAGGAGACAGCAGTTCCTTCCCATTCATAAACGGAAGCAGAATAAACATGGGTTACGATGCTCAGTTATGATTGGACAGAGTCAGTGATCTGGCTCATACAGAAAAGGAAGGAGCCTGTAAATGACATTTATCTGCTCCTTCCTCCGCTCACCATCCTGACAGATCCGGGATGAGGGGGAGCACATGGAGGACACGGGGAGCCAGAGGAGAGCACGGGCGAGCCAGAGGAGCTGGCTGTCAGCTGCTTCACTGGAAGCCACACAGGGAAATTGGTTCTTGTAACTTCACCCATTGCCGCATTGATCATCTATGAGGCAGCGCGGGCCCCCCCCCCCCCCTGCTGAGTTGAGGATTCTGGGCCCAGTACAACAGGGCCGGCTGTACTGCCTCATCAGCGGCCCTGCTTCTGATCTTGATCTTGCTCTAGCCTTACATCCTGTACCCTGCTGCCTTACATCTGCTCCCAGTTCTGATTCCCCCTTTCTTGTATCTCTGGTATTCCATTACCCGTGTCCTTCATCTTTTATATATATTGTACATATTGTATATAGTTAGTTTGTAAGGCTTCTGGTTTCATAGTCTGATCTCAGTTTCT
>BLSH010509980.1:171760-182924 GCA_018402905.1 Glandirana rugosa
AAAGTGCCAGTGCCAAGGAAATAAATTGCCCGTGCTGGAACCAAAATTCTTGAACAGTGTAAATAATCTTCAACCAGAATCCTCCACCTCTGTTCACCACGTGCAAAAAAGAAGGATAACAATTGGAGGCTCACCAGAAATATGGATACACAACGCCTTTGGGTACATCTATGGGGAACTCAGCATAGGACCATCACACCTGAAATGTAAGTTTCCAATCCAACCAGCTCTGCAGGAGAATTCAAGCCAGCCTGTGCATGCTCACAATCGCATCCAGGGGATTCCTTCACCAATATCCCTCCAACCAGATACCTCCAAAAGCTGTAGCTAATCAGCTCAAATCGCCATGAGGAGAAAGATAAAAAAACACCTGTTTGAATCTGTTTGAATTAATGCATTTAAATTTTAAAAAGTGATACACTACGAGGGGTGTTTTTTGATCTTTCTCCTCATGGCGATTTGGTCCTATGCTGAGTTCCCCATAGATGTACCCAAAGGCGTTGTGTATCCATATTTCTGGTGAGCCTCCAATTGTTATCCTTTTTTGCACGTGGTGAACAGAGGTGGAGGATTCTGGTTGAAGATTATTTACACTGTTCAAGAATTTTGGTTCCAGCACGGGCAATTTATTTCCTTGGCACTGGCACTTTTTCTACTGATTATTTATAATCATTTTTTTTATTTTAAATTTTTTTTCTATTTTTCACAATTATTTGGAAGCGCTGCTAGCACTGGACTCATAACACAAGTGTTGACTTTAATATATATACACACACACTTCCATGTCTTATATCCTTTATTCACACAGGATAAAGCTGGGGGGGGGGGGGGGTTAGGGATTATAGACAATCCCTGTAACTATAATTAGCTGCGGCCGCTAAGCTGGGACCGCACTCTCCGCCAGAACCAGGACAGAGCTGACAGCACATGCTGGGCAGATCAGGAGGGGAAACTCAATGTACATATAACTGGGGGGGGATTCTCATACTTTGGTCACTGGTCACCCTAAATATCCCAGGGTGGATGAACATGGTTGGCCCTCACCCATTCACTTGCATGGTTTGCATTGGCAGGAGATATGGCCTGCCGGATGCGACATACTGTATAGGTTTTGCTGCAAAGCATTGCGGCCGTGGCAATGTATACTACCTCCAAAGCACAACTTAATTGGGCAGTAATGGGAATAGTAAAAATGCAGATCAGCTGACTATTTTAACCATCTGCTTGGCCTCCCATGTGAAGGCCTAAAAGTTTCCTGTAGCAGATTGCTAGACATGGGTAGCAAGTTTTAAGTTATTAAAACTTACAAAACTATTGGGGGCTTGTCCGGGATGTGCCCTCTGACCACACACTATGGGTCTGTAGGTGCCCCTTTTTTCTTATCTTGGAAAGATAAAGTATTTTTTCATCTTATGTAATGGTGAAATAGGACATCTCTCTGTTAGGGATGGGGACTGATTTGCTGCCCTGCCAGAATTTTCAGCATGGCTGTATGTTGTCCTCCCAGGTGGATACCCTGCAGCCTTCAATTACAATGGAGAGAATGGTGAATGAGCTGTGAAACCTGGTCTGCTGGAGCAGGTCATCCCGTAGTTGGAGTTGGTCTTTAACTGTTGACTTATGTGTACCAGGAAATGCCCCTCACACATGAATATTGGAGGGTAAATGGCACAGTGTACTCACCCAGTGCTCCTTGGCAGATATCAGTCCTGGTGGCGCCGCCTACAATAAACTGCGGGTCACTGACAATTTCCTGGAGAGAGATAAAATTAGAACTTTTGGATGGAGCAAGGAAGGGTTAAAATACCTGTAAGGTTTTTTTTTGTTTGTAATGTGTCCCATTCAAGAGATTTCCTTTCACTTCCTGACCAGAAGGCACAACGGACCGTGAGAGGACATCCCCTCTCACCAGAAACAGGTGTCCCCATTGCAAGATTTCTCCTCACCTACCTTTCTGGTGACAATGGCAAAAATGTGGACTTCCTGTCACTTTATGTAACAATCTACAGAACCAATAGGGTAAATCTCCCAAAATTAGCTCGCAAACAAAAATAAAAACCTGCCAGGGTTCAAGTGTAATAAGAAAAATAGATTAGGTAATCCCATATGTTCCACCAAATGGCCACTACCAGGAGATCGTTTGGATTTCTTTAGAGTTTGGTACTTTTCTCATCAAGGAGTTCATTTTACTGATTTATTGACTTTCTAAATGCATATTTTTCATTCACAATTTATACCTCTACACTATGTGGATTAATGTACCATTATTGTTTGGATTAATGACTTGGTAACATGGAATTGCCTTTTTCGGGTTGAATAAAGTATTAAAAAAAAAAAAAAAAAACCTGACAGGGCTCTACATTATTCAAACCTACAAAAATATTGGGGGCTTGTCCGGGATGTGCCCTCTACACACTATGGGTCTATAAATGCCCCTTCTTTAGTATCTTAGAAAGTTGGAGTGTCACTCACCCCGGGGCGCTTCCACCGCACTCCCTGTACTTTGCTAGAGCCGGGTCCCAGTTCTTTGAAGCCCATGGAGGAGGTGATGGCGGGGAAGTGGGGGTCCTCAAATAGCGTCCCATTCTCCAGGCAGGACTGCCGCAGGCTCTCATAATCCTGTTTGAGGTATTTCACAGCTTTCTCATGTGACCCCACCCCATCTGCCTTCAGCCGATCGATCTTCAGCTTCGACGCGATTCCGCCAAATGGCATCATCTTCTTATCTGAAAGGGAACAGCGAGGGGGTGAATAGACATCAGAAGAAGTGGGTGCCATCCAATATCACATGCATCTACGTCAGAATTCAAAAATAAAGAACTCACACAATGCAACTAAAAAACACAAAACATTTTAGGGACTGAGCGTAGGGACAAGGTTATAAAATTATTTCTGCATTCTAATTTTTATTTCCGGAGTTCAACACGAGAAGATTCTAAAGAACAGCCTCTCTCAAACTTCTTCACATGGAGGAACCCTTGAAACAACATTCAGCTCTCAGGGAACCCCTGCTAGTAGTTACTACCCCCCAGCTCAAAGTACATTAATGTGGTGGTCAGTGGGAAGAATGTCCCTTACATTGGTGGTCAGTGGGAAGAATGCCCCTTACATTGGTGGTCAGTGGGAAGAATGCCCCTTACATTGGTGGTCAGTGGGAAGAATGCTCCTTACATTGGTGGTCAGTGGGAAGAATGTCCCTTACATTGGTGATCAGTGGGAAGAATGTCCCTTACATTGGTGATCAGTGGGAAGAATGTCCCTTACATTGGTGATCAGTAGGAAGAATTCCCCTTACATTGGTGGTCAATGGGAAGAATAAAGTGATAATAAACAGAGAAATGGTAATTGCTATAAATCAATCATTCACATATATCATGCCACAGTATTTTTATTAATCCTCTAAGTACCTTATTTTCGCAGTGTTGTTGAATGGTCACACGATCCTTCCCTGTTGTGCTAGGCTCACACTGGTGGCAGTCCCTACTGCCCCTCGCCCAAGTAAACAGGAATTTTATAATGAACTTTCGCTCCCAACTACGAGCTAAACCTTCTTGGTTGCGGAGCAGTCCCATTGACTTTAATGGGTGAGTTTGGCAAGTGGAACCACTTAGCAATCTATGTCCACGGAGTTAAAATTGTCGCACCACATTGCAAAGTATTGCAGCTGCAACAAGCTGTACTCATTTAGAAGGCCATCATGTTCCTTTGGAGGTTGGTAGACATTAGTGTATATCGAGACGGCTCCCATTCACTTCAATGGGATTTCTTATGTCAAGCGACCTGGGGTGACTCAAGTCGGACTGCAAGTCACCCCTGTGTGAACCGGGCCTAACAGGTCACATTTTAAAATTGCACACTCGTCGAATGGCGCCAAACTTCGGTACCTAAAAATCACCAAAGGCTAGGCGGTAACATTTTTTACAGGTTACAGGTTTAGCATTACAGAGCAAGTCTAGTGCTAGAATTATAATTCACTGCGATATCTCACGTGTGTGGTTGGAGCACCGTTATGCAGGCGCAACCTACCTTTCCATTCGCTTCTGCGTGAGAGGAGACTGGGGCACTTTTAAATGTATTTATTTTTTTACACTGTCCCTTTAAAAGTAATTGGAAAGTCTTGTTTGTTTTTCTATCAAAATAACAAACATGTTATACTTACCTGCTCTTTGCAGTGGTTTGCAGCCCGGATCCTCACCTTCTCAGGTCCCTCGCCGGAGCTCCTGGCCCCTCCCTGCTGCTGAGTGCCCCCACAGCAAGCTGCTTGCTATGGGGGCACCCGAGGCGATCTGCAGCTCCGTGTATTCATTCAGACAGAGCCCCGCCCCCTCTCTCTCTTGATTGGCAAACTGAGTTTGATTGACAGCAGAGGGAACCAATAGCACACTATATTGCCCAAATATTTGGTGAAATATAAAAGATGATCTTATGCCGAGTACATAGACACCAAACACAACATGCTTGAAAATTACGCACCCCCGCGACAAACTATATACATTTTTAATAGCCTTTACTGATTACCACTTTAGATTTAGGGCCCATTCACACCTCAGTGTTTTGTAGCTTGAATATGCCTGAAGCTACAAACCGCTGGAGGGGAAAAAAAAAAAAAAAATTCAATGATTCTCTATGGAGATGGTTCACATCGCGGGAATCTGGCATATTCTGGCATTTCTGGAACATTTGTATTGCCATTCTATCAATGGAAGAGAGTCAGTTGCGATGCACGCGACATCAGCGTTTGCAAACGTGCTACAAAAAGGTCCAAAAACGTGCCGCTTAGGTGTGAATGCAGCCTTACAGAGGAGCTCTACTGCTAGAATTACTGCCCTCGATCTGATGTTCGCGGCGATGCCTGCTGTTTACATGCGACACGAGGCCAATGCTTGCGCGCATGCACGGGGGGGGTGGGGGGGTGGGATTGTAGGGCGGGGGGTTTTAATTATTCATTTTGCTTTTTACATAGGCGTGCGCACAGGGTGTGCCAGGTGAGCACACCCTAATCACCCTGTGTAGTACAGATTCCCCCCTACTGCCCTGCCTCCCCCCCCCTTCCCCCTGCAGCGCTTCCGGCTTTCCTCCTCTCCTCTCCCGCCGGATGTTTCTGCGGGGATGTTTTAGGATGAGTGGGTGAAAGGGCTGGTAAATATGTAATTTACCAGCCCCTTCCATTTCTTGGTAGTGGTGTGTGTTTGATCTTTGGGGTGCACACCCTAATGCAATAGACTGCGCACACCTATGGATTTTTATCCCCTCCCGCTGCTTGTAAAAGCAATCCAGCAGCTGAATAGCCGATAGGACAGCTTAGAGGGAATCGCTGGCTGAAAAAAAAAAAAAAAAGATATCTGAATGATGCCTGTAGCTGCAGGCCTCATTCAGATATTAACACTTCAACCTGAGGATGTTATGTGACGTCCTACAGGCGGGAAGTGGTATAAAAACAGCACACAAAAATGCATTGTGCTTTTGGCGGTCGCAAACCCATGCGCTTTTGCTAGATCCTGAAGGGTGCCATTATAAAATAATGCAAAAGGCAGCAAGTTTTTTTTTTTTTTGCGGTGAAATGAGGGCTATTCCGCACATTCCAGCTCTGCATCTGGTGTGAATGAGCCCTCAAAAGTTACACCCAGATACAGTACATAATGCAGAGGATACAAGGTAACAAAGTGCATCAGTCATCTGTAATTACACATTCAGTATCTTTGTATCTCAGTTGGATTAATGTTACTCTGTATCATCCTGTTCGATCTGACACCCTACATGACCAAACACAGGGAGTGACACCAATGCTTGGATACAGTCCATATCATGTCTGATGGGGGATAATATATTTATTGGGTTGCTGATTGCATCCAAAAACACGAATTTCTCTAGAAACCATTGTAACTCCCAACGAGAGCCAACACGCTTCTCTACACAATATTTTTTGCATATACTGTTTCCAGATAACATCCTATAAAGAGAATGACACAGCACCGCAGAGCATGTGGGGAAATATATAGACACAGCAGACTCGCCCCCGAACTCCCCCTCCCCCTCCCATAGCTTGGCCCTGAGTCAGCGCTGGTCCTGGGCCAAGTCCCATCCCTGTGTGAGTGGAGAGCGGATTCCATATCATTCAATGACACCGTCCTGGACTAAGAGAACATAGAATATCTGCAGTATACACAACCAACAACCTCAGATCTGCCCACAGACAGACAGGCTGGCAGCACCTCCACTACAAGTACCAGCATGATTAATTCTTCATATTCTTCATTAGACTTCATGGCAGGGCTTCCATTGGGCCTACAAGTAAGGTCCAGGGAGATCTCGGAAGACGGCAAAGTCACCCTATAGACCAGCTTTTCCCAGCTTTTTAAAGTCTTGAAATAATTTTTAGGTCCTTGGAGAACCCATGCTAAAATGGATTGGATCTACAGCCCAGGGTACATTGGGGCAGATCATTGTGTTGCCAGCCACCTACAAAATGATTTTCAACAATATTCTTGAATAAATAATAAGCGCAGAAAAGAAAGATTTGCGGTAAAAATTGTGGTGTCCTCTAATATAAGCAGCCATTGTAGAAGCAACATCTACAGAGGAGTTTAATGGAAAATTGGATTGGTGGCGACTGGCGAGTGAAGGTGGGAGATCAGCCTTCCATTGCTCACTGCTCAGGGAATCTCTAGCAACCTCAGGAGGAACCCTAGATTTTCACAGAACCTTGGTTAAGAAACACCAGGCTTAAAGATTAGGTTTACACTCCCCTATGGTAGACAGTAAAAATTGCATGGTCCTCCAACATTTGAGGTCAGTGTACAAGTGGCATTTAGTGGAAAATTGCCCATTTGCATTGGTGGTCAGTGTTGGTGGGAGATCAATCCACCATTGCTCAAGGAACCCCTGATAACCTCAGGAGGAACCCTGGTGTTCCACAGAACCCTGGTTGAGAAACCTTGGGCTAAAGTATCAGGTTTAGGCTACCTCAAGGGAGACAATAAAAACTGTGATGTCCTCTAACATTTGTGGTCAGTATAGAAGTGACCACTTACATTGAGGTTTAGTGAAACATTTCGATTGGTGGTCAATGTAGGCAGGAGATCTATCCACCATTGCTCAAGGAACTCCTATCAACTTCAAGAGGAACCCTGGGCAAGAAAAACTGGGCTAAAGTATCAAGTTTAGAATCCAAGGCAGACAGTAAAAACTGTGGTGTGCTCCAACTTTTGTGGTCAATGTAGAAGTGACCTCTTACATTGGTGATTAGTGGAACATTGCCCCCTTGCATTGGTGGTCACCATAGGTAGGCGATCCATCTACCATTGCTCACTGTTCAAGCATGGGTGTCCGCAGAAATTTTTCCAGGGGGGGGCATAATTTCAAGGTCACCCATGCTCTGCCCCTTTTTGACAATGTCATAATTACATTATCACGGTCAGAGACTGCAGACATGATCCAGGAGATGGTCAGAGACTGCAGACACGATCCAGGAGATGGTCAGAGACTGCAGACACGATCCAGGAGATGGTCAGAGACTGCAGACGTGATACAGGAGACGGTCAGAAACTGCAGACATGGTACAGGAGACAGTCAGAGACTGCAGACATAGTACAGGAGATGGTCAGAGACTGCGGACATAGTACAGGATACGGTCAGAGACTGCGGACATAGTACAGGATACGGTCAGAGACTGCAGACATAGTACAGGATACGGTCAGAGACTGCGGACATGGAACAGGAGACAGTCAGACTGCATACATATCAGAGGAGACAGTCAGAGACTGCGGACATGGTACAGGAAACGGTCAGAGACTGCATACATGGCCCAAGAGACTGTCAGAAACTGCATACATGGCTCAAGAGGATAAGGACCTAGTGGGGAACCCCTGATCTGATCCCTGATTCCATGGGGTGGCAATTGCCCCCCCTTGCCCCTACCTGCGGACGCCCATGTGTTCAAGGAGTGCCCAGCAACCTCTAAAGCAGGGTTTCTCAACCAGGGTTCCTCCAGAGGTTGCTAGGGGTTCCTTGATCAATAGTCAATTTCTACCTCTCAGATAAATTCCCAATAATACCATTGATCTTTTTAGCTATCTGTAAGGGGGTAATTCTTCCCAATGACCACAAGTGTAAGGAGCATTCTTCCCATTGACCATCACACTAATGGATCATGAATTGTAGATTTTTCATTTTTAGCAGGGGTTCCCCGAGACCGGAGAATTATTTCAAGGGTTCCTCGGTGTTGAAAAGGTTGAGAAAGGCCAGTCTAGAAGAACACTAGTGTTCCTTGGAATCCTGGTTGAACCAGTGTTTCATGTTTTACAGTTATAGTTTTTTTCTTTTCCAATAAAAGAGGACACAGGGAAACTGCGAAGCCAACGTGTGAGTGATGCTACCACATTCGATCGGATAGCTCTTGAATGCAACACTTTAAGGCCCTGGTGCCCAACCTGTGTCCCTGTGACCACATGCAACCCTTTAGCCCTCGGACCTCAGCAGTCTGTAGTAGGAACATCGATTAGGGTAAGAGCATTGATCTCGACGATCCTCATCTATCATGTTCCCAGATTCGTAGCCTTTTCTTTAGCATCTCCCCAGCCAACAATATATCCTGTCCACACCTTCTGACACTCATTTCCTCTATTAGATCTGCAGTTTCTGACAGTCCTCTCAAGCATCACATATATTCAACATGATGTGCGGCTAGAGTGGCCACTTTTTCTTCAAGCCAAACCAGAAACATTTTAGAGGAGCACAGCAATTGTTTTTTCTTAGTATACACTATAGGATTGTAAGACCTGGGACACCTTTAGACACTCTAAAAAGAATAGTAATGCGGCACACACTGAGGCAGCTCTCTAATTAGGCAAATTAGGCAGTCGCCTAAGGCCTCACACTCACAGGGGCCTCGCAACCACCTAATTTGACACTGACACCAGCAGCACCAAGATAGAGAGTACTGACCCCAGCACTTTAAAGCTCTTAATATATGCAATTTATAAAGTTAATTTGTTTATCGCTTGAATTATTTTTCCCATTATGGGGGTGAGTGGGGCCTCATGTCTAGGTTTTGCCTAAGGCCTCACAAAGCCTAGAGCCGCCTCTGGGCACACATAGTGCCCCCTCACTCTCCTGTCAAGCCATGTTTCGAGCCACATTCCTGTCTGAATAAGGTGTCTGGGTTTCAAATGGACTGAAAGCCGGACACACGATTCAAAACCTGGACTGTCCGGGTGAATCCGGGATAGGTGGCAACCCTATGTGCGGCCCCTTTGGTGATGTCAGGGGCCGTAATTGAGGCCCTCTTTAGTGATGTCAGGAGTCACATTTGAGGCCTCCTTAACCACTTGCCGACCGCCCGCCGTGGCTTGACGGTGGCAAAGTGGTTTGTTATCACAAACCACCCTCACCTGACTGCGGCCGCGAGAACGAGTATAGTGAGGGCGCGCGCGCCACCAAAGGCGCGCTCACTATGTTCTGGGGGAGCCAGGGAGCGGGTAGGGCGGACTCTATCTCCGCCGGCTACCCGCGATGGCTCCCCCGGAGCGACAGAACGGGGGTCTGTGTAAGTAAAACACGGATCTCCGTTCTGACAGAGGGGGAAGGGCTGTGATCACAGGCTTCCTGTATATGGGATCCGTGATCACTCCCCTCCTCCTGCCAGCTCAGCCCCCATACAGTTAGAACACACTGAGGGAACACAGTTAACCCTTACAGCGCCCCCTCGAGGTTAACCCCTTCACTACCAATGGCATTTACACAGTAATTAGTGCATTTTTATAGCACTGATCGCTGTATAAATGCCAATGGTCCCAAAAAAGTGTCAAATTGGTCGGACATGTCTGCCGCAATATCACAGTACTTTTGCGCAAACCAATCAGTAAACGCCGATTGCGATTTTTTTTTACCAAAAATATGAGGAAGACTATAAATCGGCCAAAACCGAAGAAAAAAAAATATTTTTTTTTTTTCTTGGATTTGTCTTTTAGCAAAAAGTAAGAAATATTTTTTTTTTGCAAAATTATCGCTCTTCTTTTGTTTATAGCGGCGATCAGAAATGACGCAGAGGGGATCAAATACCACCAAAAGAAAGCTCTATTTGTGGGGAAAAAAGATGCAAATTTTGTTTGGGTACAACGTCGCACGACCGCGCAATTGTCTGTTAAAGCGACGCAGCGCGAATCGCAAAAAGTGCTCTGGTCCCAATGTGGAAAATCCTTCCGGGGCTGAAGTGGTTAAGCTCATAAGCTGACAATCACTGCTATAAAACAGGCTAATTTCACCAAAGAAATAAACCGAGCTTTTAATGCTGAACTCCAGTCAGCCATAAAATGTATTTTTCTACTTTGCACTGAGGTTAGTTAGGTAGTCAGATATTAGCGGTCAGGGAAGAGCCCTCTGCAGCCCGTTGTCCACTACGGTGCTTACTGGGACACTGACCAAGGTTGGGACTCCCATAAATGGGGACAGAAGTGGCCAGGTCACCTGATGCTGGTTATTCTTCCCACGCTCTCCTGTAAGCTCCCCACACACGGTGTGAAATGAGCAAACAGCACAGGAGTATCACCTTCCTATGCTAGAATCCAGACAGGATTTGAGGTTCTATTGATGCTTTGTCACTTTACACGCACAGTTTACTATGCCGGGTGTGGAGCTCATTATTAACGACCGAATGCCCAGTAATGCGGTGATCCCAGGATTCAATGCTGCCTGTAAAGTCGCACATTGTTTTGGCCAATGACATCATACTGTGGAGGCAATCAATCTGTACACTGAAATCCAACACATTTATTGTTGTATTGGCCGGAGTGTCCCTGCTGGGGAGATTTCCCCTGAATTCCTTGTTTCACGCAATGAGAAGGATAAATCTCCCCCAACAGGGACACAGAGAGGGACAGACCTAAGGGACGTTCCATGCCTCCTTCAGTCAACAAAGTTACTTAGCAATTAAACAAATGTTTGAATAGAGTTCTGCCTTGAGGAGGCCAGGTTCACATACATACATCTATGTATAGAATAGACTGCTCAGAAGGAGAATTCATCTAAAATCTAGGTACCCACATGCTAAATTGACATCTAAATACTATGAATCAGGGCCGGGACAAGGGGTGAGCAGGAGGGGCGGCTGCCCCGGGCACTGTGTTATGTGACAAGGGGGGGGGGGGGGCGCACTGCAAGGAGTTTG
>BLSH010509980.1:198237-208604 GCA_018402905.1 Glandirana rugosa
GGAATAGATCTACCGTCGAGTGGAGGAGTATCTTCCAATTATCTAGGGGACACCGCTCACTACCACCACGTCTGGGAAGACCGTCCCCAACGAATCGAGTTTCGTCACCTTCCAGAGATGTCGTCTACGTCACGACGGTTAGGTCTTTCGTCACCCGTCCTGACCCAACACTGTTACGTCCGTCGGGGGGGGCGGGGTGTGTTGTAGAAGAGGAATATATTTATATATATTGCAACTTTTAAATATAAATAAATCTGAATCTGCACTTACAGTTTTCTCTTAGTGCCCCGCAAAGTCCCACAAATACCTGTTGATCCTGCCAGAGAAGTCCACCTAACGCAGCTTCCTGTAGTGACAACGATGCTGGACTGCTCCTGAATTCAAAGCAGATTTGCTCCTCTTGTTCCAGCTGCGCCTGCACTATGCAAAGAAGGAGAAGATGTTGTGTGGGGCGGGGGGGGCTGCCTGCATTGTCACAACCCAGTCCTGCCCACTGCTTTCTGGATTGGCAGCACTGCATCTGCTGTAGAGACCTTCCACTGCTTTGAGCTAAGCAACCCCTGCCAGAAGGGTCTGCACCACCATCACTCGCCACAGGGGATCTATTAACCTTCTATGAGGAGGTGAGCTGCCATCTAGATAAGGGAAGGCCCGTAGATTTGGTGTATCTGGATTTGATACAGTTCCCCATAAAGGTTTACTGTACAAACTAAGTTCTATCGGCATGGACCAAAGGACGAGTACCTGGATTGGACATTGGTTACAGGGGCGAGTCCAGAGGGTGGTGATAAATGGGGAGTACTCAGAATGGTCCGGTGTAGAAAGTGGGGTCCCCCAAGGTTCTGTCCTGGGACCAATCCTATTCAATTTATTCATAAAATGATCTGGAGAACGGGGTGAAGAGCTCAATCTCAATATTTGCGGATGATACCAAGCTAAGCAGGGCAATAATTTCTCCGCAGGATGTGGAAACCTTGCAAGGAGATCTGAACAAATTAATGGGTTGGGCAACCACATGGCAAATGAGGTTTAATGTAGAGAAATGTAAAATGATGCATTTGGGTGCCAAAAATATGAATGCAAACTACTCACTAGGGGGAGAGCCTCTGGGGGAATCTAGGATGGAAAAAGGACCTAGGGGTCCTAGTAGAGAACAGGCTCAGCAATGACATGCAATGCCAAGCTGCTGCAAGAAAAGCCAACAAAATATTGGCATGCATCAAAAAGGGGATCAACTCCAAGGATAAATCAATAATTCTCCCCCTCTACAAGTCTCTGCTGAGGCCGCACCTGGAGTATGCCATCCAGTTCTGGGCTCCAGTCCTCAGGAGGGATGTAATGGAACTGGAAAGGGTACAGAGAAGGGCAACAAAGCTTATTAAGGGATTGGAGGACCTTAAGTTATGAGGAAAGATTACAAGCATTGAACTTATTCTCTCTGGAGAAGAGGCGCTTAAGAGGGGATATGATTTCAATGTACAAATACTGTACTGGTGACCCCACAATAGGGACAAAACTATTCAGCGCAAGGGAGCACACAAGGACACGCGGACATTCATTGAATTAGAAGAAAAACGGTGTAGCCTTAAAATGCTTGGAGGGTTCTTTACGGCAAGAGCAGTGAGGATGTGGAATTCTCTTCCACAAACAGTGGTTTCAGCTGGGAACATAGAGAATTAAAAAAAAAACTATTAGATGGGCACCTAAGGGACCACAACATTGAGGGATATACAATGTAATACTGACATAAAAGCACACACATAGGTTGGAATTGATGGACTTGTGTCTTTTTTTAACCTCACCACAGGAAAGAGCAGAGTGATGAGCTCATCAGTCTACTGCTGGTTCCTCATTGTCCAATCACAGAGGAGACCAGGCTGTGCTTCCTTACTGCAGCAGAGCAAAACAAGGTCACTTATTTATTGAGCTGTATGCCTGGAGTTCAGCTGAAACGAGGATTCAGATTAGTCAGAATGGGCAGCAACTTCACCTCTTGTTTTCAGTTCTACAGTTCCTAAGAAATAATCCTCATATCACATAACCCCCAGATTACCCTGATGGTGACAATTTCAGAGATCAATACCATAATACCAGCAATGCTCTTTGTATACAATTACACTATAATTATGTCATCCTTATCGCCCCTCCATTATACCCTGATCATGTCATCCTCATCCCTGGCTACTACACCATAATTGCATCATCCTCTCCCATTATACCCTGATCATGTCATCCTCATCCCTGGCCATTACACAATAATTGCATCATCCTCTCCCATTATACCCTGATCATGTCATCCTCATCCCTGGCTACACCATAATTGCATCATCCTCTCCCATTATACCCTGATCAGGTCATCCTCATCCCTGGCCATTACACCATAATTGCATCATCCTCTCCCATTATACCCTGATCAGGTCATCCTCATCCCTGGCTACTACACCATAATTGCATCATCCTCTCCCATTATGCCCTGATCATGTCATCCTCATCCCTGGCTACTACACCATAATTGCATCATCCTCTCCCATTATACCCCGATCATGTCATCCTCATTCCTGGCCATTACACCATTATTGCATCATCCTCTCCCATTATGCCCTGATCATGTCATCCTAATCCCTGGCCATTACACCATAATTGCATCATCCTCTCCCATTATACCCCGATCATGTCATCCTCATCCATGGCCATTACACCATAATTGCATCATCCTCTCCCATTATACCCCGATCAGGTCATCCTCATCCCTGGCCATTACACCATAATTGCATCATCCTCTTCCATTATACCCCGATCAGGTCATCCTCATCCCTGGCCATTACACCATAATTGCATCATCCTCTTCCATTATACTAGGATTATATCATCCTTATCCCCCTTCATTATACTGTGATCATGTCATTCTGATCCCCAGCTATTACACCATAATTGCATCTTATTCCATTATACTATGATTAGGTCATCCTCATCCCTGGCCATTACACCATAATAATGTCATGCACATCCCTGGCAATGACATTTGCAATGGGGGGGCGGAGGGGGTCACCTCCCCTCCATGGTGGACATGGCACACAGCAGTCCTTATCCCCCAGTGTTACCATGTAGGAGGGCACCTGTATTATACCCATAGGCGTGCACACAGGGTTAGGGCTCCTAACAAATTGTAAAAAAAAAAAAAAAAAAAAAAAAAAAAGTCACAAATAATAAAATAAAATCAAAAAACGCCTGGCACCAATCTCCTCTGCTGACACCATCCACTGCTGTACCGTGCATGAGTGTTTGAGCTTTGGGGTGATGCAATGGGCTGCGCACACCTATGGTTGTACCCATCACCTAACGTACCTGTGGAGAAGGTCGCCATCAGAACTTAGTCGCAGAAGCAGAATTGTGCGCAAGTGTCTTGTGTGCAAGGCAGCGTCTGCATGGAGTGACATTGATTGCAGAGTGCAGGTAAGAGAGAAAGAGAAAAAGACGGTGAGGACAAAGCCTTTGCTTGTGGGCATAAGCAAATCTAGACAAATTAATACACAACATAGCACAATACACAACACAATACACAGGGGCAGAAGGCGTGCATTTATTACTGGGTTATTTCCATGTTATTAGAATAGCAAATTGATTTTTGCGTTAAAGAAATGTATTAGAACTCACACTGGATCAATTTGTTACATGCATGTCATGTTTAATGCACAACTGTTTTTTCTGTTGTTAAAGTAAATGGCGTTGATCTTGCAAGTCTTATTTTTTATTATTATTATTTTTAATATTTCCTTTTTTAATTACGTTCTATTGTGTATGCCAAGGTCCCCCTTAGGGGTGGCTGGTTGATGTGGTCCACCTTTCACTCTGCCCTCAATCACACATTTCCTTTCATCCGGAGTCACTGAACAGGCCGGTACTTTGTTTTTTTTGTTGTTTATTAGGGGAATAAACTTGGATGGGGTAGGGATGACTGTGGGATGCCCAGCAAATCAAGAACACGGGACCTTCTATATACACCTCTGTATATACTCTCCTTTCTCTCTCCAGCACGTCTCTTGCTGACCGTTACACTCCTTCACTTCTCTCCTGCACAACACTTGCTCCTTAACGGTGAGGACTGAAGGGCTATTTATTAGACCTCCATTACATCTTCCTCCGGCCTAGCTAGCACATGGGGAGGACTGCGTTCCTGCTGGCAGGGCCTCCGGACCGCCGATTACAGGCAAGGACCACGGGCCCTCGAGGTGTAGCAAAGCCCAATTGTGCTAGCTGGGTTTTGATGGACTACTGCTCCCAGCCCATCCTCTTCAACCCTCCTGACTGCTCCGGCCTGCACTGCCCAGCGACACCGCTTCCCTAACTGGCTCTCCTGACCTCCACACACCGTCCACTGCAGGGCTGGCCCAAGACATTTATCTGCCTGGGTCCAAGAATAAAATGCTGCCCCCCCCCAAAACAAAAAAAACAAGCCCACCAAAAGGCCCCCACATCCATTATTTTATATCCTGATCATTAAAAATAAAATTAAATTTATCAGGAAGTCAGATTTACATGCAAAATTATATGACATACCATTATGTTCAATTCCAAGGGGCGGTCTAGGGCAGTATAGGGGTGGGCTGGGGTAGTATATGGACAGGCTAGGGCAGTATAGGGTTCAATTTGCTGCTCCTCTTAAAGTGCTGCCTGGGTCCACTGGACCCACTGGGACCCATGGTCGGGCCAGCCCTGGTCCACTGTATCCTTCCAGCCTGCTTCAGTCCTCTTCTCCAGCTCCCAGGTAGGTCAGTCACTGACATCGGTGGATCCTTTAAAGTAGTGGTTCTCAACTCCGGCCTTCGGGACCCACCAACAGGCCAGATTTTAAGTATTACCTTGGGGAGATGCAGACTAGAATACTGCAATCACTGAGCAGCAAATGGTATCACCTGTGATGTATTTCAGTTATCTTGCAAACCTGGCCTGTTAGGGGGTCCCGAGGACCGGAGTTGAGAACCACTGCTTTAAAGAGTCTTTTCCTTGTGCTGCTCCAGGATCTCTCTCTCTCCTACTGGCTGCACCCGAGCTTGCAGCCCCCCCCCCCCTCCAGAACATCTGCAACATCTCCACTCTTCCACCCGACACTCTCCTCCCAGACTGGGCTGACCCTGGGTATTTAAGGAGACCTGCCCCTTGCCAATCTAGATTGGGGATTGGTCAGGGCTCCTTAGAACACCCCAGATGGCTACACCTCCCCTCCCACCTCTCCTTCCAGAAAACACCAGAAGCTTCTGGAAAGAAGTGGGAGGTCCTGATGACACCATCTGTGATCCCCCCAGTCCTCGCTGAGCCACTCCCAGCCCAGAACCAAAACAATCAGGCCTGCACAACAGTCAGGCCTGAATAAATTTGCCTCTTCTAGCAAAAATCTATCTATACAGCACCTATCACTATGGGGGCGCTACGTTTATATTTTTAATATGGATTTCCTTATTATTAGTTATATTTTCATTATTACCTTATTATATCACACAAACGACTCAACTCTACTCGCCAATGAGAGAATTGTTAACATCCAAGCTTTTCTTATGGAATCGCTCCATCACGAGCCGGAGCACTGAGATTTCTCCCCAGCGATTGATTTTCATCTGCATTCCAGGCCAGCAAGGAAGTAATTCTAATAGGGTAAGTGGAAGACTTTTCTTTGTGATTGTGCATTCGACCATCTGACATGACCCCAATAGAGCAGTCTGTGCACCATAAAACCATATTTATAATTTGTGCACTAAAATTTCTCCTGGATCTGCTCCTGCACACCTGGGGGTTTTAGGTGTCCTTGAACCTTTTGTGCATTGCAGCTTCTCCTGCTGCACTCAATATATCATAAAATACAGGCGGTCCCCTAGTTACAAACATCTGACTTACAAACGACTCCGACTTACAAACAGAGGGAGACAACAGGAAGTGAGAGGAAATCTCCCCCTAGGAAGGGAAATTCACTCCTGTAAGAGTTATTATGGGAAAAAGGGGTCTCCACTGAGGCTTTATCACCAAGGTTTGTTTCCACAACAACCCAAAATTTTCAAAATCCAATTATTATTGGAACAGGAAGTGAGGTGAAATCTTCTGAACAGAAACACAGACAGCAAAACAAACATTACAGGGGTGATACCCCTTCCCTATGCTATCCAAAATGCGTAAAAATAGTTTTTTTTTTGCTGGAGCTACACTTATAAAATGTCCCTGTTCCCACTTACAAACAAATTCAACTTATGAACAAACCTACAGTCCCTATCTTGTTTGTAACCCGGGGACCGCCTGTAAATACAAATCCAGAAGGGACAGTGTTAGCCCCTCATAATGGCCTTAAAGCTGAACTTCATTTACAGATTTTATTGCATAGTTAATTGGTCAAGAATGGCGTTGCATCCCTGGCTCATCACCTCGTCCAATTAGAGACCACCTCTGATTCATTATGAAGGTGGTGTTCTGTGAATGGTGCCCATGCCAAGTGAGCGACCGCTTATGGTTACCAGCACAGGAGCAGTGACTACTAATGTGATTCTCTGCATCCACATTGGTCCATTGGGTATGGCATATGCTTACTTACATTGGTCCATGCACTACAAACTGTACCAGCAGTTCAGCTTTAATGATGTACAGGAGACCGATCCCCTTACTGTACGGTATAGTCCCCCCTTCTGTATATAGAGAATGATCCCCTTACTGTACGGTATAGTCCCCCCTACTGTATATAGAGAATGACCCCCTTATTGTACGGTATAGTCCCCCCTACTGTATATAGAGAATGATCCCTTTACTGTACGGTATAGTCCCCCCTCCTGTATAGAACGATCCCCTTACTGTACGGTATAGTCCCCCCTCCTGTATATAGAGAATGATCCCCTTACTGTACGGTATAGTCCCCCCTCCTGTATATAGAGAATGATCCCCTTACTGTATGGTATAGTCCCCCCTCCTGTATATAGAGAATGATCCCCTTATTGTACGGTATAGTCCCCCCTCCTGTATATAGAGAATGATCCCCTTACTGTATGGTATAATCCCCCTCCTGTATACAGAGAATGATCCCCTTACTGTATGGTATAGTACCTCAGTCTATATAGATCTCTCACACCCACCGGAGGATATTTGGGTCTTCTCAGTTGTGTGGCAGGAGAGGAAGCTCTGTACTCTGCAGCTTATCTCTCCTCTGCAGGAGGGGTCAGAGCTCTCATCATCTTGTGCAATACTTATAGGCGTGGGTCATGTGACTACAAGGGGGACACGGCTGTTGTCACCGACCTATAATGACTGTCTGGCATGCGAGGGATAGCACCGTCAGGTGGCATTCTGCCCAATCAGAGGGCTCTGAGCAAAGTAGACTATTGAATAACCTGGCTGGTGATGAAGGAGCTCCATACATATCGGGGGGCACAGGACTGTCTCTCAGGTAGGTGCCAGCACCTGTCATTATTATACATACTACAGAAAGTGTTACAGAAAGCTGCAGAAATTAAATTTTGTTTGAGAAATTTCAGCAGTTCAACAGGAAATGAGAGATGATTGTGCTTCTCTTCCTGTTCTGGTGACAACTGTAAAAGTTTCATTTGTGACACCCCAGGACCAGAGAGGGTAAATCTCCCCAGCGGGGACACAGACCACAATACAAACCTGACAGGGGGTCTAATCCCTCACCGTTCTACAAAAAAAGCAGACCTTCAGTCATGTTTTTCTTCTTTCCATCTATTAAATCTTCTGCCCTTGTTGTTTTAACTTTGGGTAGTAAAACATTTTTTTTTCTGCTAGTAAATACCTTATACAGTCGACTTCCTGTTTCTTGTCTGGTCATTAGCCTAGGCTTATAACATCATGCACAGCTCTCTCTCTCACTCTCGTGAGAGTTTGTCAGGGAGGGGGAACGAGTCATAAGAGGGCCAATGAGAGCTGCAGAGCTGGAGGTTTGCCTGTGTGTGTTTGTGTAAATCCAGGAAGTGAACAGGCAGCAGCTTCAGCTGCCCACAGTCAAAATGGCTGCACAATGGACATCCCCCTTCCCGCTGCCAATCGCCACTTTTCCCCCGCGCGTCTGCCGGCTGTGTGGAGTCCCGATGGAAGTCGGCTCAGATCGGGACTCCTTCGTGTATTTCAGTAAGCGACGCCACTTCCGGTTTACTCGGTGGTCAATGGCGCAGATTTTAAAAAAAAAAAAGACAGTATTCAGAATCGTAGTTTTTGGCCATCTGAATACTTTTAAGTGCAAAGGAGGGATGGGTGGTCTTATAGACCCCAGATCCCTCCATAAAGAGTACCTGTCACCATATATTACTGTCACAAGGGATGTTTACATTCCTTGTGAGAGCAATAAAAGTGATAATTTTTTTTAAAGGAACATTGCTAAAAAAAAAATAAATAGTAATAAAAAAAAATTATAATTTTTAAAGCCCCGCGAGCTCGCCCAGCAAACAAAACGCATACGCAAGTCGCGCCCGCATGTGGAAATGGTGCTCAAATCATACATGTGAGGTATCGCCGCGATCGTTAGAGCGAAGGCAATAGTTTTAGCACCAGACCTCCTCTGTAACGCTAAACAAGTAACCTATAAAAAAAAATTAAACGCCGCCTAAGGAGATTTTTAAGTGCCAAAGTTCGTTGCCATTCCACCAGCGGGTGCAGTTTTGAAGCATGACATGTTGGGTATCAATTTGCTCGGCGTAACATTATCTTTCACAATATGGAAAAAAATTGAGCTAACTTTACTGTTTTCTTATTTTTTTAACTCAAAAAAGTGATTTTTTTTTTTTTTAAATGGTGCTTATAAGACCGCTGTGCAAATATGGTGCGACAAAGTATTGCAACGACCGCCATTTTATTCTCTCCTGTATATAGAGAATGATCCCCTTACTGTACTGTATAGTCCTTCGGCCTATATAGATCTCTCACACCCACTGGAGGATATTTGGGTCTTCTTAGTTGTGGTGTTAGGAAAAAAAAAATTATAATGCTAAGGGGTTCTAAATAATTTTCTAGCAAAAACATGATTTTAACTTGTAAACAACAAGTGTAAAAAAAGGGCTCCAGGGCTGAAGTGGTTAAAAAATTGGAATTACCACCATTTTATTTCCCCAGGGTCTCTGCTTCCAAATACAGATCATGTTTGGGTGAGTTTAATTAATCTTCAGGCCTAAAATTATTATTTTAACGTGTCCAAAAAAAACACCCACAAAAACAATGCTGGCAGTGAAAGGGTTGAGGGACAACATATCAGCAGGCGCTGTGCATTGTCTAAACTAATAGGGCAACCTGATGAATTCTCATTCAAAAAACAAACAGGAAACCCTGGGGCATGAATGGCAGTCCTCCAATGTTGAAGAGTAAAGTCATCTGACTGATTACTAAACAAACATCCCACATGTGGATCCTGAAAGGAGACGTTAGAATGTGGAGCAACCTCCAAGTACAACTTCCATCCTCCTCCTGAACATAGGAGTGCGCAGCCTATTGCATTAGGGTGTGCACCCATGGGCGTCCGCAGGTAGAGGCAAGGGGGGGCAATTGCCCCCCCCTGGAATCAGGGATCAGATCAGGGGTTCCTCACTAGGTCCTTATCCTCTAGAGCCATGTATGCAGTTTCTGACAGTCTCTTGGGCCATGTATGCAGTCTCTGACCATCTCCTGTACTATTTCCGCAGTCTCTGACTGTCTCCTGTGCTAGGTCTGCAGTCTCTGACCATCTCCTGTACTATGTCCGCAGTCTCTGACCGTATCCTGTACTATGTCCGCAGTCTCTGACCGTATCCTGTACTATGTCCGCAGTCTCTGACCATCTCCTGTACTATGTCCGCAGTCTCTGACCGTATCCTGTACTATGTCCGCAGTCTCTGACCGTCTCCTGTACTACGTCTGCAGTCTCTGACCGTCTCCTGTACTACGTCTGCAGTCTCTGACCGTATCCTGTACTATGTCCGCAGTCTCTGACCGTATCCTGTACTATGTCCGCAGTCTCTGACCGTATCCTGTACTATGTCCGCAGTCTCTGACCGTCTCCTGTACCATGTCTGCAGTTTCTGACCATCTCCTGTACTATGTCTGCAGTCTCTGACCATCTCCTGTACTATGTCTGCAGTCTCTGACCATCTCCTGCACCATGTCTGCAGTCTGACCATCTCCTGTACTACGTCTGCAGTCTCTGACCGTGATAATGTAATTATGACATTGTCAAAAAGGGGCAGAGCATGGATGACCTTGAAACGATGCCCCCCCCTGGAAAAAGTTCTGCGGACGCCCATGTGTGCACCTCAAAAGCGCAAACACACATGCGTTTGTATATATACTCACGGGTTCAGTAGGGCAGAGATTGGTGTCAATAGTTTTTTATTTTTACAGTTTTATGTTTTAATTTT
>BLSH010509980.1:223605-239029 GCA_018402905.1 Glandirana rugosa
AGTGGGACGTGGGAGTGGGACGTGTTACATAGTGGGACTTGGGAGTGGGACGTGTTACATAGTGGGGTGATACATTGTGCAGGGTGAGGGTGCAGGGTGATACATTGTGCAGTGTGAGGGTGCAGGGTGATACATTGTACAGCGTGAGGGTGCAGGATGATACATTGTGCAGGGTGATACATTGTGCAGGGTGATACATTGTGCAGGGTGGTACATTGTGCAGGGTGCAGGGTGATACATTGTGCAGGGTGCAGGGTGATACATTGTGCAGGGTGCAGGGTGATACATTGTGCAGGGTGCAGGGTGATACATTGTAGCGGTGTTTGTCATCTACTGCACAATGTTATATAAATACAGGGAGATGTCTGTCACCCTCTTTAGATTGATGGAACAAAGGGGGAGGGGCTGCATGTTAACCCTGACATTGCTGAATGAAGGAGCCCCCACCCCCCACTACAGATTTCTAGGAAACTTTTGCATAGCAGCAGTGATTTTTGGTCCCCATAGATTGCATTACATTTGCCATCTATACGGAGCAGACAGACAGACAGACAGAGCTACAGACTGCGATCGCTCGCTGACCCCGCGCCCAATACACAATCCCTGAGATTGCTATGGATATGGAAATGTGCATAGCAGCGTGCAAAGGGTTAATTCCCCATTTTCACACTTTTATTGTCCTCACACCCATCCCCCAACTGCGTCTGTCTGCCCCAAACTTTCACACTGGATTGCATCAAACCAGCCTGTAAAACGCCTATGCGTTAATGGAGCGTTTGAGCGTTTGTGCTGCGCTTTTGCAGCGTGGTTTTTTAACCCTTTCAGCTCTGGAAGATTTACCCCGTTAATGACCAGGCCATTTTTTGCAATACAGCACTGCGTTACTTTAAGGCTGCTTTCACACCGGAGCCTCCCGAGCGTTAGCGGTAAAACACTGCTAATTTGTGGCGTTTTACCGCTCGTTATAGCGGCGCTGCGCTTTTAACCCCCCACCCCCCACAATGGGTGAAACAGGGGTTAAAAGTGCCCGTTTGCGGCGCTCCCGAAGCAGTGTTCAGGCGCTTTGGGAGCGCTGCCCCATTATTTTCAATGGGCAGGGGTGGTATAGGAGCAGTGAATACAGCGCTCCCACACCGCGGCAAAGATGCGGCTTGCGGGACTTTTTTTACCGTCCCGCAAGTGCACCGCCCCAGTGTGAAAGCACTCGGGCTCTCACACTGGGGTGTATTGGGGGGAGTTTTTCAGGCGCTTTTTAGTCGCTATTTTTAGCACAAAAGCGTCTGAAAAACGCCTTGGTGTGAAAAGGGGTCTTGCTGACAATTTGACGGTCGTGCAACGCTGTATAAAATTTTTATATTTTCACCCGCAGAAGGATTTCTCACTGTAGGAGCAGAGCACTTTTTGCGATTCGGCACTGCGTCACTTAAACTGACAATTGCGCGGTCGTGCGACGTTGTATCCAAACGAAATTGACGTCCTTTTTTCCCACAAACAGAGCTTTCTTTTGGTGGTATTTGATCACCTCTGCGTCATTTCTGATCGCCGCTATAAACAAAAGAAGAGCGACAATTTTGAAAACAAAAAAAAAAAAAACAATATTTCTTACCTTTTGCTAAAATACAAATCCAAAAAAATAAAAAATAAAAAAAAACGTATTCATCTGTTTTGGCCAATTTATATTCTTCCTCATATTTTTGGTAAAAAAAAAAAAAATCGTAATCGGCGCTTACTGATTGGTTTGCCCAAAAGTTGCCACACCATGAGAATTCATTTAGGCCTCATACACACGGACGTTTTTTGACGCCGGCGTTTTCTGCAGCTCTCCATGTTAGTCAATGGCCCCATAAAAACATCGGCGTTTTTGAGCTGTAGATGGTGTCGGCGTTAGTGAGCTGAAACTAAAACCCATGGCCAGCGCGTTCTGAGGCTGTAACGTTTTGGCATTTTTTGACGCCGACGCCACAATATGCCAACAAACGCCACCTATTATTATACCGGCGTTTTCCGGCGTTTTTTGACGCCGACGTTTTTAGGTTGAAAAATAGCAGAGGGATGATTTTTTTTAAAAAACGCCTATTGACGCCGACGCTCACTAACGCTCAAAAACGCCGATGCATAACGCCGAAAAACGCCAACATTTTTTTCCTTGACGTCGGGCACGACGTTTTGTTTATTTTTTTAGAAACGTCCGTGTGTATGAGACCTAAAGGCGTTTTTTACATTTTTTTTTTCTTGGTAACGGCGGCGATCTGCGATTTTTATCGGGACTGCGATATTGCAGCGGACATGTCGGACATTTTTGACACTTTTTTGGGACCAATGACATTTATACAGCGATCAGAAATTTAAATATCCACTGATTACTGTGTAAATGTCATTGGCAGTGAAGGGGTTAACACTGCAGGGGGCAGGGAAGGGGTTAGCTGTGTTCCTTAGGCCAGTGTTTCCCAACTCCAGTCCTCAAGGCACACAAACAGGTCATGTTTTCAGGATTTCCCTCAGATGAAACAGCTGTGGTAATTACTAAGGCAGTGAAACTGATCAAATCACCTGTGCAAACTCATGGAAACCCTGAAAACATGACCTGTTGGTGTGCCTTGAGGACTGGAGTTGAAAAACACTGCCTTAGGCATTCTAAC
This sequence comes from Glandirana rugosa, assembly GCA_018402905.1. Taxonomy (NCBI): domain Eukaryota; kingdom Metazoa; phylum Chordata; class Amphibia; order Anura; family Ranidae; genus Glandirana; species Glandirana rugosa. The sequence continues at coordinate 226,245 of BLSH010509980.1, forward strand.
TGTGGGGGGGTTGGGCTGCCAGGGGCACCAGAGATCTAACTGATCCCAGTGACAGGGATCGGTAGATCTCTAAAGCCTCGTACACACGGGACGACAATCGTACGTACGATCGTCTCAAATCATATGTTGGATAATGTAACTTGCATACTGACTGCACTACACGATCGTACGACCGCAGAAAGAACGTTCAGGTGCATGTAATTACCATCCGGCCGTTCCTGACTTCTGAGCATGCGTGTTTTGCACAATACAACTTGTTGTACCAACTGCTCTGTACACACGATACAACGGTCGTATGAGCGCTTGTTGGTACGACCAAGTTTTCTAGTCTGCTCATACAACTCCCTTGTACGACCGTCGTACGTCGACTGCTCTAATTGCGCGTACAAACGATCGATTTCGCATACAATGGTCGTTCGTATGACCTGTTGTATACGATCGTCGTCCCGTGTGTACGAGGCTTAAGTGCCCGTTCACACAGGGGCGACTTGCGATTCCGACTTGAGTTGCCTCAAGTCGCCCCAAGTCGCTTGACGTTTGAAATCCCATTGAAATGAATGGGAGCCGTCTTAATATACACAACTGAAGTCGCTCCGACTTCAAGGCGACTTCTGAAAAGGTTCCTGTACTACTTCTAGGCGACTTGTGCCCATAGGATTCAATAGAAGTCGCCTCCAAGTCGGATCCTCATCTATATGGAAGCGACTTTACAGTTAAAAGAATAGAATTTATTTTTAGGCAGCCCCTCCCTCCCTTCTCTGATTGGTCAAGGCAAAGTCGCCTGGCAAAAGTCGTGTTGTAAAGTCGCCCGAGGTCCTTGAAGTCGCACTGAAATCGCCTAGCGAAGTCGGGTCGCCCCTATGTGAATGCAGGCATAGATGCCGCCTGACAGAGCGGGGAACGGCCGTGTTTACAGCTCATCCAGAGTGCGGCGGGCGTGAGAGCTAACTGAGCATGCGTGGGTCGCCGCTTCTATACAGCGATTCGCAAGACAGCGCCTCACTGCCGTACAAATACAGCATGCGGTCGGGAAGTGGTTAAAAAATCTCCCGCACAGTCAAAGGAATATAAGGCTGGGGTCACACTGTCCCACACAAAAACAGTGCGACTTTGATCCTACTTTGCTCTATGACTTGTGTTCTACAACGGTCCAACATCGGACCTACGCCTTGCGCTCTGGGGATCTTGAAGGGGAACCCCCCGCCAAGTTAAAAAAAAAACAGCATGGGGTCCCCCCTCCTAAAGCATACCAGGCCCTTCCAACTGGTATGGATTTTAAGGGGAACCCCCACGCCAAAAAACAGCATGGGGTCCCCCCAAAATCCATACCAGACCCTTATCCGAGCACGCAGCCCAGCAAGCCAGAAAAGATGGTGGAGACGAGCGAGCGCCCCCCCTCTCCTGGACCATACCAGGCCGCATGCCCTCAACATGGGGAGTATGGGTGCTTTGGGGTAGGGGGGCTCTGCACCCCCCACCCCGACGCACCTTGTCCACATGTTGATGAGGACAAGGGCCTCTTCCCGACAACCTTAAGCAGTGGTTGTCGGGGTCTGCGGGCGGGGGGCTTATCGGAATCTGGAAGCCCCCTTTAACAAGGGAGCCCCCAGATTCCGGCCCCCCACCCTATGTGAATGAGTATGGGGTACATTGTACCCCTACCCATTCACCAAAAATAAACACACTACATGGGTTTTTCAAGTATTTTATTAAATCAGCTCCGGCGTCTTCTCCCTCTCCGGCGTCTTCTTTCTTCTGCTCTTTTGCAGGGTCTTCTTCCTTCTGAGGGGTCTTCTTTCTTCTGCCGGTTTTCTCCCTCTCTGTGCCACCTTCTGCTCATTTTCTGGTTCTTCTCTCTGCGCCGCCTTCTGCTCATTTTCTGGTTCTTCTCTCTGCGCCACCTTCTGCTCATTTTCTGGTTCTTCTCTCTGTGCCACCTTCTGCTCATTTTCTGGTTCTTCTCTCTGCGCCACCTTCTGCTCATTTTCTGGTTCTTCTCTCTGCGCCACCTTCTGCTCATTTTCTGGTTCTTCTCTCTGCGCCGCCTTCTGCTCATTTTCTGGTTCTTCTCTCTGCGCCGCCTTCTGCTCATTTTCTGGTTCTTCTCTCTGCGGCACCTTCTGCTCATTTTCTGGTTCTTCTCTCTGCGCCACCTTCTGCTCATTTTCTGGTTCTTCTCTCTGCGCCACCTTCTGCTCTTTTGCCGGGTCTTCTCCGTTGTCTTCTCCCTCTGTTCTTCCTCTCAGGTTGACTCGACGCGATCTCCTGTACGAATGCTGTCTCTGCGCTGTACATTGACTTATGTTGACATGGGGCGGGGCCACCCGCTGACGTCATCCGGAGGCCCACCCCCTTATGACGTCACTGCCCCATCATCCCCCGGGTGGTGACGCCATAAGGGGGTGGGGGCTCTGGATGACGTCAGGGGGTGGCCCCGCCCCATGTCAATATAAGTCAATGTACAGCGCAGAGACAGCATTCATACAGGAGATCGCGTCGAGTCAACCTGAGAGGAAGAACAGAGGGAGAAGACAGCGGAGAAGACCCTGCAAAAGAGCAGAAGACGGCGCAGAGAGGGAGAAGAACCGGCTGAAGAAAGAAGACCCCTCAGAACAAAGAAGACCCCACAAAAGAGCAGAAGAAAGAAGACGCCGTAGAGGGGAGAAGAAATCAGAGGGAGAAGACGCTGGAGCTGATATTAAAAAATACTTTAAAAACCTGTGTAGTGAGTTTATTTTTGACACTTTTTTTTTTTTTTTAGGTGAATGGGTAGGGGTACAATGTACCCCTACTCAATCACATAGGGTGGGGGGCCGGGATCTGGGGGTCCCGTTGTTAAAGGGGGCTTCCAGATTCCGATAAGCCCCCCCACCCGCAGACCCCGACAACCACCGGCAAGGGTTGTCGGGAAGAGGCCCTTGTCCTCATCAACACGGGGACAAGGTGCTTTGGGGTGGGGGCACAGAGTTCCCCTGCCCCGAAACACCCATACTCCCCATGTCGAGGGCATGTGGCCTGGTATGGTCCAGGTGGGCTTGGGACCTGCCAGGCTGCATGCGCGGATAAGGGTCTGGTATGGATTCTGGGGGGGACCCCACGCCGTTTTTTCAGCATGAGATCCATACCAGACAGAAGGTCTTGGAGGGGGACCCCATGCCGTTTTTTTTTTTAATTTAAATTTAAATCCCCCTCAAGATCCTCAGAGCACAAGTCGCATGCCAAAGTCGGATCAGTTAAGACAGTGGTTCTCAACTCGGGTCCTCGGGACCCCCCAACAGGCCAGGTTTGCAGGATAACTGAAATACATCACAGGTGATATAATTTGCTGCTCAGTGATTGCAGCATTCTAGTCTGCATCTCCCCAAGGTAATACTTAAAATCTGGCCTGTTGGTGGGTCCCGAGGACCGGAGTTGAGAACCACTGAGTTAAGACAAGGATCCGACTTTGATCCGAATTCAATGTTTTTCAATGGGCTGAAGTAGGATCAAAGTCGGACAAAAGTAGTACAGGAACCTTTTTCAAAGTCGGACCGACTTGTGTCGGACCAGTTAAGACGGCTCTCATAGAGCAGTGTTTCCCAACCCAGTCCTCAAGGCACACCAACAGGTCATGTCTTCAGGATTTCCATTATTTTGCACAGGTGATTTGATCAGTTTCACTGCCTTAGTAATTACCACAGCTGTTTCATCTGAGGGAAATCCTGAAAACATGACCTGTTGGTGTGCCTTGAGGACTGGGTTGGGAAACACTGTCATAGAGAATCATTGATATTGTGATGTCATGCGACTTGTGCTCCTAATGTCGGTCCGATTCTCCGACTGGTGTGAACCCAGCCTAAGGATTAGTAGGAGGTGAGCGCATTTAATACTACATTATTGGTATTTGATCACCTCTGCGGTTTTTATTTTTTTGAGCTATAAACAAAAAAAGAGCGTCAATTGTGGGGAAAAAAACAATATTTTTTACTTTCTGCTATAAAACATCCAATAAAGAAATGTAAAAAACAATCACATTTTTTCATCAATTTAGGCCAATATGTATTCTGCTACATATTTTTGGTAAAAAAAAATCCCAATAAGCGTATATTGATTGCTTTGCGCAGAAGTTATTGTGTCTACAAACTATGAAATATTTTTATTTATTTATTTTTTACTAGTAATGGTGGCGATCAGTGACTTATAGCAGGACTGCGATATTGCGGCGGACAATTCAGACACTAACTGACACTTTCTGGGGACCAGTGGCACTAATACAGTGATCAATGCTAAAAACATACACTGTCACTATACTAATGACACTGGCTGGAAAGGGGTTACCATCAGGGGTGATCAAAGGGCTAAATGTATGCCAAGGTTGTGCTTACTCACTGTGTGGGAGGTGCTTTGGCTAGGGGAAGGCGAAGATCCGCGTTCCTGCTTAGCAGAAACACACGATCTGTGCTTTCCCTTCTGACAGACAATCTGTCTTGTTTACATAGGCATATTGTCGTTCTGCCTGTGCCCTGTACAATCAGAGGACGCAGATGGACGTTGAGTCCGCGGTACCCTCTGCTGGGCTCCCCCTGTGCATGAGAACAGCGGGACTGGGTCACCAGCGGCGCGCGTGCGCCCCAGACTTGGAGTTGTCAGATCATGTACTAGTTAGGTGATCTGGCACAGAGTGGCCGCCCTGCCGCTGTATATGTATGGTGGGCGGTCGTTAACTGGTTAATGGGACATCAGGGGTCTTCGTACTCATTTAAGGCCCATTTACACCACAAGATCCGTTCTGGATGTGTTTCTGCATGTGCATTTTTGATGCGGTTTTGATGCATTCCAGGTGCTTTTTTTTCATTATACTGGGGTCTGGTGCGTTTTGGTGCTTTTTACCGCGTTCCAGTACAGTTCTGTGCAGGAAAAAGGTAGCATGTTGTACTTTTCTTTCTGGAACTGAAACGCACTGCACTGATATGAACTATGCCATTACAACCCATATAACCTCCTCCTGTCAATGCGTTTTTGATTCAGACAGAAAAGCACTGCACTGTATGCGGTGTGAACTGGCCCTTGCACCATGTGCAGAAAAAAACGCCGTATGAATGCAAAATGAATGTATTTGAAGGATCCTACTTTATACCATTGCAAGGCTTTAATGTGCATTAAAAAAAAAGTAAAGCATGCTGCATTTTTCCCCACACCAGAATGCAGTGCAAACGCATGTAAATGCGGCACAGTGGTGTAGTGGATAGCACTTTCGCCTGGCAGCAAAAGGGTCGCTGGTTTGAATCCCAACCACGACACTACCTGCCTGGAGTTTGCATGTTCTCCCTGCATGGGTTTCCTCCAGGTACTCCGGTTTCCTCCCACACTCCAAGGACATGCTGGTAGGTTAATTGGCTCCTGCCTAACTTGGCCCTAGTATGTGTATGAATGTGAGTTAGGGACCTTAAATTGTAAGCTCCTTGAGGGTAGGGACCAGTGTTGCCAACCACCAGTAAATTTACTGACAGTTTGTAAAAATCAGTGATTTTTAGAACTGTCTAAAAAAATCAGGGTCTGATAATTTGTCATGCTGTGCTGACTTTATAAGTGTAAGCCAGGCAGATTACTTGATATGGGTATTGTCAGTGTTTCCATGTTGTGTTTAAATATCAATTGTCTTCGTTTTTAATAGGAGTTCTGTTATTTTTCAGGTTGCCAGTAAAAAATGTGCTCCGCCAGTACATTTCCCATGTTTTGCCAGTAAAAAATGCTGCGGGAGGTTGGCAACACTGGTAGGGACTGATGTGAATGTGCAATGTATATGTAAAGCGCTGCGTAAATTGACAGCGCTATATAAGTACCTGAAATAAATAAACAAAATGCATTGCAAGTGTACGTGAATGCAACTTAGCAAAAAAATAAATCAGGAATTATTCCCCAAAAAAATAAACGCATTGCATGTGCACAGGCAGAAATGCATAGTAAATGCAGGGTTTGTGGAGTAAGAGACCTTAGACCACTGATAGCTCACCTGCCCTGGATTGAAGCTAATAGAGTGAAGATTGTGCAGCATTAGCTTCTTCCCCGGCCACAGAGACTGGGAACTATGACACTGGAGGGTAACAGATTCTTAGTAGAAAGGGGAGATGAGCTGATGGATCTCCCCTCTACCTGAGGCCACCTACCAGGGGTGTAGCTATAGGGGTCTCAGGGGTCTCAATTGTGACCCTGCACCATGCTCCAGGGGGCCTATGCGGCTCCCTGGGCTGAAATCCATAGTGCCCAGCATGGTGAGAGGGAGCATCGGAGGGGGTGAGGCAGGAGGTGGAGAGTGAGATATGACGGTGTGGTAGTGCGGGAGGAGAGGAGACAGCACCCCCCTCCCCAGTACCCCATGGACAGTGACAGCATGGCAGGAGCATGCATGAGCCAGACTGGTATGTTAATTGTAATCGCGAGCCATGTCCTTGAGCCTGCTTTGCCCTTCTGTCCCTGAGCCATACACTGAGCGATCAGCTACTTATAGCAGGGCTGCGATATTGCGGCGGACAATTCGGACACCAACTGACACTTTTTTGGAACCATTGACACTAATACAGTGATAAGTGCTAAAAACATACACTGTCACTGTACTATTGACACTGGCTGGAAAGGGGTTACCATCAGGGGCGATCCAAGGGCTAAATGTATGCCTAGGTTGTGTTTACTCACTGTGTGGGAGGGGCTTTGGCTAGGGGAAGGCAAAGATCCGTGTTCTTGCTTGGGGGGGATCATGAGAAGGCCGAACTACAAGTCCCAGAAGAGGGGGGAGGGGCAGAGGAGCCCATGAGGGTCAACAAAGTATTAATTATACCCAACCACCTACTATGACTGACCTAGGTCCTGCTGCCCCTAGATAAATTAATAATAATAAAAAAAAAAAAACTACTGGCACCAGTGGCAGAACTGCCAGGGAAGGAAAGGTCACCCTTGCGACTGGGCCCCGGCGCTCTCCCACTGTGGGGCGGCCCCAAGACAGTGCTACTGGACCACAATAAAGGGCCCTGCGACAGGAGTACAGGGCCTCGGGCCCAGAGGGAAAGGCCCCAGCTGGGGGGGTCAGGGGGGCCTTTCATGGTTTCTTGCACCAGGGCCCTGAAGGTACTAGTTACGCCTCTGCCACAGGAAACCGTTTGGGGTTGGTATGCTTGGGTGAGGAATCACCTGTTGCTGGGGTGTGTGGAAACAATTGGGTTGCGGTAGCAGCCAGGAGGTTTTGGTTGGTGGCAACAAAAGGGTTAAAGTATAACTAAAGGCAGAACTTTTTTGGATAGAGTGGAGAGGGATTAGAACCCCTGTCAGGATTTTATTGCTGTCTGTGTCCCCGTTATGGAGATTTACCCTCTCTCTTTGTCCCCGTGACCATTATCATTGAAAGTGAGAGTGACAGAAAATCTCCACTTTTGGGTTATGACCAAAAGAGGAATAGAGGAGAAATCTTCCAATGGGGACACTAGTTCTGGTGACAACCAGGGATTTCCTTGCTTTGGAGGGATTTCCTCTCACTTCCTGTTTTGGCTATAGGACAGGAAATAAAGGGAAATCTATCCAACTTAGAAATGGATAACAAAAAAAAAACTGACAGGGGTTATAACCCTCCCTTATTCTATCCAAAAATGGAAAACATTTCTAAAAGTTTTGCCTTCAGTTTTACTTTACGCATGCAAGTATACAGCGTATTGTAGAGTAAGGAATGGTCAGAGAAAGATTACTTTGGATCTGGGGTGTTAGGATATAGAATAAGGATATACAGAGGGGGGAGGGGGTCTAGTGCCAATATGGGACAGACAGAGTAGAGTAGAGTAGAGTAGGGACCGGTCAGAGGGGGATTACTTTAATGTAGCTGGCATTGATATTGTGATTCGTGTGAACAAAAAATCCCTGTTTTTCTACAGAAAGCTTCCCAGAAATCTGTCCAGTTGTAGAGCCGTGTGTGACAGATCATTCAGAATCTTTACTATAAACACTACTGAGACAGGAAACAATGTTTACAATTCCAAGCACTTCTCTTGTCCTGTATGCCGTGTGTAATTCTCAGTATCTGTTCTTATTCTGTATTTATGGACTCTGCACAGTACCACTTCTCTTGTCCTGTATGCCGGGTGTAATTCTCAGTATCTGTTCTTATTCTGTATGTATGGACTCTGCACAGTACAACTTCTCTTGTCCTGTATGCTGGGTGTAATTCTCAGTATCTGTTCTTATTCTGTATGTATGGACTCTGCACAGTACTACTTCTCTTGTCCTGTATGCTGGGTGTAATTCTCGGTATCTGCTCTTATTCTGTATGTATGGACTCTGCACAGTACAACTTCTCTTGTCCTGTGTGCTGGGTATAATTCTCAGTATCTGTTCTTATTCTGTATGTATGGACTCTGCACAGTACAACTTCTCTTGTCCTGTGTGCTGGGTATAATTCTCAGTATCTGTTCTTATTCTGTATGTATGGGCTCTGCACAGTACCACTTCTCTTGTCCTGTATGCCGGGTGTAATTCTCAGTATCTGTACTTATTCTGTATGTATGGGCTCTGCACAGTACTACTTCTCTTGTCCTGTGTGCTGGGTATAATTCTCAGTATCTGTACTTATTCTGTATGTATGGACTCTGCACAGTACTACTTCTCTTGTCCTGTATGCTGGGTGTAATTCTCAGTATCTGTTCTTATTCTGTATGTATGGACTCTGCACAGTACTACTTCTCTTGTCCTGTGTGCTGGGTATAATTCTCAGTATCTGTACTTATTCTGTATGTATGGACTCTGCACAGTACTACTTCTCTTGTCCTGTGTGCTGGGTATAATTCTCAGTATCTGTTCTTATTCTGTATGTATGGACTCTGCACAGTAGCATTTCTCTGTGTGTGATTCTCTGTGTTGGGATGACTCCTCCTATAGTTGTCATTCTCTGGTCTCTCTTTCAGGCGATGTTACATTGTATCATATGAATGTTGGTTGGATGATGAGATCTGCGAGAAGTTATTCTCCGTCATTTTGCGGTTCTTCTGGTTCTGTCACGGCTCATTCTCAGTGTCACATGTTTCCTGCCCTGGGGGAGGTCACACACTTGTACAGCAGTATAGGAGTGCAATCAGTGGATGTGAAGATTGATGGAGACGTCAGTGATAGGGATTGGTATCAGGATTTTCACTTCTCTTTGACTAACTAGGATTGTCTCTGCATATAGCAGTGTGATCTCTGTTAAAGGACAAGTTCACTATTGGAATGCCTCCCCCATCCCACCCAGCCCCCCTCCCTGACCCCCTTTAAAGTGATGCTTAACTCCTGTTTAAAAAAATAAATCTCTATTCCAGTCTGTGTTCCTAATACAGAAAAACGTATTCTATTGCTCTTAGTCTCCTCCAAATTCCATTTTTTTGCTGCTGTGATCTGACTTCTTGTTAGAGGACGTCTACGTTCCTTCTCCATGGTCCCACTGTATGTAAGAACATAACCACCCCTCTGTTGCTAACTCCCAAAAAAGGACTATGGGATATGTAGTGTGCATAGAGCAGTGCACATGACCGCAACTAACGTGCACTGCTTGTTCCACACAAAATCCTGCATCACGCGTTTCGTCATAGATGACGTGCATTGGGAGATGTCATCTATGATGAAATGCGTTGGGCGGAGCCTGTTGGGAATGTCATAATGCAGAACCAGAAGTTGGACATATCCCATGCGGGGTTTTGATGTTTTTATACTGCGCTGGTGATTATTTTATCTGTGTAAGTGAACTACTAGTTCCTTCTTTAACCCTTTCACGCCTAAGGGTAAAATAAATATTAATGCCTAAACACATTTTTGCAACTTTGACATGTGTCAATATCATCACAACTACTTTGTGCATCCAGGTGGATTATACCGCGTGTTTGTCAGGACAAATTGTTTTTTTTATGTGATAGTAAATGGTAATGGATATATATTTTTTCTTACTATCAAAGGAAAACTGTCCTGAAATAGTAAAAAATCTATTTGCTGTATATTGCTTGCTACTACCATAACCTACCTCCAAAGAACAATACGAAATAAATTCTCCTGCTCCTGACAATTGCAGCGATACCTCGTTCCCGTAGTACAGCCCAGAAACAATAGTGCACATTTCTCTTTTTTTTATATCCTACCTACTGTAAAACACCGACACTGACACTTACTGACACTTACTGACACTTACCGACACTGACACTTACTGACACTTACTGACACACACTGACACTTAACCGACACTGACACTTAACGGACACTGACACTTACCGACACTGACACTTACCGACACTTACCGACACTGACACTGACTGACACTGACACTTACCGACACTGACACTTACTGACACTTACTGACACTGACACTTACTGACACTGACACTTACCGACACTGACACTTACCGACACTGACACTTACTGACACTTACCGACACTGACACTTACCGACACTGACACTTACCGACACTGACACTTACTGACACTTACTGACACTGACACTTACTGACACTTACCGACACTGACACTAATTTAATTGATTCCCGACCAGCCGCTGCCGTTGTACTGCGGCATGTTGGCCCGGCTGCGCAAACCGCCGTCATTGTACATCGGCTGCGTGCGTCCTGTGAGCGTGCCCGCGGGTCAGGCAGACTCAATGTCCGCCGGCGAACCGTGATCGCCTTCTACAGAGCCAGAACGGGGATACGCCTATGTAAACACTGCGGATCCCCGTTATGTCAAGGGACATGACACAGATCTACTGATCCGTGTAATCTGGATCAGTTAGATTTGTCATGTCCCTGCCAGCCCAGCCCCCATACAGTGAGAACACAGGGAGGGAACACAGTTAACCCCTTGATTGCCCCCTAGTGTTAACCCCTTCCCTGCCAGTGACATTTATACAGTAATCAGTGACTATTTAAAGCTCTGATCGCTGTATCAATGTCATTGGTCCCAAAAAAGTGTCAAAAGTGTTCAATCTATCCGCCACAATGTCGTAGTCCTGATAAAAATAGCAGATCGCCGCCATTACTAGTAAAAAATAAATAAATAAAACACCATGAATCTATTCCCATAGTTTGTAGACGCGATAACTTTTGTGCAACCCAATCAATATACGTACATAAAATTGTGATTTTTTTTTTTTACCAAAAATATGTACAAAAATACATATTGGCCTAAACTGATGAAAAAATTAGTTTTTTTTGTTATTTTTTTTGGATATGTATTATAGCAAAAAGTAAAAAAAAATGTTTTCTTTTCAAAATTCTCGCTCTTTGTCTCTGGCAACAAAAGTAAGTACACCCCTAAATGAAAATGTCCAAATTGGGCCCAAAGTGTCAATATTTTGTGTGGCCACCATTATTTTCCAGCACTGCCTTAACCCTCTTGGGCGTTTTCAGGTTAAAAAAAACGCCTATTGACACCAACGCTCACTAACGCTCATTAACACCGAAAAAAACGCAGATTTTTCCCTGACGCTGGGCCCGACGTTTTGCTTATTTTTTTGCATACGCCAGAGTGTATGAAGCCTAAAAATCATAATTTTTTTTTGCTATCAAATTACTCAGAACCCCCAAACATATTATATATATACAGGGTGGGCCATTTATATGGATACACCTTAATAAAAGGGGAATGGTTGGTGATATTAACTTCCTGTTTGTGGCACATTCAGGGCCGGCTCTACCACTAGGCAGAGTAGGCGGCCGCCTAGGGTGCCAATACCACCAGGGGCGCCCATCCACTGTTGATCCGTCACTGCTCAGCATCAATCACTCATGTCACTGGAGAGCCGCGGCTGGCAGCACCCCAGGGCGGTAAAATGAGGCGGATCTAGGGGCACAGGTGCGGGCCTGTGGACCACGGCTAAAGAAATGGGTAGAGAGGCTCTGCAAAAAATCTCTACCTCCGCCACCTCCATCGTATAAATTGACAGGGCAAAGGGGCTGGAGTCAGGGGCAGAGCCAAAGGGGGGCGCCAAAATAAGGTTTCGCCTAGGGTGTCAAAAATCCTTGCACCAGCCCTGGGCACATTAGTATATGTGAGGGGGGGGGAAACTTTTCAAGATGGGTGGTGACCATGGCGGCCATTTTGAAGTTTGATGTGTCACATAACCCTCTTCCTATTGAAAAAACAAAAGTTGGATTCAAAATGGCCGACTTCAAAATGGCCGCCATGGTCACCACCCATCTTGAAAAGTTTCCCCCCCCCTCACATATACTAATGTGCCACAAACAGGAAGTTAATATCACCAACCATTCCCATTTTATAAGGTGTATCCATATAAATGGCCCACCCTGTATATTTTTTAGCAGAGATCCTGGGGAATAAAATGACAGTCATTGCAACTTTTTTTGTCACACGGTATTTGCGCAGCAATTTTTCAAACGCATTTTTTTTTTTTGGAACAGTTTCATGAATTAAAAAAAAACAAAAAAGTAAAGTTAGCCCTATTTTTTAATATAATGTTAAAGATGATGTTACACCGAGTAAATAGATGCCTAACATGTCACGCTTTAAAATTGTGCACACACGCGGAATGGCGCCAAACTTTGGTACCTAAAAAATCTCCATAGGTGACACTTTAAAATGTTTACAGGTTACCAGTTTAGAGTTACAGAGGAGGTCTAGTGCTAGAATTATTGCTCTCGCTTTAATGTTTGCGGCGATACCTCACATGTGGGGTTTGAATGCAGTTTACATATGTGGGCGTGACTTACATATGCGTTCGCTCCTGTGTGCGAGCTCGCGGGGATGGGGGGCGCTTTACATTTTTTTTATTGTCTATTTTACCATTATTTTTT
>BLSH010509980.1:253731-270221 GCA_018402905.1 Glandirana rugosa
TGAGGACAAAATGAGGTTTCACCTAGGATGTCAAAAATCCTTGCACCAGCCCTGGCTGGGTTTCCAATATTTTCTGATTCACTGATCTACAAGAAGTGTGCAGGTTAGGAAGCCTATAGCAATGTCAGAAGTCAGCATGAGAGCCATAGGCGTGCACACAAGGAGTGCCAGGTGTGCCTGGGCACACCCTACTCCTCTCATGTTTATTAGGTTTATCCAAGGGTGGCACCAGGTGGGTGGTTGAGGGTGCCAATAGCCAGTGCAAATGCCCCTATTTTATTAATGGTTAGGTTCAACTTTAGGAACACATTACGCCCCTTATTTAGGGTGTAACATAATCTGCTCCCAATCAGTGGTCTCCCACCACCAGAGCCTCCTCCCCGTGACAGCAGGGGGCTTTCATGTGCGTTTGAGCTTTGGGGTGCCCACCCTAATGCAATAGGCTGCACACACCTATGATGAGAGCCAAGCAACTGGCATTTTCAAAAAAAATAAGTCTGCAAAAATATAAGAAAACGTCCCCAATTAGAATTTACTATACAATTTTTTTTTTTTTTAGCAGAAACAGAATACTGGACACCCCTGCCAATGTACAATCTCACCTGTGCCAGCAGAAAGGCCGAGGGTAAGAAGAATAAACCCGAGTCCAAGTGCCGGAGTCTTCATAGCGACTGCACAACGCATGTTCACCTGATTTGAACCTTATTTATATATAATGCTGATTCCTGGCAGATTGCTAGAAATGTTCCAGGAACCAGGAACCTGGCACAGTGGCAGGACTGGGGTAGAGAAGAAAGGTTTTTCTATAGTTACACGCGGTATTTCTCAATTAAGAGAGGCAGCAAACCTAATTAAGATTTAATTATCCGGCCAGCAAAAACAAGACATCATATTCTAGAATGAAGCGCCAAGCTGTTGTCTGTTGCAAAGCGGTTATCCTGAGCTCCAGTGGCGGATGGTGGATTTTTTTTTGGAGGGGGCGGCAAACAATCCACCATGCCACCCTCCCCCCCCCCGGGTCACAGATGGCACCCCTCAATCCTCTCCCCCGGTCACGGACAGCAGCCTCCCCCCTCCCCCGGTCGGTGAGTCTGTCGGGGCCCCACACTTAGACCCTTTTAACACTGGGGCGGTTTTTCAGTCGCTTTAGCACTGGACATAGCCTCTGCTAAGCGCCTGAAAACCGCCTCTCCATTTTCCACACTGTGGCGGTGCGCTTGGGGGACGGGAAACAAAGTCCTGCAAGCAGCATCTTTGGGGTGGTTTGGGAGCGCTGTATACACCGCTCCTCCACCGCCCCTGCCCATTGCAATGAATGGGCAGCGCTTTCAAAGCGCTTTTCAAAGCGCAGCAATGCGGGCGTTTTTAACCCCTTTTTAGGGGTTAATAGTGCGCCTCTAGCAGCCAAAAAACGTCGCCAAACAGCTGCTTAAACAGCGGTGAAGTGACGCTACCCGCTAGCAGGCGAAAAGCGATGCCAAAGCGCTGCTTAAACAGCGGTAAAGCAACGCTACCCGCTAGCAGGCGAAAAGCGACGCCAAAGCGCTGCTTAAACAGTGGTAAAGCAACGCTACCCCCTAGCAGGCGAAAATCGACGCCAAATCGCTGCTTAAACGGCGGTAAAGCAACGCTACCCACTAGCAGGCGAAAAGCGATGCCAAAGCGCTGCTTAAACAGCAGTAAAGCAACGCTACCCACTAGCAGCCGAAAAGCAACGCCAAATCGCTGCTTAAACAGCGGTAAAGCAACGCTACCCGCTAGCAGGCGAAAAGCGGCGCCAAAGCGCTGCTTAAACAGCGGTAAAGCGACGCTACCCGCTAGCAGACGAAAAGCGGCGCCAAAGCGCTGCTTAAACAGCGGTAAAGCCCGGCTACCTGCTAGCGGATGAAAAGCGGAGCCAAACAGCTGCTTAAACAGTGGTAAAGCCCGGCTACCCGCTAGCGGGCGAAAAGCGACGCCAAAGCGCTGCTTAAACAGTGGTAAAGCCCGGCTACCCGCTAGCGGGCGAAAAGCGACGCCAAAGCACTGCTTAAACAGCAGTAAAGCGACGCTACCCGCTAGCAGGCGAAAAGTGACACCAAAGTGCTGCTTAAACAGCGGTAAAGCGACGCTACCCGCTAGCAGACGAAAAGCGGCGCCAAAGCGCTGCTTAAACAGCGGTAAAGCCCGGCTACCTGCTAGCGGATGAAAAGCGGAGCCAAACAGCTGCTTAAACAGTGGTAAAGCCCGGCTACCCGCTAGCGGGCGAAAAGCGACGCCAAAGCGCTGCTTAAACAGTGGTAAAGCCCGGCTACCCACTAGCGGGCGAAAAGCGACGCCAAAGCACTGCTTAAACAGCAGTAAAGCGACGCTACCCGCTAGCAGGCGAAAAGTGACACCAAAGTGCTGCTTAAACAGCGGTAAAGTGACGCTACCCGCTAGCAGACGAAAAGCGGCGCCAAAGTGCTGCTTAAACAGCGGTAAAGCCCGGCTACCTGCTAGCGGATGAAAAGCGGAGCCAAACAGCTGCTTAAACAGTGGTAAAGCCTGGCTACCCGCTAGCGGGCGAAAAGTGACGCCAAAGCGCTGCTTAAACAGTGGTAAAGCCCGGCTACCCGCTAGCGGGCGAAAAGCGACGCCAAAGCGCTGCTTAAACAGCAGTAAAGCGACGCTACCCGCTAGCAGGCGAAAAGCGGCCCCGTCAACACACGGGTGGCCCCAGGGTGAAAGCAGCCTTACCCCATCTCGCAGGCAGCGGCTTCTCTCTGGGCTGCTTAGTTCCCCTGCGTCCACCTTCCCCCTCCTCACCTCCATGCGTCTCCTGCCAGACAATCTGATCGGATCTCCTTTCGGCCAATCGGGTGACGGGTCATGATCTGATCGGCTTCCTGATTGGCCGGGAGGAGATTCAGTGTTACAATAGCGAATGTTCATTCGCTATTGTAACACAACTGGGTGGTGCTCTGTGCCCCAAGCCCACCTGTTTTTGAAGCCTATTAGAGCCTCTGGCTCTAATCACGTGCTTCAAACACCCCCCATAGGAATCTATGCATCCGGCGTCCCTGCATGTAGATCCGGGGGCTGGACGCATGGATGGGGGGGCGCCCCTAGTGGACGGGCCACCCCTGCTCAGCTCACAAACAGTCTGCTGAAGCAATTCCACCATCTCTTAGTCTCGGTTTACACATTGCACATAGGTGAGCTAGAGAGATACTAAGTAGCATTGTTTATACATTGTTCATAGGTGAGATACCAAGTTAACATTGTTTATAAATATTGTTCAGATAGGAGAGAGAGATGCAAAGTAACATTGTTTATAAACACTATTCATAGGAGAGATAGAGCGATACAATATAACATTGTTTATAAGCATTGTTCGGATAGGAGAGATAGAGAAATACACAGTAACATTGTTTATAAACATTGTTCAGATAGGAGAGAGATAAAAAGTAACATTCTTTATAAACATTGTTCATAGGAGAGATGGAGAGATTCAAAATAACATTGTCACTTTTGTATCTGCTCTGTTCCATTAATCTGCAGATCAATGTGATGAGCTTCAACCTCCCCCCTACCCATTAGGTCCCTTCATCACATAAGGGCCCCCCTTCACATCAGAGTCTCCCCTTTTACACCAGAGCTCCTCAGGGCCCCCCTTTCATATCAGAGCTCCCCCTCACATCAAAACGTTCCCCTATGGAGTGGTGACAAATGATGTGGTGTGGCAGATGGGGGCTGGGAACTGCAGCCGTGCTGACTCTCCATTACTGATACTGAGCAGTGCTCCACAGCTTCTTACCAAAGTCACTGGTTCCTCGGGGCGGGGGGGCTGATGAAATCTGGGGGGGGCTAAGCCCACTCCAGCACCCCTAGAACCAGTCCTGGTAGGAAGCCATAGTCGAGAGAGATCCACTTTCTATTTATGGGTTGGCACCCTAAGTGGTTGAAGGCCTGAGCACTACATTGGGCCCCACACTAGAAGGCCATCGTCTTTCCATCTGCCAGTGACGCTGACTAAGAAGTTTCGAGACAAATAGAGGTAACGCTGATTTTCCTCCATCAGTTCTTAAACACCCATTACACTTTATGCTTTGTTCAGCCCAAAGACATAAGGGTCCCTGCCCCCGAGACCAGTAGATCATACAGCCACCAACCCCTCTGACGGAGCCTCCATCATTGACCAACGATTCTCCTTCCTTAATTACTTGACACTCTCCGTCAGGGTAGCCATCAGAAAATTTGGGGCCCCTTACACAGCTTTAGATGCTTGCACCAAACCATAGGTGCTGGAGGTCCCAAACGTGGACCAGTTGTGGTCCAGAGGGCCCTCTCCATATGATCAAAGTATGGTATTTTTATCGCCTACGGTTCGGGAGAACGGTGTCCCCAAACTGGGTGCCCCCTCCCATAGACTCCAATGTTAAGTCCGAAATTCATCCGACAATTGCCGGTCAATGACTGATCACTTTGGGGACCCGGTAGGGCCAAACCATAGGTGTTGGAGGTCCTAAACCTAGAACAGTTGTTGTCCAGGGGGCCCTTTCCATTTGAGCCAAGTTTGGTATTTTTATCGCCTACGGTTCGGGAGAACGGTGTCCCCGAACTGGGTGCCCCCTCCCATAGACTCCAATGTTAAGTCCGAAATTCACCCAACAATTGCCGGTCAATGACTGGTCACTTTGAGGACCTGGTACGGCCGACCCATAGGTGCTGGAGGCCCCAAACATGGACCAGTTGTGGTCCAGATGGCTCTCTCCGTATGACCCAAGTATGGTATTTTTATTGCCTATGGTTCCGGAGAACGGTGTCCCCAAGCCGGACGCCCCCCCTCCCATAGACTCCAATGTTAAGTCCGAAATTCACCCAACAATTGCCGGTCAATGACTGGTCACTTTGAGGACCTGGTACAGCCGAATCATAGGTGCCGGAGGCCCCAAACATGGACCAGTTGTTGCCCAGGGGGCCCTCTCTAAGTAACCCAAGTTTGGTATTTTTATTGGCTATGGTTTGGGAGAACAGTCTCCCCAAACCGGGTGTCCCCCTCACATAGACTCCAATGTTAAAGACTGATAAAGTCTTTGTTGTAAGGGCCCCTTGAGTCACTGGGGCCCCTTACAACAGTACTGCCTGTACCCCCCCCCTGATGGCGGCCCTGAAGGTTGATACAAGATGTATATTTTGTTCCTCATTGCCATACACCAGGGACAGACAACCTTAAAGAGACAGAGATCTACCTGAACAACATGGGAGAAGTCAAAGATCACCGGGCACAGTGTCATCTCCTCACACTTGATTTAAACCTTTAATTGCCGTACTATCGTGTCGCAATCATGTGCATGGGTTTAAATTGGGTGGTGAGGAGGCAACATATCGGCTCATCACCACCTGGCAACACGCACTGGGATTGCTTTCCAGAGGAGCAGCAGTGCCTTCTGCACTTGTGAACGAGCCCCTAGTTGCATTCGGCAGCGCTCATTCACATGTAAAGTTGGGGGGGCAAAACAGCAGGATATACAATGCCCCGAGAATCATACCCCTTAAAAATTCTCCACATTTCGTTACAACCAAAAACATAAATGTATTTTATTGGGATTTTATGTAATAGACCGAATAACGAAGTGGCTCATAATTGTGAAGTGGAAGGAAAATGATAAATGATACAAATAAATCTGTGAAAAGTGTGGGGGGCATTTGTATTCAGCCCCCTTTACTCTGATACCCTGATATAAAATCTGGTGGAACCAATTGCCTTCAGAAGTCACCTAATTAGTAAATAGAGTCCACCTGTGTGTATTTCATCTCAGTATAAATACAGCTGTTCTGTGAAGCCCTCAGAGGTTTGTTAGAGAACCTTAGTGAACAAACAGCATCATGAAGGCCAAGGAACACACCAGACAGGTCAGGGATAAAGATGTGAGAAGTATAAAGCAAGGTTAGGTTATAAAAAAATATCCCAAGCTTTGAACATCTCATGGAGCTCTGTTCAATCCATCATCCGAAAACAGAAAGAGTATGGAACAACTGCAAACCTACCAAGACATGGCCGTCCACCTAAACTGACCGGCCGGGCAAGGAGAGCATTCATCAGAGGAGCAGCCAAGAGGCCCATGGTAACTCTGGAGGAGTTACAGAGATCCACGGCTCAGGTGGGAGACTCTGTCCACAGGACAACTATAAGTCATGCTCTCCACAAATCTGCCCTTTATGGAAGAGTGGCAGAAAGCCATTGTAGAAAGAAATACATAAGAAGTCCCGTTTGCAGTTTGCGAGAAGCCATGTGGGGGACACAGCAGACACGTGGAAGAAGGTGCTCTGGTCAGATGAGACCAAAATTAAACTTTATGGCCTAAAAGCATAACGATATGTGTGGTGGAAAACTAACACTGCACATCACCCTGAACACACCATCCCCACTGTGAAACATGGTGGTGGCAGCATCATGGTGTGGTGATGCTTTTCTTCAGCAGGGACAGGGAAGGTGGTCAGAGTTGATGGGAAGATGGATGGAGCCAAATACAGGGCAATCTTAGAAGAAAACCTGTTAGAGTCTGCAAAAGACTTGAGACCGGGGCGGAGGTTCACCTTCCAGCAGGACAACGACCCTAAACATCCAGCCAGAGCTACAATGGAATGGTTTATATCAAAGCATATTCATGTGCTAGAATGGCCCAGTCACAGTCCAGACCTAAATCCAATTGAGGCTTTGGCATGTGCCACCATAGCAATCCGCTTGCTATGGGGGCGCATGTGTGGGCTTGCTCTCGAGCCAGGATGCGCGGGTCCATAAATACGCACACAATGGCTCTGCCCTGCCCCCTACTCCCTCCTCGCCGGATTTGATTGACATAGCTCCCGCTGTAGCCTCTTTGTCCTTGCAATGCGGGGCAATACTGCTACTGGGACATTTTTTTTTACCTTAATGCAGGGAATGCATTGAGGTAAAACATGTCTTGACTCTACACCAGCTTTACCTCTATGGAACAATGGAAGCAGTGGTGGCCGGTCCATTAGGGGGCCCCCTCCGGGCGCCCCCTCCCTACCCCCCATCAATGCGTCCGGCCCCCTAATCTATATGTAGGGCGCCAGACCATGGATTTTTTTTAGAAGCACGTGATTACAGCCAGAGGCTCTAATTGGCTTTGGCAAAGGGTGGGCTCAGGGTGCAGAGCATTGCGCCCGAAGCCCACCCAGTTGTATGACAATAGCAAATGTATGATGGGGGGGGTGGTGGGTATGGTGCAAGGTGCGGAGGGGAGTCTGTGGTGTCAAGTCCGTCTGCCAGTGCCGCCGCCCCCCTGACCAATAAAGCGCCCACCGCCGCTGAATGGACGATTCCTTCCCGTTGTTGGTAATTATTGGAATGTGAATAATAAAGTACATTGTTACACTCAAGGAGAACATGGAAACAATTGGCATCATAGTGAACACATTGACAAGACTTAAGATTTAAATCTCAGTGCCTGCAATGTGCCAGTTTCCTGGTGCTGGAAGAAAAATCGAATGCAAAAGTTTCATCATCATTCCTGTTTGTACATTCACCATTCAAAGCAGAAACAGAGGACAAGGGTTTCAAACAGTGAATATTTTTAAATGTCACTGGCCAAAAATAATCCTAAATTTTAACTATTTCAGATCCAGTGCCTTTTAAAATACCAATGAAAAAAGACCCGATTAGCCCACTGCTACTGTAGATTACAGAAAGGATGGTTCAGGTCAGGACAGTGCCCCTTGCCCTTAAAGTGACACTAAGACCCCTTTCACACTGAGGCAGTTTTAAGGCGTTTTAGCTCTAGAAATAGCGCCTGTAAAGCGCCTGAAAACTGCCTCCCATGCTGCCCCAGTGTGAAAGCCCAAGTGCTGTCACACTGGGGCGGTGCGCTTGCGGGATGTTAGGAAAAGTCCTGCAAGCCGCATCTTTGGGGCGGTTTGGGAACGCTTTATACATCACTCGCAAACCACCCCTGCCCATTGGAATGAATGAACCGCCTTAAAAGCACTTTGAAAGCAACGCTATGCGGGCATTTTTAACCCCTTTTAGCACCCAAAAAGCAGCGCCAAAGTGCTGCTATAACAGCGGTAAAGCTTTGCTAAAATGAGTGGCGCTTTACCGACAACGCTGGGGTGGCCCCAATCTGAAAGGGTTCTAAATTATATCCTTATTCTGCAAAAACGACTATTTGGCCCTGTAATGTATTAACAGTATACAGTACAGTTTATTTTCCTGCCTCCTTGTAATGTCCTCCATGGGTTCCAGACCTGGACAGTAGCAGGCAGTGTTTTTTTTTTTTGTGGGGGGGGGACAAACAGCCCCCCCGCCCCCATTGGACCTTGGCATCAGCACCCCCCTTCCTCCGTGGGCTCTGGCAGGCAGCGGCGGGTTGCGGACTTTGGTGGCAGCGACGGGCTTTGGCGGGTCACATGCTCCAGTGTAAGCTGTGGGCTTCGGGGCAGGTTACAGGCTCTGACGGCAGCGGGCTTCTGCAGGTGACTCCTCCCTTCTTCTCCTAGGCGTCCAATAAGATTGCCCGTCCTTTCAGCCAATCGGGTGACAGGTATCAGACCTGTTTCCCGATTGGCCGGGAGGAGGATCAGAGTTGCAACAGCAAATATTGATTCACTGTTGCAACACACCTGGGTGGGCTCCGGACGCAATGCTCTGCGCCCAGAGCCCACACAAGTTTGAGGCCTATTAGAGCCTCTTGCTCTAATCAGGTGCTTCAAAAAACGCACACCCGCTCTTCCCCGCCCTAGGAATTCATGCGCCCGGCATCCTGAAGGTGGCCGGGTGCATGGATAGGGAGGATGGTGGTGCCTGTGCGCCCACAATGGACGGGCCCCGCCCCTGTTCCTGGACCTCTCCTTTTCTCCCTCACTTCTGTTTGTTTTCCAGTGAGCAGTGAATGTTAGTTACGGTCATGCCTTATGCACACTACTAATTCCATAGTCCATCTAAGGTGCGAGCAAGAGAGGGTGGTTATGTTCCTACATATGGTGGGACCATGGACAATGAACGTAGACACCCTCTAACAAGAAATTGCAGCAAAAAAAAAAAAAATAATAATAATTTGTAGATTTGAAGGAGGCTGAGAACAATAGAAGAGACTTTTTTGAGTTAATGCACATTTTTCACTCCTCACCATGCAGCACTAATGTGCATCCTTAAAATGAGTTGGCAATTTATTTATTTTTTTCTGTTCACTTACCTGATTTCTGTCTATACTTAATTTAATTTCCTCTTTAGGGGCCGTGGCGCCGTACGTCATTTCCGGCTTTGCATTGGCTCCTGGGAGATCTTGGTCAGCTTGACATGGCACTGCTCCGATAACATTGGCATCAATGGAAAATCTTGGTCAGCTTGACATGGCACTGCTCCCATAACATTTAACATTGGCATCTATGGAAAATCTTGGTCAGCATGACATGGCACTGTTTCCATAACATTTAACATTTAATATGCTCCAGTGCCATGTCAAGCTGACTAAGATTTTCCATAGATGCCAATGTTAAATGCTACTCGGGCCATGCCAGGTCAAGCTGACCAAGATTGCACTGCACTGCACATGCGTGAGATTGGCAGGTGCATGTTGGGTAGCCAGCATGCACGGAATCCAGGAAGAAGGACACTGTGGCCTCAGATGCCCACACTGGAGATGGCCGCACTGTGCAGGAACTTCACAAAGTAAGAAAACAATGCTACACAAATAGAAAACTGGTCATAGTTTACAGCATAGCTTTGTTACATTGCACGAGGCATGAGTGTTCTAGGGGTATTTTATTCTTAAAAGTCATATTTTGGCCGGAACTCCACTTTAAGAACACATACTTAATCATCCATACACATCCACAACTTAAAGAGGTATTAAACCTAAAACCAAAAATGTAATATATTGCAGCTTGCCAATCATTAGATGTGATGGCTGCCAGTGGCGGTCCGTCCTAATCTACGTGTAGGGTTGTCACCTCATTCCTTTAAACCCAAACACATATAACTTACTCAGGTTCTGAGGCTAATTTAACCGCTTGCCGGCCGTCGATCGGCAATTGACGGCGACAAGCTGGCTCTCCTGCGCAAATCGCCGTCATATGACGGCGGCCGCGGGATCGAGCCTAGTGAGGGCGTGCGTGCCGCCGGAGGCGCGCCCGCGCGCTCACTGTGTTCGGGGAGGGCCAGGGAGCGGGTGCGGCGGAGTCGATCTCCGCCAGCCACCCGCGATGGCCCCCCCGGAGCGAAAGAACGGAGGTCTGTGTAAGTAAACACGGACCTCCGTTCTGTGAAGGGGGAAGGGCTGTGATCACAGCCTTCCTGTATACGAAGGGTGTGATCGCTTCCCTTCCCCAGCTAGGGCAGTCCCCCCACAGTTAGAACGCCCAGGGAACACAGTTAACCCTTAGAGCGCCCCCTGCAGGTTAACCCCTTCACTGCCAATGGCATTTACACAGTAATCAGTGCATTTTTATAGCACTGATCGCTGTATAAATGCCAATGGTCCCAAAAAAGTGTCAAAATGGTCCGACATGTCCGCTGAAATATCGCAGTACTACTAAAAATCGCAGATCGCCGCCATTACTAGTAAAAAAAATAAATAAAAACCCCAAAAATGAATTCTCATCATCCGTAAACGCGACCACTTTTGCGCAAACCAATCAATAAACGCCGATTGCGATTTTTTTTATCACAAATATGAGGAAGAATATAAATCGGCCAAAACTGATGAAAAAAAATGTTTTTTTATATTTTTTTTTTTGATTTGTATCTTAGCAAAAAGTAAGAAATTTGTTTTTTTTTTTTGCAAAATTGTCGCTCTTCTTTTGTTTATAGCGGCGATCAGAAATGACGCAGCGGTGATCAAATACCACCAAAAGAAAGCTCTATTTGTGGGAAAAAAAGGACGCAAATTTCGTTTGGGTACAACGTCGCATGACCACGCAATTGTCAGTTAAAGCGACGCATCGCCGAATCGCAAAAAGGGCTCCGGTCCTAAAGCTGGAAATCCTTCCGGGGCTGAAGTGGTTAATGCAGATAAGACACCAAGTGAGTTTAGTTACCACCTTAAATACCACCAGAACCTGAGTATTAATATGTGTTCGGGTTTAAAGGTGGCAACCCTATCTACATGTGGGGCGCTGGACGCTTGGATTACAATGGAGGCTCGGCTCCTGGCTCCCATCTGCCTCCTCATGGTAAAGCCTCCTATCGCGGCCTCCTGACTGTCTCCCGTGGGGAGGTTCATTGGGATTGCGGTCTCCTGACTGTCTCCCATGGGGGGGTCCATTGGGATCGCGGCCTCCCGACTGTCACCCGTGGGGGGGTCATTGGGATTGCGGTCTCCCGACTGTCTCCCGTGGGGAGGTTCATTGGGTTTGCGGTCTCCCGACTGTCACCCGTGGGGGGGGGGTCATTGGGATTGCGGTCTCCCGACTGTCACCTGTGGGGAGGTTTATTGGGATTGCGGTCTCCTGACTGTCTCCCGTGGGGAGGTTCATTGGGATTGCGGTCTCCTGACTGTCTCCCGTGGGGAGGTTCATTGGGATTGCGGTCTCCTGACTGTCTCCCGTGGGGGGGTTCATTGGGATTGCAGCCTCCTGATTTTCTCCAGTGGGGGGGTTCATTTGCATTGCAGCTTCCCGACTTTCTCCCTCTGGGGGGTTCATTGGGATAACAGCTTCCCGACTTTCTCCCTCTGGGGGGCTCATTGGGATCGCGGCTTTCCCGACTGTCTCCCGCTGGGGGGGTTCATTGGGATTGCGGCCTCCCAACTGTCTCCTGTGGGGAGGTTAATTGGGATCGCGGCCTCCTGACTGTCTCCCGCGGGGGGTTCATTGGGATTGCGGCCTCCCAACTGTCTCCCGCTGGGGGATCATTGGGATTGCGGCCTCCCAACTATCTCCTGCAGGGGGGTTCATTGGGATCGCGGCTTCCCGACTGCCTCCCGCCGGGGGGTTCATTGAGGTTGCGACCTCCCAATTTTCTCTCGCTGGGGGGTTCATTGGGATCTCGGCTTCCCGACTGTCTCCCGCGGGGGGGTTCATTGGGACCGCGGCCTCCTGACTGTCTTCCGCGGGGGGGTTCATTGGATTCTGGCCTCTCAACTGTCTCCCGCGGGGGGTTCATTGGATCCTGGCCTCTCAACTGTCCCCTGCTGGGGGGTTCATTGGGATTGCGTCCTCCTAACTGTCTCCTGCGGGGGGTTCATTAGGATCGCGGCCTCCCAAGTGCCTCCCGCTGGGGGTTCATTGAGCTTGCGGCCTCCCGACTGCCTCCCGCTGGGGGTTCATTGAGCTTGCGGCCTCCCGACTGCCTCCCGCTGGGTGTTCACTGGGCATGCAGCCTCCCGACTATCTCCCACGGGGGTGGGTTCTTGTATCGTGGACTCCCGTGGGAGGGGGGTGGGGGGTTGGTGATAATGGTTGCGGTGCAAGTGAGGGGGGAGAGGTTTGTTTGCCACCCCCTCAAAAAATATTGAACACCAGCCGCCACATGTGTGTGCATTCGTTTTTTGGGGTTTTTTTCAGGCTTTTTCCACTGTTTTCACTTGTTGATCTGGCCAGTAGCACACCTCCTGTATTAGAGCGCCCCCACTCTGTATGGATAAGCACAGGGGGCACAGCAGACAGCAACATTGTCAGTCTGGGGGAAGGGAAATGTTTGATGCACTGGCAGATTTAGATACACTAAAGCCAACCAACCATGGACTGAAATTCTGCAGGGACCAGCCAAATTTTGACCCATGTATGGGCAGGCTGGTTGTACACAAGTTTATCGACAGTAATCTCTGGTTCATGTTTCCCGCATCGCATTGCAATCGCACAGCGTTCATGCAATCTGCTGCAGGTGTCAATGTTATCTTAACCACTTAAGGACCGAGCCTCTTCAGTTTTTTTTTTGCTATAAAATAACTTAGAACCCCCAAACATTATATATATTTTTTCTAACTCCATAGAGCATAAAATGGTGGTCGTTGTAATACTTTAGGTCACACCGTATTTGCGCAGCGGTCTTACGAGCGCAATTTTTTTTTTGCAAAAATTATTTTTTTTTTTATTAAAAAATAAGACACCAGTAAAGTTAGTTAGTTCGAAAAGTTTTTTTTCTATATTGTGAAAGATAATGTCACGCTTCAAAATTGCGCCCGTTTGTGGAATGGCGACAAACTTTGGCACTTAAAAATCTCCATCGGCGAAGCTTAAAATTTTTTACAGGTTACCAGTTTTAAGTTACAGAGGAGGTCTAGTGCTAGAATTATTGCTCTCGTTCTAACGATCATGGCGATACCTCACATGTGTGGTGTGGACACCGTTTTCATATGGGGGGCGCGACTTACGTATGCGTTCGCTTCTGCGCTCAAGCTCAGCGGGACGGGGCGCTATAAATTTTTTTTATTCTTATTTATTTTACTTTTTATTTTTACACTGTCCATTTAACAAACATTTTTTGGGTCACTTTTATTCTTATTACAAGGAATGGAAACATCCTTTGTAATAGAAAAAAGCAGGACAGGACCACTTTAATATGAGATCTGGGGGTCAAAAAGACTTCACATCTCATATTTAAGCCTCGTACACACGGTTCGGCGATCGCATACAACAGGTCGTACTCACGACCATTGTATGCGATATCGATCATTCGTATGCGCGATTTGAACAGTCAAACATACGACGGTCGTACAAGGGAGTTGTATGAGCAGACTAGAAAACTTGGTCGTACCAACAAGCTCTCATACGACCGTTGTATCGCGTGTACAGAGAAGTTGGTGCAACAAAGTTGTATTGTGCAAAACACGCATGCCCAAAGTCAGGAATGGCTGGATGGTAATTACATGCAGCTGAACGTTCTTTCCCCGGCCGTACGATCGTGTAGTGCACTCAGTATGCTGCATACAACAGCCAACATACGATTCAACGCGATCGTACGTGCGATCGTCGAACCGTGTGTACGGGGCTTCACACTAAAATGGAATAAAAAATAAATAAATGTAATTTGGAAAAAAATAAAAATCTCCTTTAAAGTGGTTGTCAACCCGTGACAACCACTTTAACCTACAGGTAAACCTATAATAAGGTCTATAATAAGGCTTACCTGTAGGTGCCCTGCATATCTCCCAAACCTGCACGGTTCAGGAGATATGCAGAGTATTAGCTGTGCCAACGTGATTTGGGCACATGCGCAGTGAAGAAATGGCCTCCGTGCCGTTTCCTCACTGAGATCGCGCCGTGACGGGCGGCTCCTGCGCGCATGCGCGGGAGGGACGTTACGTGACTCCGGCCAGTCACAGAGCCGGGGTTGCGGCCCCGGAAGGAAGAGGGGCAGAAGATGGACGCTGCCTAGGGGACATCGCTGGATGTCGCAGGCTTCTTTTGCAGGTAAGTGGCACATAATGGTATGCGATGCATAGTAGCCCATTATGCTTCCGTCATCCAATGGTTTGAAGCCGGGTTGGGGCCATTTTCCCCTCAGTCGGCATCCAGACATTGAGGGTTCGGGATCAGATCGTCTCCAGCGCTACCAACGGCTCCAGTAAGCGGCGGAGACGACTGGAAAGCAGCGGGAGGAGGGCGGGTACCTCTCCCGATAAAAGTGATCTCGCGGTGAATCGGACGCAGAGACCACTTTTATCACAAAGCGGACCACCCGTCGTTTTCAAAAATACCGGGGTTACGGTAGCTATCTGCTGCCATAACAAGGGTATTCAACGGCAAAGTACCGCTGTATAATGACGGTGGGCATTCCGGAAGTGGTTACAAACAGGATGCAAAATGCAGTGCGATTGCCAGAATCACATCGCATGGCTGTGAATACATGTGAAACATTCAGGTGCGGGGGGGCAAAAAAAGGCTCCTGCACCGTTTTGGTGCGGATGCGATGCGATGCACAGATATGGCATGTGATGTGCCCAAAAATGCGGTGCGATTCCTGTGCGAATCACATGCGGTGTCTACATTGCACAAGTGTGAACCCACACTGAATGAAAAAAAAAATGACTTGTGTATTGCCAGCCTTACAAATAGAAGCCAAACTCCAGATCTCACTTTATAAACAGTTACAGCTTTATAAACAGTTTTTGGGGATAAAGGTTGTGAATAAATAAAAGCTGATCATAGTAAGCACCACCGCCAGTGTGCTACTTATATACACCGCCCATTTCTGGATGATTTTTGTTATGGGGGTCGGTCTTAACCAGTTGTTAATACCGACCCCCACTTGGGTTCCTGATGTAATGGGGATTCTCTGAATATCCCCACCGGTATATGGAGTCTTTAATCTATGACACTTCTATTCTTTCACCCTATCCCTATTGAAGCTATAGGCCAAACATGTTGAATGAGGCCAAATGTCTCCTGATCAAATCAAGTTTCTCTGCCAGTCCAGGATATCTGGACCTGAGATATAATTTGTAACAGCATTTATGTATTGGTATTTTGAATATATTGGCCTCTTCAGGGTTGTATGATAAATGGTTCATACGTCCTGTCGCATACCAAGGCCTTCCATACCGGGCGAATCCCAGCATTCCTCTGCTACATGTAAAAATCATCTTTTTATTTTTTTTAAACAAGAAAATTACTCAGAAACCCCAAACATTATATATATATATATATATATATATATATATATATATATATATTTTTAGCAGAGACCCCAGGGAATAAAATGGCAGCCATTGCGATTTTTTTAACGTCACACTGTATTTGTGCAGCGATTTTTCAAACGCAATTTTTTTGGAAATAAAAATCACTTTCGTGTATCGAAAGAAAACAAAACAGTAAAGTTAGCCCCATTTTTTCGTATAATGTGAAAAATGATGTTACGCCGAGTAAATAGATACCTAACATGTCACGCTTTAAAATTGCGCACACTCGTGGAATGGCACCAAACTTCGGTACATAAAAATCTCCATAGGCTACGCTTCCAAATTTTTTTACGGGTAACATGTTTAAAGTTACAGTAGAGGTCTTGTGCTAGAATTATTGCTCTCGCTCTAACATTTGCGGCAATACCTCAGATGTGGTTTGAACGATGCTCACATATGTGGACGTGAACAATGTATGCATTCGCTTTTGCGTGTGAGCATGAGGGGACGGGCGCTTTATTTATTTATTTATTTATTTGAATTGTTTATTTTATTTTATTCATTTTTTTTTTTCTTTTTTACACTTTCCCTTTAAATTTCTTTTTTTTGTATCACTTTTATTCTGATTACAAAGAATGTAAACATCCCTTGTAATAGGAAGAGTGCATGACAGGTCCTCTTTATATAGAGATCTGGGGTCTATAAGAGCCCAGATCTCTCCTCTAGAAACTGGCACCAATGCTGGCGGTTATTGTTGCAGAAAGTGGCACCAATGCTGGCGGTTATTGTTGCAGAAAGTGGCACCAATGCTGGCGGTTATTGTTGCAGAAAGTGGCACCAAGGCTGGGGATTATTATTGCGGAAACTGGCACCAATGCTGGCGGTTATTGTTGCAGAAAGTGGCACCAATGCTGGCGGTTATTGTTGCAGAAAGTGGCACCA
>BLSH010509980.1:300615-318300 GCA_018402905.1 Glandirana rugosa
GAGGACTCGGCGTCATCCAGCCCTCAGCTTCTACTGCGGCTCAGGAGTTACGTGCAGCCCTCAGCTCCTACTGCGGCTCAGGAGTCACGTACGGCCCTCAGTTTCTACTGCGGCTCAGGAGTCACATACAACCCACAGCTTCTACTGCAGTTCAGGAGTCACGTACGGCCCACAGCTCCTACTACAGCTCAGGAGTCACATACAGCCCTCATCTTCTACTGCAGCTCAGGAGTCACATACAGCCCTCAGCTTCTACTGTGGCTCAGGAGTCACGTACAGCCCTCAGCTCCTACTGCGGCTCAGGAGTCACGTACAGCCCTCAGCTCCTACTGCGGCTCCGGAGTCACGTACAGCCCTCAGCTTCTACAGCGGCTAAGGAGTCATGTACAGCCCTCAGCTTCTACTGTTGCTCAGGAGTCACGTACAGCCCTCAGCTTCTACAGCGGCTAAGGAGTCACATACAGCCCTCAGCTTCTACTGTGGCTCAGGAGTCGCGTACAGCCCTCAGCTCCTACTGTGGCTCAGGATTCACGTACAGCCCTCAGCTTCTACTGTGGCTCAGGAGTCACATACAGCCCTCAGCTCCTACTGTGGCTCAGGAGTCACGTACAGCCCTCAGCTTCTACAGCGGCTCAGGAGTCACGTACAGCCCTCAGCTTCTACTGCGGCTCAGGAGTCACGTACAGCACTCAGCTTTTACTGCGGCTAAGGAGTCACATACAGCCCTAATCTCCTACTGCGACTCAGGATCAACTATTCCAATTGTTGGAACCCTGTAATATACAGCCAGAAATAGCTGATCACATTCAGCTGGACTTGTTACATTAAATATGTTTTGCCATTCATCCACATGGATTCCTTAGCTCTATTAAAGCGATACTAAACGTTTGTTATTTTAAGGGAAAAAAAGAACATACATGTGATACTTACCTCCTCTGTGCAAGGGTTTTGCACAGATTGGCCCAGATCCTCCTTCTTTGGGGTCCCTTGGCAGAGCTCCTGGCTCCTCCTTTTCTCAAGTGACCCATCAGTGAAGCGCTTTCCCTGGGGTCACTCATAGAATGCATGAATTTGAAAAAACGGGAGGGTTTAAGTGCCAAAAATATACACAACATTTCCCAACACTTATTACTTTGTCCTTTAAGCAGAGGTCTCCTAAACACAGCAATGTAAAGACCCCTTTCCTACAATGAAAGTAAATTCATCTTCCATTCCTACCGCCCTTGGGGTAAAGGCCAATCTGCCAAATCTTTACAATGAATGTATTTATACATAATCATTCGTTCAGCTCTATGGCACCATCTTCTAAAGTCCAAGTCAGCCTGGATCTTCCAAACGTAATGTAAATGAGGCCTTTCTATTAAAAGGAGGAATTATAGTGCATTACTTGCATTTAGCAGAGTAGAGAGATGATCTGAGGATTTATGTGATCATCAGAGGTTGGAAGGAATTTTCTCCCTTTGAGGAAAAACAAGGCCCCCCCACAGGCCAGCAAGCGAGATCAGCTCAGTGGGTAAGCCGAATGCTATCAGAAGCCAAGACCAGACGCCCGAGTCCAAGATCAAGATTTTTTTTCTGACTCAATCAACCACTCTTGCTTATCTCAGTGAAGGAAGAGAAAATTTTTGCAGTTACTGTAAAATCCATTTTTTGGAGTCCATTGAGGGACACAATTCAGAAACTTGAGTTATACTGCCACTTACAGGTGGATTGGACCCTAGCAGGCAACAAACAATTGTACACCAGCCTAGCATAGTGCCACCTGCTCCCAGTATGCTTCTGTTTTCTGGTAAAGCAGTACCAGGAGCATTATCATAAACAGAGCTGTGGACAGGGGAGGGCTGGGCCAGGAGGCAGGGTGGCAATTGCCCCCCAGGCCACCCTAACTGACATTCAAAATGGCCGACAGCCGCTGCCCGCTCACACTTTTTTTCTTCTTGTGGCGGAAGGAAGCAGGGGCCAGGGGCGCAGCCACCAACTAACTGCAGGCAAAGGGGGGGGGGGCACCCAGGGCCGGCTGTGCTGATGGGCACTGAAGAGCCTGCATTGATGGGCACTGATCAGGTTGCATTTGATAGGCACTGGTGGGGCTGCATTGATGGGCACTGGTGAGGCTGCATTGATGGGCACTGATGAGGCTGCATTGGTGGGCATTGATGCATTATTTTTGTTAAACCTCCTTTGTTGCTATTAACATTAAATTGTGTTACCACATTGTATCATATTTGTCTTGCTTCATAATATCAATCTCCATTCTAAAACCAGGTGGATGGTGAGCTGATTCGGTGGTTCAATGGACCACTTGACTGGACTTGTCCCCCAGGCCTAAGGCTGCCAGCCCTCCCCTGGCTGTGAAACCAGTTTACCTCAACAGACTCCAAGAAATAGATTTTAAAGTGTTAGTTCACCTTTACAGCAAATCTGTAGAGATGACTTAACACCCAACATCCCCTGACGGTCCCACTATACTTAACTTTCACAATCCTGAGCTGTCAGGGTTCCCGCAAGCCATTCCAGGGATTTGAAATCTCCTCTCCATACCGTGCTGCCAGTACAGACTAGGCAGATTCTGATTGGTCAGCGCAGCGCTAGTCTCCCTGACGAAGGGAAGCCATAACGGACAAGGTGTATTCCATACAGAATTTCTGGGCTCAAAAGACATTTAGAGCCTTTAAATCCAAAATAGCATGGAATTCCCCTTTTGGTTTGGGAACGGTGAACAGGTAGGGGTAGCTCTCCTTCTGCCGCAGACTGGGGCAATTACGCCCCATTCCAGGTGACCTGGCAGGGCTGTAAGGAGAGCTTCTTATATGAGCAAGGACACAGGCAGGGTTGAAGCAATGAAGAGGGGAAGGGGTAAGGAGGAAACCTTTAGCGTGTAGCCCCTGGAATTCACCTCCCTAGGATTTATCTGGGAGGTTGGGTGACTTGAAGTCTAGGATTAGTGAGCGAAATGTGAATCACACTTCGGTTTGACTTTGGAAGTTGACGCCTGGGAGAAATGAAAAGAACTCTTCTTGAACATTGACCAGGAATGATTCTTCTTAGACAGCTCAAAAGAGGTCCCTCAGTGGACATGCAAAGCAGGTTCTGCACCCCCTCATTTTAGTCAGTCCTCCTTATGTTCATAGAAAGGAGACAACCAACGACCCGTCCACAATGAAGTTCTAGGCAGCGGGCATGAGCTCCAGACAATCTATATTCAAGGGAGCAACTGCCATTGTGATCCCATTGCTTCTATTGGCCTTAGCCTGGTTAACTAGATTCTGACAGTCTAAGAACACAACCAAGACAAGATGCAGAGAGAACAGAGTTCTAGAAATGTCCTCCAGTTGCTTGTTGATGGGTACTTAAAAACAGGTGTGTCCTCCACTGAAATGTAAATACTTCCTTAATACAGGATACTGCCATATCCACAGAGGGAGCATTTTTCTAATAAACCTCCTCAAATGAGTATAGGACTATTAGACACTTATGAGGGACAAACAACTTGTTAGGGTTCTTCTAGTCTCCACGTATAGGAAGACTATGAACACAGTGGGTACAACAAAGCCACCTGGTTAGTCTTAAGAGTAGAGATGAGCGAACTTCTAGAAGTCCGGGTTCTGCTGGTTCGTCCGGGCTCGGGTCCGGACAGAACCCGAACTTTGTCCCGGACCCCGAACCCCATTGAAATCAATGGGGACACGGACTTTTAGGCACAAAAATTGCTGTAAAATAGTCCTGGAAGGTCCTAGAGGTCTGCAAAAGGAAGGAAAAGGGGGTAAGGGTAGGACAAGTGACCTACAAAGAAATGGGGACAGGGAAATAACTTTAAATATTTTTAAAAAAATAAAAACATAAAAAAAAGCAAAAATGGAGATCATCTTCAAAATGGGTCTGGAAAGTATTAATTAACGGTAGAGGCCATAGAAATGTTCTAAAATCATCTTCAAACTGTGTCAAAAAAGTATAAATAAGCCGGGACAACCCATATCACTGTTCTGCAAAATGTGTGTGTTACTTTAAATATTACCGGGAATAACTGCACATCTGTTCTGCAAACTTATTTCAAGTCTGTGTGTCACTTTAAATATTACCCAGTTTGAAGATGATCCCCATTCACCTCCATTTTTGCTGTCCCCATTTCTTTGTAGGGCACTTGTCCCACCCTTACCCCCATTTTCCTTCCTTTTGCAGACCTCTAGGACCTTCCTGGACTTTTTTACAGCATTTTCAAGATTTTTCATTAAAATTACCAGAACCCCGGACCCGAACCCGGACTTTTTTTGAAAAGTCCGGGTCCGGGTCCCGGACACCCCAAAGTTCGGTACGGACCCGAACTTTACAGTCCGGGTTCGCTCAACTCTACTTAGGAGCCCTAAAAGAGCCAAGGCTAGGGACAGCACTGGTAGAAGCTAGGGGGCTGATCCTAGAGATCCACCTCAATATTGACTAGAATGGTCGCTTTTAGTTTGGGAGTAATGGCAGAAGACGGACTTCTCAAGTGTAGGGTTGGCCATTAAAGACTCAGCGTCAGAAAGAGCCTCTCCAGGTACAGGCTCCGAGGCCTTGGGCACATTGTATAAGGATTCCGCAGGGGAAGGGCTTCTGTAGTCAGGGTCAGCAATTCAGTGTGCTATTTGACCCATAAAATCTTTCAAGACTAGAGTGAAATCCCGAAGATGCAGTACAGACAAGAAGTTGGCTACCACAAAGTAGCTAAGAAAGTTGCCTAGGATGGCATAGACCATGTGTCTCCAAAGTTTCTAAACAAAGGGACAGTTTACTGTCCTGCAAATTTTAGGGGGGGGGGGTGGCCAGTGGGAGTTGAAAATGTCCTGGCATCAGAGGGAGTAAACAATGACCCATGACTGGTATTATGGGGAGTAATTGTGCTCTATCATTGGTGTCAGTGGGAGGAATAGTGCTCCTTCATTGGTATCAATGGGAGGAATAGTGCCCCATCATGTGTCTGTGTCAAGAACTATGCCCCAATGTTGCTGACAGTGGGGGGAAAAATGCCCCAAGGGCCGCATAAAAGCAAGCAAAGGGCCACAGTTTGGAGACCACTGGCATAAACTCTAGGAGGAGGCAAAATTCAAGGCCTCCGTGTCAGGCACCTCAGGGGTAAACTGCAGACAGCACCGGAACAGTAATTGGAGTGTAAGCTAGAAGCAACCCATATAGCAGGTCCATTATTAGGCATGTTTCACTGCAATGCAGAAGGCAACATAGCTCAGAGTATGAGGATAGACCTCAGCTACTCACAACCCTGGCTGCTTGGGTATCAGATGCAGGGTCAGGGGGCTGAAATTGACCAAGTCATATTATTCGGGAACAGGGAGGAACCTAGGAAAGTTCCATGTGTCTTTTGTAAACAGTAGCAGCAGTGAAAATGTGCTCCCCTAACACTAACTGGAGGAAAATGTGCAGAGCTCTCGTGACGCTCTAACCCAGCAGATCACGTCAGTACTTGGTCCCTTTTCATTAACCTCTTCTGCAATTAAACCAAAGAAAGCAAGAAATTTAAGGGCACCCAGTGGTCCTAATAACAAAGTACCTCCCGATGCTCCTTCGGTGTGGCCTTCTCGCAAAGTGAGTCTCCAGAGACAGGGTCACATAACACAGCACTGGACCTGGGGAAAGCTCCACAGCTAACCAGTTAGTCTGCTTACGGTGAGGGACCAGGGAATGATGGCAGAAAAAATGCCAAAGGGAGACATTTAAGGGCACCCAATGGTCCTGGTAACAAAGGGACTCCTGATGCTCCTTCGGTGTGGCCTTCTTGCAAAGTGAGTCTCCAGAGACAGGGTCACATACCACAGCTCTGGACCTAGGGAAAGCTCCACAGCTAACCAGTTAGCCTGCTTACGGCGAGGGACCAGGGAATAATGGCAGAAAACATGCCAAAGAAAGGGAGACATTTAAGGGCACCCAATGGTCCTGGTAACAAAGGGACTCCTGATGCTCCTTCGGTGTGGCCTTCTCGCAAACTGAGTCTCCAGAGACAGGGTCACATACCACAGCTCTGGACTTGGGGAAAACTCCACAGCTAACCAGTTAGTCTGCTTATGGTGAGGGACCAGGGAATAATGGCAGAAAACATGCCAAATAATGGGAGACATTTAAGGGCACCCAATGGTCCTGGTAACAAAGTGACTCCTGATGCTCCTTCGGTGTGGCCTTCTCGCAAAGTGAGTCTCCAGAGACAGGGTCACATACCACAGCTCTGGACCTGGGGAAAGCTCCACAGCTAACCAGTTAGCCTGCTTACGGTGAGGGATCAGGGAATAATGGCAGAAAAAATGCCAAAGAAGCCAAAGAAAGGGAGACATTTAAGGGCACCCAATGGTCCTAGTAACAAAGTGACTCCTGATGCTCGGTCCACATGGCCTTCTCACATAGGGAGTTTTCAGAGACAAGGTTACATGCCACATCTCTGGACCTGGGGAAAGCTCCATAGCTAACCAGTACATTGTGGTCTGGAAAGTGCTGAGCCTAGAGCTGGAAGGTCTCATTCCAGATAAGCCCTGTAACATCCAGTCCAGCAGGGTTTGGGTACAGCACTCCAACGTCAACCTGAGGAAAGGCCGATCCAAATAACAGATTAAGAAACCAGCTCAGCAGCAATTTTGTAAGAATCTTAATTGAAGCAAGTGAAAAGAAAAAAAATAAATAAATAACTAGTGAAAAGGTTACACTTTTCTCAGCAGAGCCAAGAAAAGCTGTCCCTCTTCCTAGGACGCTAGCAAAAAACTGAAGCTTGCGGGTAGAAGGGGTCCTACGGGGCTGGTCCACACATTTTTTACTTGCCAGTGACCAATTCTAAGCAGTGTAACCTGACAGTCTCTGAATTCCGGCAAGTGACTGCCACAACAGAGAGTGGGCAACGGTCACCCAGACAGCAGAGTGGCACAGAAAACTGGAGCACTCAGAATCTGGTGCAGCTGTGCATGGTAGCCAATTAACTTCTAACTTCAGCTTGTTCAATTAAGCTTTGACGGGGAAAAAAAAAACCCTTACCTGTTACTGGACAGGTAAAGGTGAAGTACCAGACTGGTGAGTTCATTGCCATTCTGCATTCTCCTTCTGTCAGCATTCTCCTTGTTAGCACCTCTCATCTGCTCCCCCCTCTCCTAGCCTGATCTCTGCTGTATACAGTGAGGGAAAAAAGTATTTGATCTCCTGCTGATTTTGTACATTTGCCCACTGACAAAGAAATGATCAGTCTATAATTTTAATGGTCAGTTTATTTCAACAGTGAGAAACAGAATAACAAAAATATCCAGAAGAACGCATTTCAAAAAAGTTATAAATTGATTTGCATTTCAATGAGTGCAATAAGTATTTGATCCCCTATCAATCAGCAAGATTTCTGGCTCCCAGGTGTCTTCTATACAGGTAACAAGCTGAGATTAGGAGTTCTCTCTTAAAGGGAGTTCTCATCTCAGCTTGTTCCCTGTATAAAAGACACCTGTCCACAGAAGCAATCAGATTCCAATCTTTCCACCATGGCTAAGACCAAAGAGCTGTCCAAGGATGTCAGCAACAGGATTGTAGACCTACACAAGGCTGGAATGGGCTACAAGGCCATCGCCAAGCAGTTTGGTGAGAGGGTGACAACAGTTAGTGCGATTATTCACAAATGGAAAAAACACAAAATAACTCGGTCTGGAGCTCCGTGCAAAATCTCACCTCATGGAGTTTCAATGATCATGAGTCACCAAGAAAACAATTGGTAACACTACACCGTGAAGGACTTAAATCCTGCAGTGCCCACAAGGTCCCCCTGCTCAAGAAAGCGCATGTACAGCCCGTCTGAAGTTTGCTAATGAACATCTGAATGATTCAGAGGAGAACTGGGTGAAAGTGCTGTGGTCAGATGAGACCAAAATCAAGCTCTTTGGCATCAACTCAACTCGCCGTGTTTGGAGGAGGTGGAATTCTGCCTAGGACTGCAAGAACACCATCCCCACCGTCATATATGGAGGTGGAAACATTTTGCTTTGGGGGGTGCTTTTCTGCTAAGGGGACAGGATAACTTCACCGCATCAAGGGATGATGGACAGGGCCATGTACCATCAAATCTAAGCAGGGCATTGACAATGGGTCGTGGATGGGCATTCCAGCATGACAATGACCCAAAACACACGGCCAAGGCAACAAAGGAGTGGCTCAAGAAGGAGGACATTAAGGCCCTGGAGTGGAATAGCCAGTCTCCAGACCTTAATCCCATAGAAAATATGTGGAGGGAGCTGAAGGTTCAAGTTACCAAATGTCAGCCTGGAAACCTTAATGACTTGGAGAGGATCTGCAAAGAGGAGTGGGACAAAATCCTGACGTGTGCAAACCTGGTGGCCAACTACAAGAAACGTCTGACTGATGTCTGTCTGATTGCCAACGAGGGTTTTGCCACCAAGTACTAAGTCATGTTTTGCGAAGGGGTCAAATATTTTTTTCACTCATTAAAATGCAAATCAATTTATAACTTTTTTGAAATGCGTTTTTCTGGATATTTTTGTTATTCTGTCTCTCGCTGTTAGAATAAACCGGCCATTAAAATTATAGACTGATCATTTCTTTGTCAGTGGGCAAACGTACAAAAGCAGGGGGCCAAATACTTTTTTCCCCTCACTATAAAAACTGCAAGAAGCTAAAACCAACTCAAATTTGGCGCAAATGTAGTTAAAACTAGAATTGATCTCAGGAAGAAGGATCCACTCCAGAAAGCATTGACTTAAGCGTACCAGTGCTGCCTTACTAAAACTCCAAGGGGGCAGTAACACAACCAGTCTTCTTATGGAGTGGGACCAGCAGTGGCCGGTCTTCATGGCTGGAAACTTCTACCTTTTACGGCGCTATGAAGGGAAACATTATGGTTTTAGTGACCCACAGCAGCACTGGGAGACCTTGATTCCAATCCTGACCAGGATGCTATCTGCAGTTTGCATCCTTTGTTTCCTACCACAGGCCAATGACATGTTGGTAGGTTAATTGGCCCCTGGTCAATTTGGCCATAGTATGTGTACATAAGTGAAATGAAGATCTTAGATCAGTGGTCTCCAAACTGCGGCCTGAAAGTCGGATGGGGCTCTTTGCTTGCCTTCACCCGCCCTCTGGACACTTTTCCTTCCACTGATGCAAGACGCTATTCATCCCACTGACACCAATAATGGGGCAGAATTCCTGTTACTGACAACAGAGTACTATTTCTCCCATTGGCACCAACGATGGGGCACTATTCTTCCCTCTAACTCCAAGTGACTCCCACTGACTCCAAGACACTTTTATACTCCCAATGGCCACATTCTGGCCCCCTAAAGCCTAAAGGACTGTAAACTGGCTCTTTGCTTAGCAAGTTTGGAGACCC
The DNA here is from genome assembly GCA_018402905.1 of Glandirana rugosa. Taxonomy (NCBI): domain Eukaryota; kingdom Metazoa; phylum Chordata; class Amphibia; order Anura; family Ranidae; genus Glandirana; species Glandirana rugosa. The sequence continues at coordinate 309,968 of BLSH010509980.1, forward strand.
TTGCCTTAGATTATAACCTCCTTGAGGGCAGGGACTGATGTGAATGTACAGTACGTAAATTACTGCATAAGGACGTCACCCTGCTATTAGTGTTAAGTGTTTGGAAACCCTTCCATATACCCAGTAAAGTGACTGGCCTCAGGTGATACACAGAGATGAAACAAATCCTCCTACATAAATTCTACCTGTTTATCTGCAGCCATTCAAAGCGCATAATTTAGACCAGGAGTCTCCAAACTTTCTAAACAAAGGGCCGCTTTACTGTCCTTCAGGCTTTTAGGGGGCCAGTACAAGTACAAAATGTCATGGCGTCAGTGGGAGAAAGCAATGCCCCATCTTTGGTATTAGGGAAGGGATAGTGCCCCTATGTTGGCGTCAGTGGGAGGAATAGTGCCCCGATGCTGGTGTCAGTGTGGGGGGGGGGGGAAATAGTGCCCCATCATTGGTGTCAGTGAGAGGAACAGTGCCCCAATGTTGGTGTCAGTGGGAGGAATGGTGCCCCAATGTTGGTGTCAGTGGGAGGAATAGTGCCCCACAATGTTGGTGTCAGTGGGAGGAATAGTGCCCCATCATTGCTGTCAATGGAAGGAATAATGGCTCATTGTTTGTGTCAGTGGCAGAAATTACACCCCACTGTTGGTGTCAGTGGAGAGCATAATGCCTTTTATCAGAGGGAAGGATGGTGCCCAAGGGCCGGATAAAAAAGGGCCAAAATTTGGAGCCCGCTGATTTAGACAGCATTTCTCAGCTTCAGGAGGCGGTAATCTGATGTCACACACTGCACAGCATAGAGCAGAGTGTAATCTGAGACCAGAGTGGAAGGAATGGGCACGCCCCCCCCCCCCTAAACAGTCTCATCGGGAAACATGTGCAGCTGAGGCTGTCCACCACCCTCCCTCTGCTGGGGGGGTTGTTTCCCAGGATTGCTTGTTATTGGCATAGGCTGTCAGAAGTGTGACTCAAGTAGATAGCAGAGGAATAAGAGAGGAGATAGAGATCACACTCAGTGCTTTGGGTTGAGGCAAGTACACACTATAGAGGGAGTTGTATTATAACTGTACTGTCTGCCCTCGTGTTGTACAGCACTGTGCAAACTGTTGGCGCTATATAAATCCTGTATAATAATAAAAATATGCTTTGTTCATTTTTCATTTCTGGGACATACAATCAGAGTTCAGCTGGACCAGCTAGTAGAGTCTGAAGATAGCACTTTTTTTTTTTTGGTTGTCTATCAAATTTTTTTATTGGTTACAAGTGTTGGACACATTTCTTTGTTAAACCTATGTATCATACAAATGAATAAAGAACCTTTCCCAGCCGAAGAATCCGCATTTCTGAGACGTGCTTCTATACAATGACGGAAAACAACTTCGCCCCTCCTCTACCTAACGGTAACAGTTTAGAAGCGGAGATGTTATCCCACCGTACCCGCCACTTTATCTTTACATATCTGCGGTTTATTTGCTCTTACATCATACAACATCATTGAAAACTCAATAAATATACGTTTAAAAATAAGTTAAAAAAAAAAAAAAAAAAAGAAGAAAACCTGGGCCCCAGAAATTGGGCACCCCGAGGTGCGACCATCCGAAATGAGAAAGACAAATTCCCAGCAATAAAGAATCAATCCTACAAAAAAAAAAAAAAATTACATTTAAAAAAAAAAAAAAGAAAACCAATCTCTTGTTTAATCGTAGTAGTGCAGAAGGTCACGTCAGTACAGGGATACGTCAGTGTAGGAATGACATTAGATGGTGCAGAGCAGGTTAGGCTGCGTTACCCTGCAGATTCCACAAACCGATGTGGTGAGATCGGTCGGCGTGATGGCGGATGAATCGCATGGAGAGAATGACGCCAGGTGACAAATATATAATCTACAAGTAAACATAGAGAGCTATGTATGCCCTGACTGTCTCTTGGAAACACCGCGACCAGTACATGAAGCTCCACCCAGGGGGGGGTCAGTCTTCATTTCAGCTTATTCCGCTAAATGTCTTAGAATTTACTCTCAAAAAAGCCGCTAAGAAAAAGACGCTCAGTCTGACACAGTCTTGGGGCTGCTGTGACATCAACACACAAAACTCATTGCTACACACGTTCCCTTCCAATTTGGCCGAATGCCTCCCAGGCCCATTGTCCTCCAGATTGGCCGCCATCTCTGAAGACGCCCTGGGTGGCGTTGTAGTAGTTCATTGTGAAAACGCTGGCGGAGATAGAAGAACCATCGCCCGAGAGTTCCATTGTGGTGGGAGCAATCTGGGTAAGTGTTGGCCGAGGAGAGGATAGCGGCTCCAGGTGTGTGCAATGCGGCATCTATCACTGAATACATAGTAGAGTCCCGCTCTGTCAGGGTAGGGTTAGTGTCACCAGAGGGGGGGGGCGCTGTTCCATCTCAGAGGCTGGCAAAGTGTATACTACAGTACAGCAGAGGGAAAAGACAAAAAACAGCAAAAACATACATCTGAACTCAAACACTACATTGTAATGCATACACTCCAAATCTCATCACTACACCATTGCACACCATTCATCTCTTTGTGTTCCTCTACAACCCCCATCCATCCAGGCACAGCATTGCAGATTCCAGTACAGTCCCTCCATCCTGCCACATGGCTGTATATTCCTGCAAGGCCCCTCTGTCCCAAAATGTTGTGTAGTCCAGTAAACCCCCCTTCATCCTGCCACATGGCCATGTATTCCCATACAGCCTCTTTGCCCCAACCACATGGCCATGTATCCCCATATAGCCCCTCCATTAGGCGGCATGGCCATGTATTCCCACATGGTCCTGTATGCCTATACAGCCCCTCTGCCATCTCTTCCCATGGCTGTGTAGCCTATAGAGCCCCTCCATCCCACCACATGGTTGTATATTCCCACATAGCCCCTCCATCACGCAGCATAGCCATGTATTCCCATATAGCCCCTCCGCCCACCCAGCACCCTCCATCTCCCCACATGGTCCTGTATGCCTATAGAGCCCCTCCACAATCTCGTCACATGGCTGTGTAGCCCATACAGTCCCTCCGTCCCACCACATGGCTGTGTAGCCCATTACAGCCCCTCCACCCCACCACATGGCTGTGTAGCCCATTACAGCCCCTCCGTCCCACCACATGGCTGTGTAGCCCATTACAGCCCCTCCATCCCACCACATGGCTGTGTAGCCCATTACAGACCCTCAATCCCACCACATGGCTGTGTAGCCCATTACAGCCCCTCCATCCCACCACATGGCTCTGTAGCCCATCACAGTCGCTCCACCCCAACACATGGCTGTGTATTCCTATACAGCCCCTCTGCCCCACCGGCTATCTATTCCCGTACAGCACCCCTTCATCCCCCCATATGGTCCTGTATGCCTCTAGAGCACCTCCCCCATCTCGTCACATGGCTGTGTAGCCCATACAGCTCCTCCACCATTCTGCCAATGGCTGTGTAGCCTGTAGAGACCCTTCTTCCGACCACATGGCCGTGTATTCCCATACAGCACTTCCATTGATGTATATTCACATATATCCTGTTCTGCCACACTGCTACATATTCCTGTCTACTCCCCCCCATTTTTTCTGCATTCACACATTTGAATTGTGGAGAACATTCGATTTTGACCCATTCACATAGTAACTACTTTACATGCCATTTCAATGGAAAACAGCTATGCAATTTTTTTTTTTTTAATAAATGCACCCCTATGTGTGTTCCCCATGCGCAAAGTATCATCTGCCTCATCATACACTGTCTAACATTGACACACTTCACCATTCACCACACCATACACTAGGACACTATGAAATGTAGCCAGTACATGACGTCCTCCATGTAATGTGCACTCACTCACCCACCTACCTACGTGTGTTCAGTACGCCACCCAGCCCGCTACATCTTAATGAGCCTTCCATGCCATAATGTGCACTCACAACATCAGCAATGTCTACCCAGTACACCCACCCGGTCATGGCCACCAATGGCACCCACCTCACGTCACACAGAACTTGTAATTAGTCACCACACACTGCACACCATCTGACACTCAACTGAAACACTATTTGTACTTCTGATTTTGTCCTCTCCATCACACACTTCTACCCGAGCACACATACACACCACAGCTTATCTCAGTGAATTCATCAGCCTTTGCACTCCTTTGATTATGGCCACAGCCTTCACACTCACTCCTTGGTTCCTATAACATGCAAATCAGGTATATAGCCAGGCTGCACCAGTGTTGTATATTATACCCCTATGGCATTTAGGTCCAGCCCATCGGCTGTTGTGCACACCATAAGTGCTCAGACATTCCTGAGGGACTAAACACGCTTGTAGTTTTTCGCCTTGAGGTCAGTCAGGTCCCAGAATCTGCGCTCTCTCCTTACACTCCCAGCTGACAATACAACTCGCCCCCAGGCTCTACCCATTACCAGTGAGGAAAAGGCTTTGATCTCTTATGGCACCTTTGCTTGTCCTTTAAGACAGCTTGCGTGCGATCCCACCGTACAGGTGGAAATTGACTAAAATAGGAAATACAGTATGTATTTTATTAAAAATTTAAATCACTTAAAATAACAGCATAAAAACCAGCAGCATCGCCTTTTGTTTTGTTGCTTGACCATCACAGGCTTCACTGGTAACGTGATTTAGCAGCAGACTTACAGGTCTCGCAAATATTTAGGGGAGTCCTGCTGCATACCCAACTCTCTCACTGGCCTCACTGGTCACTGGGGGAGCCCACAAGCATTACAACGCGTTTCAGCAGTTGATTTACAAATCTCACAAGCATTCAGGGAAACCCTGCAGCATACTCGGCTCTCTCACAGGTCCCGCTGGTAAACAGGGGAGCCCAGAAGCATACCTGACTCTCCCATAGGCCTCACTGGTATCTTGGGGAAGCCCAGAAACATTTCTGACTCTCTCACAGATCTCACCGGTATCTGGGGAAGCCTTGCAGTATACCTCTCACGCTCTCTCTCTCAGGTATCTGGGGGTGCCAAGAAATTTCCGATGCATTTCGGCAGATTTAGAGGTCTCGCTGGTATCTCTCTGACAGGTCTCAGTGGGGTCTGGGGGAGCCCAGAAACATATCTGACTCTCCCATGGGTCTCACTGGTTTTCGGGGGAGCCCAGAAGCATACATCTCACTCTATCAGGTATCCAGGGTTGCCAAGAAATTCCAATGCGTTTCGGCAGATTTACAGATATCGCTGGAATCCGAGGGAGGGGAGCCCTGCAGCATATCAGACTCTCTTACAGGTCTTGCTGGTACCCGGGGGAGCCCAGAAACATATCTGACTCTCTTACATATCTCACTGGTATCTGGGGAAGCCCTGCAGCATAACCCTCACACTTTCTCAGATATCTGGAACTGCCAAGAAATTTCGGATGCGTTTCGGCAGAATTACAGGTCTCGCTGGTATCTGGGGGAGCCCTGAAGCATACCTGACTCTCTCACAGGTTTCAGTGGTATCCAGGGGCACCCAGAAACATATCTGACTCTCCAACAGATCTTAATGGTTTTTCAGAGGAGCCCAGAAGCATACATGACTCTCCCACAGGCCTCACTGGTATCTTGGGGAAGCTCAGAAGCATATCTGATGCTCTATCAGTTCTTACTGGTATCTGGGGGAGCACACCTGACTCTCTTTTAGGTATTTGGGGGTACCAGGAAACATACACAACTCTACCACAGGTCTCACAAGTATCAGAAGAAGTCCATAGGCATATTTGATGATCAGCTGACTTTCTCTCGGGCCTCACTGGTATCTGGGGAAACCTGGAGGGAGCTGCAGTGTCTACCAGGAGTATAAAAAGGGGGAGAACTGATTTCAGATCTTGCTGAGAATCCTCACATTGGGAGGCTGAACTACAAGCATGTTTAGACTCTCAGGAATGCCAGGCTGAGAACTTGCAGTGCTACAGCAGATGGGCTGAAACAAAGTGTCATAGTCATAATATACAACATTGGAGCAGCTATAATATATAATTGATTTGTATATTATCCCAGTGAGACTAACAATATCATACTACATATGTGTATATACACTGCCACAGCAGTACCAGGCTCCAGTGCGTGCCTCACGTGAAGAACCAGCCTCCAACATGCGGTCACAGTGCTCGCCCATAATGCCAGCCTCTATCAATGACAGCGTCCGCCCCCGCGGAGCAGCAGTAGTTTTCCACAATAGCTTAAATCACAAAAAACAGAACAGAGCAGACAGCAGGAGTGCAATTAATTCCTCTAACACATAACATAGACAGCAGGCAGCGTCTGTGCAAACACCAAATATTCGTCCGTATACTGTACAGAGAGCAGCAGGCGAGCGGACGGCCCGAGACGTCAGTCTATAGGGGACGACTTCCTAGCGCAAAGGCTGAGAGGGGGGCCCCCAGAAGTTGGAGGGGCCGGCTCCCCGGGTACAGGGCAGAGGAGATGGAGTGTTTGTAGTATGTGCAGTGTTACGCTCCTCTCTCCTCCGCTTGATGTCACTGGTGTATCTCGTTCTCGATGAGACTGTCCTCACAAGACTGGAACTCAGCATCCTGCGTGTTGTCTCCATTGATCATATCCTCGTCCTGGGAACCGGGCTCCTCGCTGTCCCCTGCTGGCTCGCTGTCTGCCGAAGAGTCTTGCAGGACCTGAGCGATGTACTTCTACAAGGAGAAAAGGACACGGTCAGATAAAACGTCATCTTCTGAGAGTCCCAAAACACACCAACTATTTCCATAACCTCTGTACAAATGGCATTTGATATGTTCCTATATGGCATACATGGCAGATAACATCAGCTCTGGCATCTGCAGTGTTTTCAAAATAAATACATTTTAAAATTCTGCTAAAGTGTTATTAAATTCTCAAAGATGAAGTATAGGTTTAAAAGCATAGTCCTTTCTTCTTCCTTTCCTGTGCACCCTCTATTTTTAGCAAAATATTCCATCCAAATTGATGCCTAATGTACTTCCTCCTATAGGCTGGCTACGCTGCCATTTGGGGTCTCCCTGCAGCCCCAATATAGCCACCCTAACATGCATGCTCCTGGCCAGGCTCACACATAAGCAAGCACCGAATTCCTTGATCTAAATGCATTCCCTGATAAAAAGCAGCTCTGTTCCATCTTTCCCAGGCCCTTGCTTTAGGTCCCTCCCCTAAACCAGTGATTGACAGGAGCTGTTCCAGCTATCTTCCTGAGCCCTTGCTCCAAGACCTTCCCCTGCTCCTCCCCCAGGCCAGTGCTTGACAGGAGCTGTTCCATCTATCCTCCTGAGCCCTTGCTCCAAGACCTTCCCCTGCTCCTCCCCCAGGCCAGTGCTTGACAGGAGCTGTTCCATCTATCCTCCTGAGCCCTTGCTCCAAGTCCCTCCCCTGCTCCTCCCCCAGGCCAGTGATTGACGGGAGCTGTTCCATCTATCCTCCTGAGCCCTTGCTCCAAGTCCTTCCCCTGCTCCTCTTCCATGACAGTGATTGACAGGAGCTGTTCCATCTATCCTCCTGAGCCCTTGCTCCAAGTCCCTCCCCTGCTCCTCCCCCAGGCCAGTGATTGACAGGAGCTGTTTCATCTATCCTCCTGAGCCCTTGCTGCAAGTCCCTCACCTGCTCCTCCCACCAATTCAGTGATTGACAGCAGATCTGCTCCATCTATCCTCCTGAGCTCTTGGTCTCTCCCCTGGCTTCTCCCTCAGGCCAGTGATACAGCAAAGGCTCAGGAGGATGAAAGGCATGCCAGGGATACCATATTCAATGGCTGCTTGAATTGTGCACTTAAAGGCCAAGTTCACCTTTTCATAATAAATAAAAGCCTTTTCTAATGTCCTTTATGCACAAACCATCCCAATGTGCTTATAGCTCACTTACCTAGTCCATGGAAGCTTTTCATTTTCACCTCCCAGTTAAAAAAAAGGCTGAGACCTGACTGCCTGTATCATCATGTGACCTTCCAGGAACTTCATATCATTATCATTCACTGTCTTATTGCATCACAGAATAGGGTGTGTTTACCTCTCTGGACCACACCTCCCTCATTACTATACCACCTCTTTTTTATTTCCATCCACTTTCCTACTTCTTTTGTGTAAAATCAGATAGTATGGTGAGCTTTACAGTCTTCCAGGGACACACTTCTCCTGAATTCAATACTACAGCTCTGCTCCACATAGCTCACACTGTTAGGCGATCGCTCAGCTCCTGCACACTCTGTCAAACTCTGAATGATCTTTGCAATAGGAAGGTACAAAACAATTGATAACTGTGCTATAGAGGCACAACAGTGCTCACCAACATCGCTTGCATTGGAGGAGCACAGAACTACAGAGGTGTGTGTGTGGGGGGGGGGGGGGGGGGG
>BLSH010509980.1:329117-361892 GCA_018402905.1 Glandirana rugosa
AGGAGGATTACCTCCTCTGACCAAGGAGATATACGACGGGGACGGTGGGGAGGATAAGTCAAATGAATGTCAGAAGACGACAAGGGTCCCAGGGTGACGTCCTGGCATTATTTCCCTGGGGTTACTGCGCACTGTGTTCCTCTGGGAGAGCCGAAGCAGTACCCCCCCCCCTCCCCGATTATATTCTCCCCTCCTCCCCTTTTGTCATTGAGCAGGAGGATTAGCCGGGTCATCCTGAGATTTAAAAAAGGAGCTGAAAAATCTCCGATTGAATTAAATAAGCATCACAACTTAAAAAAAATAATTTTGAAATCCCCAGGGAACGAACTTAACGTAGCACTTGGTTGCATTCTGATTCGTGTCATAGTTGCTAAGCTTGTGATCAGAGGCGTAACTAGAACCTTCAGGGCCCCTGGTGCAAGAAATTAAGAAGGGCCCCCCTGACCCCTGGCCAGGGCCCTTCCCTCCTCTCGCTGATCCTGGGGCCCTTTACTCCCATTGGGGTCCCTTTATTACGGTCCTGCAGTGGGACCCTGGGAACAGCAGAAGACTGTAAGTAAACTGAATAGGAGGGGTGGCAGGGGCAGCATATAGAGGAACCAGTCTCCTCCATTAGGAGGAAAATGGAAAAGATTGGTTTGTCTAAATGCCGCCCCCACCACCCCTCCTATCCAGGTGTACAAGGGAAGAACATGGGCCCCCTCGAGCATGGGGCCCGGTTGCAATCGCAACCCCTGCAACCCCTATCGTTACGCCCCTGCTTGTGATGCTGACAGTGCCCCCCTTCTGCCACTGCTGTTTGACCTCCCTGTCCAAGAGGAGATGGAGATCAGCTGAGGCCTTGTCTCTTCTCAGCAGGCATGCACTGGAGGAGAGCTCCTCCATTCACCACAGCAGGGAAGGGTGGATAAGCTTAGATTTAACCACTTGCAGTTTTTATTGCTACAGGGCGGGAGCTCTGCACAGGATCGTGTATATATACAGGTCATCCTGCACTTAGGCCTGCAGGGGGCGCGTGTGCGCTGCAGGCAGGTTGCTTCTGTGAGAAGCCCATCCACGGGTGCCTGTCACTCGGTGTCCTCCGGCACCCGCCGATTGTCGGTAAACACGGAACGGGGATCTGCCTATGTAAACAATGCAGATTACTGTTCTGACGGGGGAAGGGATGGATTCTGTGTTCCTGCAAAGCCGTGATTAGAATCCATCTCTTCCCCTAGTAAAAGCAGCTCATACAGTACACTGGCTAGGTGTACAGATAATTGTCCACCGCAATATCGCAAAACCAATATAAGTCACTGATCGCCACCATTACTAGTATAAAAATAAATATATAAAAAAAATCCATAAATGTATAGCATAGTTTGTAGACTCTAAAAAGTTCACTTAAAACCAATCAATATACGCTTATTGGGATTGTTCTTTACCAAAGCAACGAGTGTTTCTGCGAACACGTGAAAAATGCGCTAACATGCCTGATAGATTTGGGGGTGCCATTAACTGTTAATGGCACCTAAAACGCGTGTAGCAGTCGAGCGTTTGCCATACTAAATACATGCAAAAATGCTCAGTGCCAAACTTTGGAACATTAGCTTTTTAATGCATTTTGGGGACCCAGGTGAGGCGCATTCACGTGAATGGTGCCACGCCAAAAACATGATCCTGTCACGTCGTGCAGATATGGACGTGGCCTTATCCAGGACAATGGACTTGGTGTCTGATGTGTGCACCCCTTTGTGGTTCACAAGCCTCCTAACTAAACGGTGTACAGAACAGTATCAGACGTGTCCCCCCATCATTCATGGAACCTCTACCGACCTCTAAACCCAGCCTAGCCGTGTCCTGCACGGTGTCGGGGAATGGGTCACTCACCAAACGGGACGATAATGGGACAAGTTATGCTGTAGGTCATCACCACTGTAAAAATACACATCATCCACGCGTACGCCGCACCAAACTGGAACTCATAGGCCTGATGCTGCAAAACAAGGAAAAGGAACATTTACCATCTGTACCATACTTGCTGGTCAATAGCAGAGGACATGTCCAGCTAAAAAAATAATGAAGATCATCAGTCAACTCATTGTGCAAAATGCTGCAGCTGTGCTGCAAATTACAGTTTTCATCTAATTTACTGAGGAGAGGGTTGCATGTTGGTATTATGGTCAGTAGTATCCAGATCAAGCTGAGCTTTCACAGTGCCCCTGGGTGGGGTCTACAGGCTCTGGCAGACCTCCTGCACTGTTCTGACTTCCTCCTACTCCCTGCATCCATACAGCTTTTCTACAGAAAGCTCTGTGCAGAGACTCCATGGGTGGGGTTGGGAAAATTGGCCTGAGAAATTACAGGATTAGGATGCTCTAATTTACAGGCAAAGCAAACTATTTTATGCAGTATAATGGTCTAGGGAAGTCATTCCCAACCTTCTTACCCCAGAGGAACCCATGAAATAATTTTCACATTTCAGGAAACCCCTGACAAAAATTAATTCATCAGGGGTCAGTGGGAAGAATGTCCCTTACATTGGTGATCAGTGGGAAGAATGCTCCTTACATTGGTGATCAGTGGGAAGAATGCTCCTTACATTGGTGATCAGTGGGAGGAATGTTCCTTACATTGGTGATCAGTGGGAAGAATGTTCCTTACATTGGTGATCAGTGGGAAGAATGTTCCTTACATTGGTGATCAGTGGGAAGAATGTCCCTTACATTGGTGGTCAGTGGGAAGAATGTTCCTTACATTGGTGGTCAGTGGGAAGAATGCTCCTTACATTGGGAATCAGTGGGAAGAATGTCCCTTACATTGGTGATCAGTGGGAAGAATGCTCCTTACATTGGTGGTCAGTGGGAAGAATGCTCCTTACATTGGTGGTCAGTGGGAAGAATGCCCCTTACATTGGTGATCAGTGGGAAGAATGTCCCTTACATTGCTGGTCAGTGGGAAGAATGTCCCTTACATTGCTGGTCAGTGGGAAGAATGCTCCTTACATTGGTGGTCAGTGGGAAGAATGTTCCTTACATTGGTGATCAGTGGGAAGAATGTTCCTTACATTGGTGATCAGTGGGAAGAATGCTCCTTACATTGGTGATCAGTGGGAAGAATGTTCCTTACATTGGTGGTCAGTGGGAAGAATGCTCCTTACATTGGTGATCAGTGGGAAGAATGTCCCTTACATTGCTGATCAGTGGGAAGAATGTCCCTTACATTGCTGGTCAGTGGGAAGAATGTCCCTTACATTGGTGATCAGTGGGAAGAATGCTCCTTACATTGCTGATCAGTGGGAAGAATGCTCCTTACATTGGTGATCAGTGGGAAGAATGCTCCTTACATTGGTGATCAGTGGGAAGAATGTCCCTTACATTGGTGATCAGTGGGAAGAATGTCCCTTACATTGGTGGTCAGTGGGAAGAATACCCCTTACGTTGGTGATAAGTGGGAAGAATGCTTCTTACATTGGCGGTCAGTGGGAAGAATGCTCCTTACATTGGTGGTCAGTGGGAAGAATGCTCCTTACATTGGGGATCAGTGGGAAGAATGCCCATAACAGACAGCTAAAATGATCTGTCAAGTGGTGTTGGACACAGAATTATGCACCTCAGATGAGAGGTCAATTATCCACAATTTAAGAAGGCACATCTATCATTATCTATCTATCTATCTAGAAGTGATGTTAACCACTTCTCAACCGAACCAGTTTTTTGGGTTCGGCGTTTACAAGTTAAAATGTTTTTCTTGCTGTAAAATTACTTAGAACCCCCAAACATTGTATGTTGCTTTTTTCTAACACCCTAGAGAATAAAATGGCAGTCATTGCAAAACTTTATGTCGCACCGTATTTGCGCAGCGTTCTTCCAAGCGTGCTTTTTTTAAAACTAAATTCAGTTTTTTAGTTAAAAAATAAGAAAACAGTAAAGTTAGTCCATTTTTTTCCATATTGTGAAAGATAATGTTACGCCGAGTAAAATGATACCAAACATGTCATGCTTCAAATTTGCATCTGCTCGCGGAATGGCGACAAACTTTGCAACTTAAAAATGTCCATTGGCGACGTTTAAAAAATTCTACAGGTTAGCAGTTTTGAGTTACAGAGGAGGTCTAGTGCTAGAATTATTGCTCTCGCTCTAACGATCGCGGCGATACCTCACATGTGTGGTTTGAACACCGTTTTCATAAGTGGGCGGGACTTACATATGCGTTTCCTTCAGCACCAGAGCTCGGCAGGACGGAGTGCTTTAAATTGTTTTGTTTAATTATTAATTTTGCTTTTTACTTTTCATTTTTACACGGTTTAAAAAAAAAAAAAAAATTGATCACTTTTATTCCTATTACAAGAAATGTAAACACTCCTTGTAATAGAAAAAAGCATGACAGGACCTCCCAAATATGAGATCTGGGGTCAAAAAGACCTCCCATCCCAGATTTACACTAAACTGCAAAAAAAAACAAAAATGGGCCCTTTAAGACGGTTGGGCGGACGTGACTTCTGACGTCATTTCTGCCCCGCCATGTTATGGAGCCGAGTGAGCGGACACTGGGGGGAGAGGATCCGATCATCTCCGCCGCTGCCAGCGGGTCCGGTAAGCAGCGAAGATGAAGGGAAAGCAGTGGGGGGGGGGGGGGGTACCTCTCCCGCCGCTGATAAAAGTGATCTTGCTGGAAATCCGCCGCTAAGACCACTTTTATCATGTTCAGAATCGCCTGCTGAAAAAAACGGTATCTGAATGATGCCTGCAGCTTCAGGCACCATTCAGATAGCACCACTCAAACCCAAGGACGTCAATGTACGTCCTTGGTGGTTAAGTGGTTAAAAAAGGCTGATATAATCACGGACAGCCAGCACTAACAATCAGCCTCCCATTTATATAGATTTAACCCCCAGGCAGTTCTTCGTACCCGCTTGACGCTTTTGCGCTCTGCCGCAGATCGGGCCAGACAGAGCCGAATCATGTACATCAGCAGACCGGGGATACGCAGCAGATCCATGGCGTTACCGATAAAGGCGGAGGCGATGACATAGTTGACGAAGAAAGCACCATTGTCTGGAAGGAACACACACCTGAAGGACACAAAAGGAAATAAAGTTTTACAAATAGAACGACAGATATACAAGTCAGAGACCTTTGCTGCTCCTCCCCCTTCACAATTTCCATTCATTTTGAATCTCTTTGCTACTTTGTCTATTTTCTGTGTTTACAGTTTGCATTAAGTTTAATTTTTATATACCGTAAATATTTTTTTTGCCCCTTCTCCCTCTATGACCTACATAACGTTTCTTCATGAACTGACAAAATGTATTCTGCTACATTTCTCAATTGCTGGGGGTGATGGGGGGCTGATCCCAATAACATTGCGTTTTTGGGGGACACTAGTGTAGTTCTGATCCTGATCTAGAAATCCATCTGTACAGACACTATACTAGTAATGGCTGTTATAGTGTGACTGTGATAATGTGGTGGGCAATGTGGTGCTAACTGATACGAGCTGGTTTAAATGTCTGGCATCTTCCCTGCATGTAGGTAAAAGCAGCTATGCCAGGGCACCATGAAGAAGTATTAAGGAAGCTCCAAAGCCATATCCTGTTCTCACCGCTGTATCAAACTACAAGTGCGATCGCACAACAGTATTTACTGCATTCAATGGGTGCAATTGTGTCGGATCAGATGTGTGCCAGTCATCGCCTTCTGACTCCACCCACATCTCTGCACACCGCTCGGGCGTTCTTACCTGTTAGCCAATGGAAGCCACCGAGAGTCAGACTCCCGGGTCCTCCCACTACCACCAACGGCAAAATATTTCCATTGCTGGAGGTAAAATCAGAACTATAGCGGGGGTGGTGATCCAAGGAAGGAGCGGGCACAGTGACCACCGTCATACAAACAGGAAATAAGTGACACCATGCCCTGATTATGCAGAATACAAGAAGCTATTTTTTACAGTGACAGCAGCATTAGGTGCACATTTAACATATTTTAGATACATTGCTGCTAGTAAAATCAGTATAGCGAGGATGTTATTTGATTGGACGCCCAAGGAAGGAGCAGGCACAACAACCATCAGTCATATAAACAGGAAGTAAGGGGCACTATGTCCTTATGGAGGACAAAGGATGCTATTTTGTAGTAGCTGCAGCATTAGGTGAAAACCTAATAAAATATTTTATATATTTAAGAGATGACCTTATAATGTTTAACCCGTTGCTGACCGCCCGCCATGGATTGACAGCGGCAACATGGATCTCCTGCGCGAATCGCCGTCACCTGAAGGCGGGCGCAGGAGAGAGTATTGTAGGCGTGTGCCCGCTCACACGCTAGCGGGGGAGCCAATCAGCTGGTGGAGCAGACTCTATGTCCGATGACCACCCACGATCACTCCCCCCGCGGTGACAGAACGGGGATTCGTGAATGTAAACTAGGGGATCCCCGTTCTGGCAGGGGAGAGGAGAGCGATCGAATGTTCCCAGTATATGGGAGCAGAGATCTCTCTCCTCCCCCACTCATCCCAGCCCCCACACAGTTAGAACACTGACAGGGAACACATTTAACTCTTTGATTGCCCCCTTAGTGTTAACCCCTTCCCTGCCAGTGACATTTACACAGTAATCAGTGGCTATTTATAGATCTGATTGCTGTATAAATGTCAGTGGTCACAAAAAAAGTGTCAAAAGTGACCAATATGTCTGCCCCAATAGCGCAGTCCCGCTAAGATCTCATATCGCCGCCATCAGGCCTCATATACACGGACGTTTCTACAGCCACATTTTTCAGCGTTTTTTGAGTCTGTAGAGGGTGTCCGCATTTGTAAGCTGCAAGCAGAACCCATGGCCAGCGTGTCTTGAAGCTGCAGCGCTAGAGCATTTTTGACGCTGAGCCGGCAAAACGCTCACTAACGCGCATTAGCGCCGTAAATCAGCATTTTAGCGGCAGCGTTTTCAGGTCCAAAAATAGCAGAGGGACATCTTTTCAAACAAAACGCGACGTAGCGCTGACGCTCAATAACCCACATTAATATTTCAATACGCCCGTGTGCATGAGGTCTTGGTAGTAAAAAAAAAAAAATAAAAAAATAAAAAAAAAAAACGCCATAAACCAATTCTCTAACTTTTGCGCAAAACAATCAATATACGCTTATTGCAATTTTGTTTTTAGCAAAAATATGAGGAAGAATACATATTGGCCTAAACTGATAAATACATTTTTTTTTTTTTTGGATACGTATTATAGCAAAAAGTAAATAATAAAAAATATTTTTTTTTTTTTTTTTTTTCAAAATTGGCACCCTTTGTTCATAGCACAAAAAATAAAAAGCGCAGAGGGGATCAAATACCACCAAAAGAAAGCTCTGTTTGTGGGGAAAAAAGGACATCAATTTTGTTTGGGTACGTCGTCGCACGGCCGCGCAATTGTCAGTTAAAGCGATGCAGTGCCAAATCGCAAAAAGTGCTTTGGTCCTAAAGTGGGAAATCCTTCCGGGGCTGAAGTGGTTAAAGCACACTATGAGTTAAGTCCAACGAGGTGCAAGACACCTCCTGGGCTTAGCTTTATTATTTATATCTGACAGCTTTATAGTACTCCAGGAACTTAGCTATCGTAGTTCCAGGAGAGCGACACTGATCCTTCTAAGCTCTGCATCTTGAACAGGAGAGTTGCTGCCTTTGCTATGCCTGCCCCTCCCCTCCCCTCTTCCTGCCCAATCACAAAGCCTTGATAATATGTGAACACATTCACAAAATACAAAGGCTTCTGTGAATGGGCAGCAGAGGGTTTGTGTTTCTCTCCTCTCAGATCCCCAAAGTATCTCTCCAGCAGAGCAATAAACCTGTCAAAAGAATAGAGGGAAGCCCAGGAGATGTCATGCAGCTCCTTGGACTTCACTCATAGTGTGCCTTCACTTTTTAGAAAGTATCTGAATTCCTGGAATTCAGCTTTAAAAAGTAACTCCAGTTTTGTTGAGAAGAAAAAAAAAAAAACATACCCCTCTGGGTGATCTATGTACATTCCAGGGATTTTAACAAAATTTGTTGCAGATTCCTGTCCTTTGTTATTCTGGAGAAATAGCTGTTTGTCTGTGTCCATGTGCACAGTGAATCTGTATGGGAGTGGTTTTGCAAGTATCAATCAGCTGCTGCGCCTGCAGGGCTCCAATGAGGGAAGTGGCAGGGTCTGCATCCCTTCAGACGTGATTTCTCTTCGGGAGCATCTCAACAAAAATGCCATTTTTGTTGCAGGGGATGCTTAAAATCAAATTTGTATCTTATTGCAGACTTCTGGGAAAATCAGTGAGCCAATCACACAAGCAGGAAATAACTTATCTGGGGGGCGTTCTGTATACCATCTGTGTACAGGACGCCTCCAGGTGGCCATATTGCATTTCACAGAAAATTACAGCGGCTGCAGATCGAAAGGGAAATGTAATTTTTAATAACATTCAATTACAATATGACTTGAGGCACAATTGTATATGCTGTATTATTTTTATTTGATCGTTTTTTGTTTTTTTTTTAATCACAGGAAAGTGGAGTGACCCCTCAAATGTTTTGGCCTGGCATATAGTTAGAATTGCTGCCTTATATTTATTCCTACATATCTCCATTAGACATGTGCACTGCCAAAAAACGTGTTTGTTTCCTTATTATTCATTTTTTTTACATGTGCACTGCTGAAAAATTAGTTTGTATTCGTTCCATCTGTTTTTTTCGGATCATTCGTTATGATCGAAATTCGTAAATTCAAAAATCCGGAAATTCGAAAATAAAAACGAAAATTCGAAAGGACGAAAATCTGAAAATCCGAAATAACTAATAACCATCTAAGTTCCGAATTATCCAATATAACGATTGCCGCATCTAAACAAATGGAACAGAACAAATTAATAATAAATAATAATAAAATGATTTTATTATTATAATTGTTATCTCGACTACTGCAACTCCCTCCTCACTGGCCTACCTTTAAATAGACTAGCCCCTCTCCAGTCCATCATGAATGCCGCTGCCAGACTCATCCACCTTACAAACCGTTCAGCGTCTGCCACCCCCCTCTGCCAATCCCTCCATTGGCTGCCACTCGCCCAACGAATTAAATTTAAAATACTAACAATCAGCTACAAAGCCATCCACAACTCTGCTTCCAGCTACATCACCAACCTTGTCTCAAAATACCAACCTAACCGTCCTCACTCCTCCCAAGACCTCCTGCTCTCCAGCTCCCTCATCACCTCCTCTCATACTCGCCTCCAAGACTTCTCCCGAGCCTCTCCCATCCTCTGGAACTCCCTACCCCAATCGGTCAGAATGTCCCCAAATCTATCCACCTTCAAGCGATCCCTGAAAACTTTTCTCTTCAGGGAAGCCTATCCTGCCAGCACCTAATAACTGCACTCCTTTTTTCTCAATCAGCTCATCCCCCGCAGTTTACTGCCCTTTTGTATCATTTAACCCTCCCTCCTAGATTGTAAGCTCTAACGAGCAGGGTCCTCTGATTCCTCCTGTATTGAATTGTATTGTAATTGTACTGTCTGCCCTAATATTGTATAGCGCTGCGCAAACTGTCGGCGCTATATAAATCCTGTATAATAATAATAATAATAATAATAATTATTATTGAAGATGATTGGATAGGCTCATAGTCTGCAGGTAAATTTTGAGTAAATTCTGTAAATCAGTTCCATAAAACAAGGATAAGATATTCTCCAGTCTTGTTAGGATGGAGGCTTACCAGATTTCAGATATAGTAGAGCGTTGGACCATTCACCAGGTGCCAAGGTATGTATTGAAGAGTAGATGGTATATCCTGCGTTCCACTAGGGATTCTCTTATGGTTCCTGTGAGGGTGGCTCCTATGGAAACTGGATCTCCGGATGGGTGTCCTCCACTGTGTAAGGAACGTCACACATTCCGTTCGAAAACATGGGTCTTACTTGAAAGACGGAGGTATCCCCAAGATCCAAGGCCGTCTTGACCCCAGATGACGTATCTTTTATACGAAACATGTCGGGAACCTGCTGCCCTGATTTGCTGCGTTTTTGTGTTTGAAAAAGACTTTTAAGAAACTTTTTACCTTATGCCCGATTGATAGGTTTTTTAACCTCATTTGTAATAAACGCACCTCATGCCAAGAGGTTTTTACACTATTTCGAGTTTTCTTTTATCTCTTCCGAATCCACCCAATTGGGGTCCATTGATCCACCCCTCTTCACCCACCACCACCGCAGACGAACGCTTGGATCTTGGGGATACCTCCATCTTTCAATTAAGACCCACGTTTTCGAACGGAATGTGTGACGTTCCTTACACAGTGGAGGACACCCATCCGGAGATCCGGTTCCCATAGGAGCCACCCTCACAGGAACCATAAGAGAATCCCTGGTGGAACGCAGGATATACCATCTACTCTTCAATACATACCTTGGCACCTGGTGAATGGTCCAACACTCTACTATATCTGAAATCTGGTAAGCCTCCATCCTAACCAGACTGGAGAATATCTTATCCTTGTTTTATGGAACTGATTTACAGAATTTACTCAAAATTTACCTGCAGACTTTGAGCCTATCCAATCATCTTCAGTCATTCCTGACTTGCATGAACTCTCTCAGGGTTGATTATATGTGTCTAGAAACTCACTGTTTCCCAATTGATTGTTCCTACTGGATTGGCTGAGCGCTATAACATCTGTATATTACTCTGAATTTACAATTTGTTTGATTGTGTAGTAGCTGCTCGCCCCCAATATTGATTTATTGGTTTATTTGTTTTATACGTTGTATATACATCACACTCCTCACAAGCCTTAGCGCAATATCACCTATACTCCAATAATTATTATTAATTTGTTACGTTCCATTTGTTTAGATACAGCATTTGTTATTTCGGATAATTCGTAGCTTCGGATAAATTTTTAGTAAGTTCACTAACAGCAAAATTTGAAAGGAAATTCCAATACCTATAATTTAATAATTAGTAATAGTTAAGTTATTATTAGTTAGTTATTTCAGATTTTCGAATTTTGGGGTTTTTCGGATTTTTGCTCTTTTGAATTTTTGGTCTCATATTTAGATTTTCGAATTGACAAATTTTCGAATTTTTGAATTTTCAAGTTTCAAATTTACGAATTTTCAAATATTCAGAAAAAATTGTTAAACCGGTTTTCAATTTGTTGAAATTAGTTGAATAACTAATTCGGAACAAAACAAATTGCACATGTCTAATCTCCATTCTTCTGCCAATCAGAAGACACAAAAACCAATGACCCAGTTATAGGCTGAGAGTTGTACTTACTCGAATCTGACGGAGGCCTGTTCCAGAAACTTCTTGTCGAAGAGCCATCTGAAGAACAGGTCCAGGCTAACAAACAAAGAATAACGGTGTGAAGAGGCCGGGAATACGGGAACACATTTCATGGTATGTACATGCAGTAGCTCATCTCACCTGCTCAGACCCAGAGAAGGCAGCAGCAGAACCATGAAGATCAGGAATGTGTAGCACTTGTGCATGGTGGTGCGATTCTCCCCCGACCTGGAATCAGACAGCAATCATGAGACTGGATTATCAGAGTCCCCAGTGTTACTGGGGGATCCCATTCAGTTTGTGTGAATGAGATCTCTACAGCCAATTATATGGGAATCTCTCAGAAGCCTTCAGTAGGTTCATTAGGACCACCGATTTGTTCAGTAGGACCTTCAGATTGGTCAGTAGCTTTGGTGGGGGCCTTCAATGTGTTCAGTAGGACTTTCAGTTTATTCAGTAGGTTCAGTGAGACCTTCAATTCCTTCAGCAGGTTCAGTAGAACCTTCAGTGTGTTCAGTAGGACTGTCATTTGTTCAATAGCATCTTCAGTAGGTTCAGTAAAACCTTCCGTTTTGTTCAGTAGGACCACACACTATGCCACCACATAAATGCACACATTTGAAACTTAAACACATTGCTACCGACCTTTTCTCAGCCAACACCGCTGCTGTACTCTCTACGAACAGCTGCAATTTGACAGCGAGGATCCTGCTGGGAGCCGCTGTCAATCAACTCAGCAGGGCTGGGAGGGCAGCGTGGGCAGCTAAACTGACTGTAAGAGTTACAGGCATGCCGTGCGTTGGCATGGTGTCCTGTGACTCCAAGAAAGAAGCATGATATGCTTGGCATGGTCAGATTGCAACAGGACAGAAGGGAGACTGGCAGGATCACCAGGTATTTTTACAGGAAACTAATAAATAAAGAGAGAACAGGCTACATTTAGACATACCTACATGGAAAAACCCACTCATATACAAGTATATTCAATTCAGGAGTAACATATGCTTTAATAATGATGTATTGCTACATCAAGCCCTTTTTCAGGATATTGCTGTATTACAGCCATGGGGGGTGCCAAGGACATACAGCAAGAGGTTTGACTTTAGGAGGGTTTACCTGGTCCAGTGTGCTTCGAAGAACGCCGAATAATAGACGATGGTTGGCAGCAGTGCGGAGAACGCCCATAGTAACAGAGTGGGGAAGAACTGGGTGATGATTGGATTCTGTGTACACAAATATACAAAAAGGGATGTCAGCCAATCAGAAAACATCTGAGCTCCTCTATGGTGCTTCATGTCCAATCGTCACTCACACAATACCCTACTACAGTGATGGTGAACCTTGGCACCCCAGATGTTTTGGAACTATATTTCCCATGATGCTCAACTACATTGCATGAGCATCGTGGGAAATGTAGTTCCAAAACATCTGGGGTGCCAAGGTTCACCATCACTACCCTACTAGGTTACCCATAGCAGTTTTTGTATTGTAACCAGACCAGATGTGTGAATGCCTGCACTGTATGAAGATGAAGAAGAGCAAAATGACCATTTTGTGGACTAAGCTGACTCACTTTGGTGAGGAGGTGAGGGCACCGCACCAATGGTCATAGTGTCCTAAATAGTTTTTAATCAGACGATAGAAAAAAAAAAAAAAGCCAACATGTTTCAGCGGTTCAAACACTCCCCACTTCACAGGGGGGATTTTTCCAGTACCAGTGCTCCTCAATCCTATTCAACTTGGCTTTGTGTTCAGATATCTTAAAGGGTTTGTAAACCGAGATGGGGTTTACTTCCTCTACATTCCCCTGCAATGTGGAAACATAATGGGCTACTATGCATTGGTTGTCATGATTATTAAAAGGATTGTAAAGGCTCGTTTTTTTTTTGTTTTTTTTTTTTAAAACATGTTATACTTACCTCCTCTGTGCAGTTGGTTTTGCACAGAGCAGCCGGGATCCTCCTCTTCTCGGGTCCCTCTTTGCTGCTCCTGGCCCCTCCTCCCATCGAGTGCCCCCTCAGCCAGCAGCTTGCTACAGGGGGCACCTGAGCTGAGTCAGAGCTCCATGTATCCATTCAGACATGGAGCCCTGACCCGGCCCCACCCCTTCTCTCTCCTGATTGGCTAGCTGACTTTGATTGACAGCCACGGGAGCCAATGGCACTGCTGCTGTGTCCCAGCCATCAGGAGGAGTGTCCTGGACAGCTAAGACATTTGTGACATCGCTGGAGAGAGATGGGGCTCAGGTAAGTAATTAGGGGGTGCTGGGGAGGCTGCATAGAATGCATTAAGATGAAAAGACCTTCTGCCTTTACAACTCCCTTAACCGAATATTGTCGGTGGCAAATGTGGCAGCGTCCCGCGAATCGCCGACTATAAGCGGAGATCGCAGATCGTGGGCACGTGCGTGCTGTGTAGCAGGAAAGCCAGGGAGCGGGTAGGGCAGACTCGATGTCCACCGGCTACCCGCGATCGCTCCCCCGCAGTGACAGAACGGGGATCTGTGTATGTAAACACACGGATCTCCGTTCTGACAGAGGAGAGGACAGTGATCGTATGTTCCCTGTATATGGGAGCCGCGATCTCTCTCCTCCCCCAGCCAGCCCAGCCCCCACACAGTTAGAAACACAAAGTAGGGAACACAGTTAACCCTTTGATCGTCCCCTAGTGTTAACCCCTTCCCTGCCAATGACATTTACACAGTAATCAGTGCATTTTCATAGCACTGATCGCTGTATAAATGCCAATGATCCCAAAAAAGTGTCAAAAATGTCAGACATTTCCACCGCAATATTGCAGTCCCGCTAAAAAATGCAGATTGCCGCCATTACTAGTAAAAAAAAAAAATATAAACGCCATAAATCAATTCTGATCGTTCGTAAATGTGGCAACTTTTGTGCAAACCAATCAATATATGCCGATTGCGTTTTTTTAACAAAAAATATAAATCGGCCAAAACTGATGAATAAATTCGTTTTTTTTATATTTTTGTTGGATATGTATTTTAGCAAAAAGTAAGAAATATTGTGTTTTTTGCAAAATTTTCGCTCTTTGTTTATAGCTGTGATCAGAAGTGACGCAGAGGTGATCAAATACCACCAAAAGAAAACTCTATTTGTAGGAAAAAAAGGACGCAAATTTTGTTTGTGTACAACGTCGCACAACCACGCAATTGGTCAGTTAAAGCGACGCAGTGCCGAATCGCCTAAAGGGGGAAATCCTTTCGGTCCTTAAGTGGTTAAGCCTGCTCTGTGTCATGTGATGTACGAAAAAGAAATTCTATATAATTAAGATATTTCTTTCTAGAGGCTCTCTGTACCTCACTGCCATTTCTAAATGTTTTATTTGTGTCACGAGCGAACACTCCCCTGTACAGGTAGCTCAGTGTCTGCAGTCCTTCCAATCTTCAGACATTCATGTGAAAACTGGATTGCCCCCCCCCACTTTTCCCCAAACTTACATTCAGGTACTCCACGGGTTTGGTAACGTTGAACTTGTCCATGGTGGTGATGATAATGGCCGGCGTTGTGAGGAAGAAGAGGAGGAGGAAGAGAATGACGTTGATAATCAGGCAGCGGATCCACCAGATAAAGCCACGTGTAGACAAGTTCTCCCTGGGGGGTGACAAGGAGACATTTATCATTTATTGAGATCCCAGATTTGGGCAGCTTCATTCCCGCAGTGCCCTGAATTAGAGTAGCGTCTGCCCCAGAGGCACACACTGACCCTCTATCATGGGTCAGCCATAACTCAATACCCAGCATGAAATACTGCTACCACTCTGAACTCTGCTCGGCATGCATCTGCCTCTGACCCAACTTAAAGGGCATGGTTACTTTTTATTTTTAAAATTTATATTTATTTAAGAAAACATGTATTCAAGAGACATTACTCATTGATACAAGGGGTAAGCACAAGAGCATTGTCTGTAAGTCAGAAACACGAAAGTACAAGCACTGTGTAGCATTTCCGAACAAGCAAAAAAGCCTGCATAAATAATGTATAAATTTGGCTGCCGCATTGTATGTATATATTTACAAACTATACACAGAGGAAGCTTTTTAATTTATTAACATTCACCCCACTCAACCCCTAGAAGTCCTATGTATATAGACAGAGTGCATTTAAAAGAGAAGTATGGGAATCTGGGTTTTTGCAATGCTGCATCTGTCCCCCGCTGGCTCTAATACTGAGAACCGAGCGATCAAACACCGTTGATCGCTTGGTTCTCAGAGCTCCGTGAGCAGAGAGCTGGTGACTGTCACCAGCAAGCTGTTCTGCACCCCCATGCTCACTGGAGTGCTGGGCTGTGGAGGGGGTGGGAGCGGCCAGCTCAGGCTCTCAGTGGATGCTGAGAGGCTGAGCCGGGTCCCGTTTCAAGCATTTGGGTGGATTCCGATCATATGGTCGCAATCTTGCCCGAGCCTGGACTGGGCTTCAGCCTGCTGTCAGCTGAAAATGGGTCACAACTGAATGGACTGCACTTATGTGATCCACAGAGGAGTATAGCCAAACGAGCTTTGGCTGTACTTCTCCTTTATCAGTTCCAGAAATTAGCAGGCCCCCTCTCTCCCTCCACCAAAGTTAAGCTCCAGGAATGACCACACCTCAAACCTTCCTTACCCGGAGCCACAAGCTTTAGGAATGGCTATTCAACCCTCTCCCCAGCCCCAGAGCCAATCTAAAAAGCACACTTCAGAAATCACCACCCTCCCTGCCCTGGAGGTACACCTCAGGAATGACCCTGCCCTGCTGAACCCTGTCCTGGAGGTACACCTCAGGAATGAGCCTGCCTTGAAGCACACCTCAGAAATGCCCCTGCTCTGGAAGCACACCTCAGGAAAGACCATACCCACTGTACCCTGTCCTGGAGATACACCTCAGGAAAAAACATACTCTGCTGTACCCTGTCCTGGAGGAACACCCCAGGAAAGACCATGCCCTGCTGCACCCTGTCCTGGAGGTACACCTCAGGAAAAACTATGCTCCGCTGTACCCTGTCCTGGAGGTACATCCCAGGAAAGGCCATGCCCAACTGTACCCTGTCCTGTAGGTACACTTCAGGAAAGACCATGCCCCGCTGTATCCTGTCCTGGGAGGTACACCTCAGGAAAGGCCATGCCCCATTGTACCTTGTGCTGGAGGTACACCTCAGGAATGACCCTGCCCTGGAGGCACACCTCAGGAATGACCATGCCCCGCTGTACCCTGCCCTGGAGGCACACCTCAGGAAAGACCATGCCCCGCTGTACCTGTCCTGAGGACACACCTCAGGAATGACCATGCCCCTTGCCCCACCCATAAAGGCAATCCTTAGGAATGACCATGTCCCCCTTTTTCCTCTGCCCTGGGGGCATGCACCTAGGAATAATCATACCCTGCTCTCCCCGAACCCCAGAGGAACCTTCTCTCACCAGTAGATATTCTGCGGATCTGGAGCGTAGCTGACAGTCCAGTTATGGATGTGAAGAGTTTCACTGCAGGATGAATTTCTGGGCTCCCCTCGGCAACTGCAGCCATGACATTTACATGCATTGAAATCTTTCAAAATCCTGGAAGGGGAAAAAACAAAACAAAAAAAATATTCACAAGGTTCTCACTATAAAACAAAGAACACAATAAGGATGGTTGATTGCCTGGCAATTTCTAAACTGGGCAGAGAGTGCGAGACAAAATATAGAATACAAGCTTACTGGAAAATAACAAAAGAGGGAACAACAATGGATAAAGATCACCTGTAGACCTTAAAGAGCACCCATAATAGCCATTATAAAACCACACAACACATAGGTTTGAGTGCACTGCTGTCACAAACATTTGAGGTTTGGGTGAGCAAAAAGTCTCAGCATTTCAGCATTCAGACATAATCCTTGTGTAATATTCCTAGGCCAAGGTTCCTGGGGCCAAATACAGGGTAACGAAGGTAAGAGCTCCAACCTCTGGGGGCACAGCCTCACCATAGGGAGGAGTCATGCCACACTCTGGAGATTTTCATTACATGCTAGCCATGCCTAGGTGTGAAATGTCAAACTGCTAAAGTGTTAAGTCTCCGGCTTTGGAGCATCATAAGCCAATAAAACTTGGATGAGACCTAGACATTGCTGAATTTGGGTCCTATTGGACTTACATAGCTGTGGTGGCCTCGTTCTGAAAGGTGACAAAGGCCATTCCAAGTGGTTTCTCATTGACCTTTTCCTTTTCTTTCTTGTATTCTTCTTTCAGACGTTGCTCTAACCGTGTGTAATATTCAATGGCCTCCACCTGGAGTGGTAAAGGAAGATCACATTACATTACAGTGGTACCAGTGAACAGTGTTCTGAATGTATCAGGCAATTTCAGAGCAATCTACAGTTTCAAGTCAACCATCTGTCTCATCAACCCATTCCCTATCTAGCTGGACTGTTATTGCCAATCATCAAAGGTAATTATGACTGCAAGCAGTTTAAAAGCTTGTGTGACCCAAGCAACACAGCCATCTGAGGGAACGCCTGCTAAAACTGTTTGGAAGCTGCAGTTCATCACCCTAATATTAGGGCAATGACACCCAGCATGTCTGCATCAGTCCCTATTACCTCTCACAGTGCACATTGCTGGGTACTGTAGTCCAATGTATGTATATGTGTATCATGTCTCCATCACACCCTAAGATTTCATACAGAACCTTACTGGATATCACCTACCAAGGTATGTATAGTAAGGTCCATATATATTTGGACACAGGCACAATTTTAAATTTTTTTGCAGGTATTTAACAAAACATATTCAAGCTATAGTTATATAATGGAAATGCACTGAAAGTGCACACTCTCAGGTTTAATTTGAGGGTATGTACATCCTAATCGGAGGAAGGGTTTAGGAATTACAGCTCTTAAGAACAGCCAACCCCCTTTTTCAAGGGACCAAAAGTAATTGGACAATTGAATCAAAAACTATTTCATGGTCAGTGTGGGCTACTCCTTTGTTATTTCTTCATCAATTAAGCAGGTAAAAGGTCTGGAGTTGATTCTTTTTTGTATTTGGAATCTATTGCTATGAACCTATATCATGTGTTCAAATGAGCTGTCCATGCAAGTGAAACAGGCCATTGTAAGGCTTCAAAAAATAAACAAATCCATCAGAGAGATAGCAGCAACATTAGGAGTGGCCAAATCAACAGTTCGGTTACATTCTGAGGAAAGAAGAACGCACTGGTGAGCTCAGCAAAATAAAAAGGCCTGGACATCCACGGAAGACAACAGTGGTGGATGATCGTAGGATCCGCTCTATGGTAAAGAAAAAAACTCATTCACAACATCCAGACAAGTGAAGGACACTATCCAGGAGGTGGGCGTATCATTATCAAAGTCTACAATCAAGAGAAGACTTCACGAGAGCAAATACAGAGGGTTCACCACAAAGTGCAAACCATTCATAAGCCTGAAGAATAGAAAAGCCAGAATAGACTCTGCCAAAAAACATCTAAAAAAGCCAGACCAGTTCTGGAAAAGCATTCTTTGGACGGATGAAACTAAGATTAATCTGTACCAGAATGATGGGAAGAAAAAAGTGTGGAGAAGGCTTGGAACAGCTCATGATCCAAAGCACACAACGTCATCTGTGGTCACATGGTGGAGCTGCAGTGTGATGGCATGGGCATGCATGGCTTCTAGTGGCACTGGGTCATTGGTGATTATCGATGATGTGGCAGAAGACAGAAGCAGGCGGGATCAATTCTGCAGTGTTTAGAGAGATACTGTCAGCCCAGATTCAGCCAAATGCAAAGTTGATTGGACGGCGCTTCACAGTAAAGATGGACAATGATCCAAAACACACTGCAAAAGCAATCCAGGAGCTTTTGAAGGAAAAGAAGTGGAATATTCAGCAATGGCCGAGTCAATCAACAGATCCTAACCCAAATGAGCATTTCACTTGCAAAGGCAAAACTAAAGGCAGAAAGACCCACAAACAAAGAACTGAAGACAGCTGCACTTAGAGCCTGGCAAAGCATCAGAAAGGAGGAAACCCAGTCTTTGGTAATGTCTATGGGTTCTAGACTTCAGGCAATCATTCAAAATGGGTTATTTGGCGCACTCCTGCTTAGGAAACAAATAAATAAATAAAAACCATGGGGAATGGCGGGTGACAAAAAATGGTCTCTTGGGTAAAGTCCAATGGTAAATAGTATGGTAAATAGTCCTTGTGAAGGATGACAGATAGGCTAATATTAGATGGCTGCCATCATAAGGAAGAGATAGAAGAGACTGGAAGGAAAACTCTTGTTTATGTTTTCAGGCAGTCGTTGCCAGTAAAGGATTCTCAACAAAATATTAAAAATTAACATTTCATTTCTGATTATATTCATTTGTCCAATTACATTTGAGCCCCTGAAAACGGGGGGGACGGACTGTTCCAATGGTGGCACTTCCTAAAATTTGTACTTGATATTTATGTTCAACTCCTTCAATTAAAGCTGAAAGTCTGCACATCAAATTCATTTGGATTGTTTCGTATTCTGGTGGCATACAGACAAAAGTATGGAAATTATGCCTGTGTCCAAATATATATGGACCTAAACTATATATTGTGTCTTCATCCCTCTCTAATGTCTCTAAAAGAGCATCTCAAAGTATTCTACATTCCAGTGTATGTACAGTATATCACTCTTTAATACTTCCTATAGAGCCCTTCACTGGCTTCAATGTAAGATCTATAATGTCTCCCTCGCTTCCTAACACTTCCCATAGAGCACGTCATGGGATATTACTTCCCAATGTAAGTGTATCACGTCCATCACAACATAATACTTCCCATAGAGAACCTTATTAGGCATCACCTTCAATCCCTCCCTAATACTTTCCATAGAGCACCTTACTGGCTACCACCTTCCAATGTATCTAAATCATGTCTTCATCACTCCCCAATAGTTCCCATAGAGCAACTCATTGGATACCCCCTTCCAATGCTTGGATATCATGTCTCCAAAAGACAACGTGCATGGTTGGTCGAGGGCGTGCCTGCATTAGCGTGACATCATCACCCTTGGAAGGACACACGGCCCAGGGGGGTTTCTAACAGCAGCTGGTGCTGTGACTTATTGCGAACTACTAACTACCTTTTCTGAGACTGACAATTTCTGCCTTTCTGTTGCTGGCCTGGATGGTCTGACTCTGCCTGTGTCTCCTGTCCTTGTTGCCATATCTGCTCGTTCATGAGTATTCTTGCCTGCCACCTGCCCCAACATCTGCTTGGACCATGACTGTTCACAAGTGCTGCCTGCTTCTACCTCCACATGGACACTGACTATTTTCACCTGCCTTGACTACTGCCCTGGACACTGACTATTCATGCATCATGCCTGCCTGGACAGACTTTGTATTGCTGCCATATAGTATCCTCATCATACACCACCCCAACCTACCCCCCCCCCCCTTTACTGCCATTACTAAGGGCTGTGACCTGGTGACATCCTGCAGCAAAATAGCTTGATGCTCAGTATGGCCACCGGCCCATCATCCCTTGGAAAGGTGCTGTGGTGTAGACCAAGGGGTCACTTAGATTACTGTGCATCTCAAAAGGACCTGCCTGGTCCACCACAAAGTGGGTCAAATGCAGCCTCAGAATGGTCATCTTTTCTGCATCACTGAAGTATATGGGGCCCACTGATGAAAACATAAGAATACAACACCCATGTACACAATCCCAAACTCTCCAGAATCCACCAAGGCATAAATACAATTTCCATGTACACATGCCACTGATCTTTGGTGGTAGGTAGATATCATACTTTAACCACTTGGCGACCGCCCAATAGTAGTTCTACTGCCGTGCGCAGAATCACCGTGGACTCGATGTCCGCCAGCAGCCTCGATCATTCGCTACACAGGCAGAACAGCAGTCCTACATAAACAAGGCAGAGCGCCGTTCTGTCCGTACAGAAGGCATGGACCCGGTGTTCCTGCAAAGCCGGGACATGGATCCATGCCTTCCATTAGTAAAAGCACCTCCTACACAGTACACAAAGACTGGTTAGGCACATAATTACCCCTTTGATTGCCCCTGATGTTAACTCCTTCCCAGCCAGTGTCATTAGTACAGTGACAGTGCATCTTTTTATCACTGATCACTGTATTTGTGTCACTGGTTCGCAAAAAGGTGTCAGTTAGTGTCAGATTGTCTGCCGCAATATCGCGCTCCTGCTATAAGTCGCTGATCGCCGACATTACTAGTAAAAAAATAAGTAAATAAAAATTCCATAAATATAGCCCATAGTTTGAAGACACTATAACTTTTGCACGACACAATCAACATACACTTATTGGGAATTTCTTTTTACCAAATATATGTAGAAGAATACATATTGGCCTAAATTGAAGAAATCTGATTTCTACATTTTTTTTTATTGGATTTTTTTATAGCAGAAAGAAAAAAAATATGTTTTTCAAAATTGTCGGTCTTTATTTGGTTATAGCGCATGAAATAAAAAAAATGCAGAGGTGATCAAATACCATCAAAAGAAATCTCTATTTGTGGGGAAAAAAAATTACATTTTATTTGGGTACAGCGTCGCACGACCGCGCAATTGTCAGTTAAAGTAACGCAGTGCCGTATTGCAAAAAATGACCTGGTCATGACTGGCGGTAAAACTTCCAGAGCTGAAGTGGTTAATGCAGGCACTGCTACTGGCTTTAGAGTTGTGGCTGTTTCTATTAAACTCACACAGATGACTCCCACCATTGCCCTATCATGGGCTTTTTCAGCAAGGCTGCACAAACGGCTATAAACCCATAGCGAACAATCAGAATTTAGCTCACAGAAGGTCAATCAGTGTACAGATGGGATTCTTATTGCTGCTTTCAGCTTTTCATGATGGAATAATTCATTCCGCGTACCGCCTTGTACTCTCACCTGCTCGCATCCTTTGATCACGCAGCAGCATAAGTGACCGCATGGCTTTGGGTTGATGAAAGAGGTGAGGTTGTCTTTACTCATCAGGTGGGTGAAGTAGATGCGACCGCGCTCAGCTTTTTTCCTAAACAGGGAAGAGGCATTGAGATGTAAGGAGACCACTGAAACTGAATTGACTTTCACTCGCACTCTGGGAGGAAGGATCATTTCCTCTGGTTACATGGTTCTATCGAGTGCAATGTGTATCTCAAGCCCGTTTATACCTCCTAGCGTGGTGAACTGTATAGCAATCAAACCGTCTTTATGGCTCCTTATCTGGCTCAAGCACTTTTTCTCTTTTATTATAAATGACTTTAGATAAGATATTGAGGTTGCTCAGTGTATGCATTGTCTTTGTGCTGTTGGAAGCAGTCACTTATTGCCTTTTCACCTGACTTCACTCTTATAATTGTTATATTTTGCTTCATTCTTTCATGCTTCTTGTGGACTTTGGGTTGCTGTAGGTGGTGATTAAGCACGAGTGACCTGTGTATTGGCTGAGTCAGGGCCTTCCTTAGGCCCCTTTCACACGAGCGGAGCCCACTTTGACAGGCTCCGTTGCTCAGCGGGGATCCAACCATGGATCCCCGCTGAACCGGCGGATGACAGGACCGTCTCTGCACTCCGTGCAGTCTCCTCTATGGGGGATCAGATGAGCACGGACCGTCTGCCGTTTTCACCCGATCCGCCAGACGGATGGAAAATAGGGTTTCCATCCGTCTGTGTTTAGCGGATCGGAGCAGAATGGATGTCAGTGGACATGTCACTGCTGACATCTGTCGCTCCATAGAGGACAATGGAGCATCTCTTCAGGTCCGCCTGAAAAACTGACAGGCATAGCTGAACGGTCCGTGCGTGTGAAAGTGGCCTAATGCATAGGCACTGCCCGGGGCCCCAGGTGCATAGGGGCACCATGATAACCTTGTATTACATTGCACTTGCCAACTGTCCCGGATTTGTCAGGATAGTGGCAATTTTTAATAATCTTTCCCGGGAAGGCTATGTCCCAGGCAACATCCTAGAACCTGTACTGTGTCCCTCCTGGTCCCAGTATTGTGTCCATCTGACCCCCCCCCCCCTCCCCAACCTGTATTGTACCCTTGATGTTGATTAGTCTTTGGTTTATGGCGTTTTCTTATTGTTAAAAATATATTTTATTGAAAGCACTTATAAATACATGTTTAATTCTATCAACTATTTATACTTCAATTGTTGAGAATAGGTGCATACATTGGGGAGGCTGGTAGAGGCCCCAGTGCATTACTTTGCCCAGGGGTCCATGATGCTGTTTAGATGGCTCTGGGTTGAGTTCGGACTCTTTTTACATTTTAATTGACAAAGTTGTAATTTTTAAGTGGTGGGTGGAGGTAATAATCTAGCTTTTTTTTTTTTGCTGTTTTTCAATATATTGCAGTCCCTAATAAAGATATCTTTTACAGTGCATCAATCTTGGAGGTCACATTTACTACCCGCTTTTCCCTTAGGGGTCTCTCCCCCCCACACTTTTTTTTTTATTGGCAGTACTTTGGGGTACGCTGACCCACACCCATATGGTGTTAACATATTAAGGTTCATTCTGCCCCCCCTCCCCTTTTCAGTGTCATCTTATGTGTTGACACACAATATACACTATATTGTCAAAAGTATTGGGACACCTGCCCTTACATGCACATGACCTCGAATGGCATCCCAGTCTTAGTCCGTAGGGTTCAATATTGAGTTGGCCCACCTATGTTGGAACAGAAAGGGGCCACCCCCAAACTGTTCCCACAAAGTTGGGAGCATGAAATTGTCCAAAATGTCTTGGTATGCTGACACCTTACGAGATGCTTTCACTGGAACTAAGGGGCCAAGCCCAACCCCATAATCCCCCTCCACCAAATGATTTGAAGGAGTGGCCCAATGCTTTTGGCAATATAGTGAGGGTGAGTGAGTTTAGGGTGGAGGAAAGGTGTTCTATCGGGTTGAGGTCAGGATTCTGTGCAGGCCAGTCAAGTTCCTCCACCCAAAACTCTATTGCCAAAAGTATTGGGCCACCTGTCCAAATCAATTGGTGGAAGGGGTATAATAGTGTGGGGTTGTTTTTCAGGGGTTGGGATTGACCCCTTAGTTCCTGTGAAGGGAAATCCTAAGGCGTCAGCATACCAAGACATTTTAGTCAATTTCATGCTCCCAACTTTGTGGGAAGAGTTTGGGGATGGCCCCTCCCTGTTCCAACATGACTGCTCAGCAGCGCACAAAGCAAGGTCCATAAAGGCATAGATTTGCGAATTTGGGGTGGAGGAACTTAACTGGCCTAAATCCCGACCTCAACCCGATAGAACACCTTTAGGATGAATTAGAGCGGAGACTGCGAGCCAGACCTTCTCATCCAACATCAGTGTCTGACCTCACCAATGTGCTTCTGGAAGAATGGTTAAACATTTCCATAGACACTCCTAAACCTTGTGGACAGCCTTCCCAGAAGAGTTGAAGCTGTTATAGCTGCAAAGGATGGGCCAACCCAATATTGAACCCTACAGACTAAGACTGGGATGCCATTAAAGTTCATTTGTGTGTAAAGGCAGGTGTCACAATACTTTTGACAATACAGTGTAGTTCTGTATGACTGAAACATTCATATCAGTCTCTGAACCAAGGGAGCTTGTAATCTAATGTCCAGACCACAGTCACATGCTATTATTATTGTAGATTTATAAAGCGGTCACATATTCCATAGCGCTGTACAGGGAACACTTGGAAACCAATCACACACATTTTCAGAAAGCTGCTTGGAGCAACTTACTGAAGAGTGGAGGATGTAAACACTATGGGCTCCATTGTGTGCCCCGGTTTTCTAGTGTTTTGTAATGAATTCTGCAGTGTCCAGAATAAGGCGCTGCTACACTATGAAAGCGAATATGATGAATGCAGCTGGTAGAGTCTCCTCTCTTACCTTTCTGTATCCAGAAACATGAGCCTGGCCACGTTATAGCACGGCCGAGCTTCCAGCACCGTGCAGTGGTCATACGCCTCCCTGCAACAAAAGAAAAGCTTTTAGCAATATCTGAGCTGAGATATCCAGCGACACCAGACACAGTTCTCCAGAGCCAACAGACCTCACACCAGACAGTTCTCTAGAGCTCAGAGGTCCGATCACACCAGACTGTTCTCTAGAGCTTAGAGGTCCGATCACACCAGATAGTTCTCTAGAGCTCAGAGGTCCGATCACACCAGACAGTTCTCTAGAGCTCAGAGGTCCGATCACAGCAGACAGTTCTCTAGAGCTCAGAGGTCCGATCACACCAGA
Organism: Glandirana rugosa; assembly: GCA_018402905.1. NCBI lineage: Eukaryota > Metazoa > Chordata > Amphibia > Anura > Ranidae > Glandirana > Glandirana rugosa. The sequence continues at coordinate 354,611 of BLSH010509980.1, forward strand.
CTGTTTCTCTAGAGCTCAGAGGTCCGATCACACCAGACAGTTCTCTAGAGCTCAGAGGTCCGATCACACCAGACTGTTTCTCTAGAGTTCAGAGGTCTGACATCAGACAGTTCTCTAGAGCTCAGAGGTCCGATCACACCAGATAGTTCTCTAGAGCTCAGTGGTCCGATCACACCAGATAGTTCTCTAGAGCTCAGTGGTCCGATCACACCACACAGTTCTCTAGAGCTCAGAGGTCCGACAACATCAGACGGTTCTCTAGAGCTCAGGAGGTCCAATCACAGTGTTCTCCTGAGCCTAGAGATCTGGTCACACCAGACACAGTTCTCCAGAGCAAACAGACCTCACACCAGACAGTTCTCCAGAGCAGTGGTCTCCAAAGTACAGCCCGCTGGGGCATTTTTACCGGCCCGCAGCTAGAGTCCTCAGACTCACTGCAGAGACAGTCCCTGTGACAAAGCTTTGCGGGGTTGCTGAACCTGCGAAACATACTCACCCCAACCACGGCAGTATGCAGCGCAGGTCTTGCAACCACTCCCGGTGCCCCCATGTGTTGGTTGCTAGGACCGCCGGTGTCAAGCAATGAAGTATTTAAGTGCAGACCGTCTGCACCTCCCAAATCCCATCCCACTATTAACATCGGTGTCCTGCAGAGCTGTATATTTGCATACAGCCTGACTGTAAAAGCAGGATAGGAGCTGGGAGGTGCAGAAGGTTGCACACTGTACAGCGGTAAAGTACTAATGTACATAAAGACTGATGGGGAGGAAACATATGTTCGAGGTGGGGAGGGGTTGGCTCTGGGGGGTGAGGGTATGGTCTTGATGGAGGTACAGTTTTGGGGGGGGGGGGTGATGGCTCTGAGGGGGACTCATTTGGGGGGTTATGGCCCTGATGGAGGTACAGTTGTGGAGGTGGGGTGCATTGATGGCCATACAAATGTATGGGGGGGGGGGGGTTCTGATGGGGACACCAAATTGCAAGCAGACAAGCATGCAGGGGGCCATGATGGTGACACCAATTTGCAGGGAAACGCTGATGGGTGATGGGGAGACTGGTGGATGGCGAGACTGATGGGAACACAGATGCAAGTCCTTGATGCACACTGGAAGTTTAACCTGCTGCTACAGTGCTAAGGTGAGGGAGGAGGATACAGGTGCACCATTCAGCCCCGTTATTTTGCCACTGCGGATATATTTATAAATTATTTGTTTGGTCCGCGAGTATGTGTAAAATATATGATGTGGCCCTCGAAGTGAAACGTTTGGGGACCCCTGCTCTAGGGATCAAAGGTCCAATCATAGCAGACAGTTCTCCAGAGCCCAGGGATGTGGTCACACCAGACACAGCTATTCGGAGCCCAGAGATCCGGTCACACCAAAGGCATCACTCCAGATCCCAGAGATCCGGTCACACCAAAGACATCACTCCAGATCCCAGAGATCCGATCACACCAAAGACATCCCTCCAGATTCCAGAGATCCGGTCACACCAGACACAGTTCTCCAGAACCAGGAGATCCAATCACACCAAACACAGCATTCCAGAGCCTAGAGATTCGGTCACCTGACAGCTCTCCAATGCCCAGAGATCTGGTCCCACCAGACACCATTCTCCAGAGACTCACTGACCCCTTTCTTATATTAAACTTTTCATGAGACAAACATTGGGCTGCTATGGCGGTCCTCATCCTGAAATGCTACTTGCCCTGCTGTTGTTCTGACCCCTTAGCTTTAATACTTTTACTAACCTGGAAGAAATATGAAGATCAGAGAAAGGAATCAGAAATCCTCGTCTGCGTACTTGGTCTGGGTCAGTGACAAAGTACTGAAGCCAGAGGCTTAGCATGACAGCCAAATGCCTTTACTGTGTTTTTCTCTGTAGAAATCACCTTTAAGGCTGCAAGAATTCAGTTCAACATGACCCCCCCCTCCTTCCCCATCACAAAGTGTTCAGTAGTTAGAAAATATTGTAACTTACTCAAAATGCTTCTTAATTTTTCCTGCCTCAGCATATTTGGAAATGCCATTAATAAACAGAGTTCTCTTCACCTGGGAAAATCAGAAAAAAAAGGACATTTGTGAGAAGGAGGAACACAGGACATTAATGGAGGATCATCAGTGGGCCTCCAAGCCGTGCCTGGAACACGCCAGCTCTCTATAGGAGGACATCTATTAAAGTGTGTGATTACAATATGCCGTATTACCAGCTCATCCTCCTTGTAGCGCATTTTGGACGTGTGACGTCGCATACTGTACACCGTGAGCAGGAGGTAGAAGAAGGCAAAAGTAGTGTGAAGCCAAAGTAGATTGTTCCTGGGAAGGTAAAGAAAAGGAGTTATATACATACACCCCAATACAGAGAGAGCCCTATACATACACCCTAATACAGAGAGAGCCCTATACATACACCCCAATACAGAGAGAACCCTATACATACACCCCAATACAGAGAGAACCCTATACATACACCCTAATACAGAGAGAGCCCTATACATACACCCCAATACAGAGAGAGCCCTATACATACACCCCAATACAGAGAGAGCCCTATACATACACCCCAATACAGAGAGAGTCCTATACATACACCCCAATACAGAGAGAGCCCTATACATACACCCCAATACAGAGAGAGCCCTATACATACACCCCAATACAGAGAGAGCCCTATACATACACCCCAATACAGAGAGAGCCCTATACATACACCCCAATACAGAGAGGGTCCTATACATACACCCCAATACAGAGAGGGTCCTATACATACACCCCAATACAGAGAGGGTCCTATACATACACCCCAATACAGAGAGAGTCCCATACATACACCCCAATACAGAGAGGGTCCTATACATACACCCCAATACAGAGAGGGTCCTATACATACACCCCAATACAGAGCCCTATAAATACACCCCAATACAGAGAGAGTCATATACATACACTCCAATACAGAGGGAGCCCTATACATACACCCCAATACAGAGGGAGCCCTATATATACACCCCAATATAGAGAGTCAAAAAATATATATATAAAAAAGCAGAAGCATCACAGAATCAGAAAGCGGCATGGAACCAGAACTGGGGCCACAGAACCAGAGCCAGGAACACAGAACCAGAGTCAGCAAACAAGGAGATCCAATAAGCAGCAGAGAAGAGGAGACACCTCTTGTAGACCAATCCTGCCGTGTACACACATTTATACACACATCCATGTGTTCATAAACAAGGAGAGTCTTACCTGGAGTCCAGGTTGGCTATGGTTGTCCTCCCGAAGCTGTACGCATTGTTTTCTGTGGGGTAAGACATAATCCAGCTGGTCAGTGCTATATATACATATAGGAAGCTTTGCTAATGTGTTTATATGCAGCAACAATACCAATGACCAGGTTTTTATCTCACCCAGCAGGTCTCCTGAGAAGTTGACCGGGAGCACAATGCCAACAGAAAGCACGCCGACCACCACCAACAGACCGATGATGTGGCGCTGGAAGGAGAGGTAATGGACAGCATCTGCACCACATTTATCAAGGATTTCATCATCTCTGCAGAGAAAACACAGCTATCACTGACGAGGAAGCATGCAGACAGAAATCCCTTTAATCACCTGGAGAAAATATATACACCCGATCTGAAAAATTATAAATAAGAACATTCTTTCTGGCGAACATTAAGGCTGCATTCACACAGGGGCGATCCGACTTGGCGCAACTTTGCTAGGCAATTGCAACGCGACTTCAGCGCGACTTACAACACGACTTATGCCAGGCGACTTTGCCTGTAGCCAATCAGATAAGGGAGGGAGGGGCTTGCCCCAAACATAAATTCTATTCTTTTCACTGTAAAGTCGCTTGTATTAACATGGGGATCCGACTTGGAGGCGACTTCCATTCATTTCTATGGGCACAAGTCGGATAGAATTTGCCTTGAGTCGCGCAGGAACTTTTTTCTGAAGTCGGAGCGACTTAGTAGCGTACATTAAGACGGCTCCCATTCATTTCAATGGGATTTCAGATGTCAAGCGACCTGGGGCGACTTGAGGCTACTCAAGTCGGAGCGACAGTCGCCCCTGTGTGAATGGGGCCTAAGTCAGCTAATTTTGTTCAAAAGCCCTTACACAGAAAAGCCATTAGCCATGGATGCATATATGCGGCCGCTTGGTGTTAAAGTTCACCCACCCATAGGCCAAATATATGCATGTATGTATATATACACTTTTTACTGTTCTGCCTCCTATGGAACACAGTAAATGCAGTACTTTGTCCCATGTTGCTAGGTGTTTCCTAACCCTTGCTATGAGGTCCTTGCTAGGTGCTTACTAACCCTAGCTATGAGGTCCTTGCTAGGAGCTTCCTAACCCTAGCTATAAGGTCCATGCTAGATACTTCCTAACCCTTGCTTGGTGCTTCCTAACCCTTGCTACGAGGTCCTTGCTAGGTACTTCCTAACCCTTGCTTGGTGCTTCCTAACCCTTGCTACGAGGTCCTTGCTGAGTGCTTACTAACCCAAGCTATGAGGTCCTTGCTAAGTGCTTACTAATCCTAAGCTATGAGGTCCTTGCTAAGTACTTCCTAACCCTTGCGATGAGGTACTTGCTAGGTACTTCCTAACCCAAGCTATGAGGTCCTTTCAAGGTGCATCCTAACTCTAGCTATGAGGTCCTTGCTAGGTGCTTACTAACCCTTGCTATCAGGTACTTGCTAGGTACTTCCTAACCCAAGCTATGAGGTCCTTTCAAGGTGCATCCTAACTCTAGCTATAAGGTCATTGCTAGGTGCTTACTAACCCTTGCTATCAGGTACTTGCTAGGTACTTCCTAACCCAAGCTATGAGGTCCTTTCAAGGTGCATCCTAACCCTAGCTATGAGGTCCTTGCTAGGTACTTCCCAACCCCCACTATGAGGTCCTTGTTAGGTGCTTACTAACCCAAGCTATGAAGTCTTTTCTAGGTGCTTCCTAACCCTAGCTATGAGGTCCTTTCCAGGTGCTTCCTAATCCTAATTATAAGGTCATTGCCAAGTACTTCCTAACCCTTACTATGAGGTCCTTGCTGGGTACTTCCTAACTCTCGCTATGAGGTCCTTGCTAGGTGCTTACCAACCCAAGCTATGACGTCCTTTCAAGGTGCATCCTAACCCTAGCTATGGGGTCCTTGTTAGGTACCTCCTAACCCTTGCTATGAAGTCCTCGCTATGTGCATACTAACCCTAGCTATGATGTTTTGCTAGGTGCTTACTAATCCTAGCTATGAGGTCCTTGCTAAGTACTTCCTAACCCAAGCTATGAGGTCCTTTCAAGGTGCATCCTAACCCTAGCTATGAGGTCCTTGCTAGGTGCTTACTAACCCTAGCTATGAGGTCCTTGCTAGGTGCTTACTAACCCTAGCTATGAGGTCATTGCTAGGTGCTTACTAACCCTAGCTATCAGGTCCTTGCTAATAGCTTCCTAAGCCTAGCTGTAAGGTCCTTGCTAGGTACTTCCCAACCCCCACTATGAGGTCCTTGTTAGGTGCTTACTAACCCAAGCTATGAGGTCCTTTCTAGGTGCTTCCTAACCCTAGTTATGAGGTAATTTCCAAGTACTTCCTAACCCTTGCTATGAGGTCCTTGCTGGGTACTTCCTAACTCTCGCTATGAGGTCCTTGCTAGGTGCTTACTAACCCTAGCTATGGGGTCCTTGTTAGGTACCTCCTAACCCTTGCTATGAAGTCCTCACTATGTGCTTACTAACCCTAGCTAAGATGTCTTGCTAGGTGCTTACTAACACTAGCTATGAGGTCCTTGCTAGGTGCTTACTAACCCAAGCTCTGAGGTCCTTGCTAGCTGTTTCCTCACCCTAGCTATGAGGTACAAACTGCACCCAAGAAAAGCTGCCCTTATGAGGAGTCCATCTCCTTCCTAGCTGTTGTTGGATCAGGGTGGCAAGGGATGAGGAGTGCAGCTTGGACCTCATAGCTAGGTTAGGAAGCACTCAGTAACATGAGAAAAGTACATGTAGTTTGCCTCATAGGGAACAGAACAGGAATAAGAAGTATAATGATCGTTTTCATTAAAGTGTTACTAAACCCAGTAATATGAAAAAAAAACGTCTTTTTACATGAAAATACTGACACTATAGACCTCTTTCGCTGATCTGTATTCCACGGTTTAGTGATATTCTGCAGTTTCTCTAGTGTTGTGTGTCAATTAGGAGATTTCCACTATAGCCTGATTACACGCCCACATGTGTGATGTCAATATCATGTGACCTGTATATCTCTGAGAACAAGTACATGTTTCTCTCCAGCATAAAAGACACAACTGAGCATGTGCAGGTGGGCTAGTGTGCCTGTGAGAGCCGCTTTTCCCTAGATAGACAATGCAGGGAGAGGAATATCTATGTATACAGGATAAAAGAGGCTTTTTATACAATGTAGAGGATTAACCCCCTTAAGTTCCACAGTGAGTATAACAAGCATGCTATTCTGCATATACAGACTGATTTCACTGTCGTGGGTTTAGTAACACTTTAAAGATCATTGTTTACTTTTAAGGGTAAAGTGACAAGTTCGCCTGTACGAAAAAAAAAACAATAACCACTTTATTTTAATGTTCACCATGCTCCCATAAATACCAATAATGAAATACATGATTATCATTTTGTTGTCCTGGCTCAGAATATCACCCTATAAAAATTGTTGTTACCCTTTAATCTCTGTATCTATACTTCCTCTTTTATAGCAAACTTCTATCATTGGCTCTAAATTTTGTATAATATAATAAAACCAGAATCCTCTCCTGCACCGTGCCCTCATTATGGGGACTGCCGCAGACCTAAACTTATTACGCAAACATTAATACATACTTCTGCTGTCCAAAAAAAAACCCAAATAATAATAAAAATTTGTGCAACCGTGCACATCCACCCACCCGCGGTTTTATTGAGAATAAAGGTCTTTTGTACGAGTGGATGCACGCGGTAGCACAACTTTTCTTTGATTTGTTTTCTTTGGACAATGTGTGTAATTAATACTCCCCATAGTGAGGATGGTATAGGAGAGGATTATGTTGATTTACCCACTTCAGCTCCGGGCCTTTTCTGGCACATTTTGTTGACAAGTAAAAAACTGGATGTTTTGCTAGAAAATTGTATTATAATATATATATATATATATATATATATATATATATATATATATATATATATACACACACACACATACATACATATACATACATACACACACATACAGTAAAACCTTGGATTGCGAGTAACTTGGTTTGAGAGCGTTTTGCAGGA
>BLSH010509980.1:395208-406351 GCA_018402905.1 Glandirana rugosa
TTCCTCTCGCTCTCTTCCCTCCTTCTCCCTTCTCTCGCTCTCCTTTCTTCCTCCCTTCTCTCGCTCTCCTTTCTTCCTCCCTTCTCTCGCTCTCCTTTCTTCCTCCCTTCTCTCGCTCTCCTTTCTTCCTCCCTTCTCTCGCTCTCCTTTCTTCCTCCCTTTTCTCACTCTACTTCCTTTTTTCCTTCTCTCGCTCTCCTTCCTTTCTTCCTTCTCTCGCTCCACTTTCTTCCTTGCTTCTCTTGCTCTCCTTTCTTCCTTCCTTCTCTTGCTCTTCTTTCTTCCTTCCTTCTCTCGCTCCACTTTCTTCTCCTTCCTTCTCTCGCCCTCCTTTCTTCCTTCCCTAATTCTCTTGCAACTCATGCATGCACAATGGGAAGTTGAAAGGAGTCGCAGCCAGTTTCCCTAAGACCCCTTTCACACTGGGGCGTTTTTCAGGCGCTTTAGCGCTAAAAATAGCGCCTGAAAAACGCCCCCCAATCCACCCCAGTGTAAAAGCCTGAGTGTTCTCACATGTTGCAGTGCGCTTTCAGGACGTTAGAAAAAGTCCTGCAAGCATCATCTTTGGGGCGGAGATGGAGCTATGTATACAGCGATCCTCCATCGCCCCTGCCCATTAAAATGGGTGATTTTAACCCCTTGATAACCCTTTCTTAGGGGTTAAAAGTTCCCCGCTGCTGCCCGAATAGAGGCACCAAAGCACCGCTTAAACGAGTGGCGCTTTACCACTAACGCTCAGGCAGCTGCAGTTTGAATGGGGTCTTAGTAAACATACCACTGCCGGGGACCCGAAGAGCGGTGAAGACGGCGGTTGATCCCTTAACAGGTAGGTTTCCTTTTATCAAAAAGTCAGCAGCTACAGGATTTGTACAGAATTTGAAGATTTTCATTTTTTTTTTCTTTCTAGGATAAAGATCCTCGTTAAACCACTTGCTGATCCGGCGTTTTTCTGACATTTGTTGCTTACAAGTTAAAATTAGTATTGGTTGCTAGAAAATTACTTAGAACCCCCAAACAGATATTTTTTTTTAGCAGAGACCCTAGAGAATAAAATGGCGGTAATTTAAATTTTTTATGCCACGTGACCCTTTAAACATCTTCTACAGGTTACCAGTTTGGTCCTACGCATTGTGTAAAAGGCTGTTTGATCCTGTCTTCCCTGTTCCTCCCCTTCTTTTACTGTCCCATGATAAGACAGATTTTATGGAGTCAGGCTGCACAGGCTCAGTTTGGTGTGTATTGCTAGAGAGGGTTTTTATTTCTTGGGAGGGTGCATGTGATCAGCACAGGGCCAGTCCACACTGTGCAGACAGAGGGTCAGGGGTACTGCAGCCTCACAGGACAGTCAGAGGAGAATGAAAACTCCTCTTATAAGCTTTAACCAGACACTGATAGAAGTCACAAGACTGCTATATACTGCTGATGAGAAAAGGTATTTAGCAGTTTATATTTGTAAAAATAATTGCATTTCCGTGTTCTGTGTATTGTGGGAGAGCAGATATAATGACTGCGGGCTCCTGGGGAGACCAGATATAGTGACTGTGGGCTCCTGGGGAGAGCAGATATAGTGACTGCGGGCTCCTGGGGAGACCAGATATAGTGACTGCAGGCTCCTGGGGAGAGCAGATATAGTGACTGCAGACTCCTGGGGAGAGCAGATGTAGTGACTGCAGACTCCTGGGAAGAGCAGATATAGTGACTGCAGGGCCCTGGGGAGAGCAGATATAGTGACTGCAGGCTCCTGGGGAGAGCAGATATAGTGACTGCAGGCTCCTGGGGAGAGCAGATATAGTGACTGCAGACTCCTGGGGAGAGCAGATGTAGTGACTGCAGACTCCTGGGAAGAGCAGATATAGTGACTGCAGGGCCCTGGGGAGAGCAGATATAGTGACTGCAGGGTCCTGGGGAGAGCAGATATAGTGACTGCAGGCTCCTGGGGAGAGCAGATATAGTGACTGCAGGCTCCTGGGGAGAGCAGATATAGTGGCTGCAGGCTCCTGGGGAGAGCAGATATAGTGACTGCAGGCTCCTGGGGAGAGCAGATATAGTGACTGCAGGCTCCTGGGGAGAGCAGATATAGTGACTGCAGACTCCAGCGTTTAGTAACACTTTAACGTCAAAATCATGACAACATTCCCAGTTAGGCGGTCGGCAGGTGGAAAGATGGAGCTTTTCTGAAGCAGGACACTGCTGTGACACGTCAGATATTTATGCAGATTTATAACGTTACTGACAGGTCCACTTTAATGCCATAATTACAGCACGGCTCGTACAGCAATGATATATGTTATGTTATTATAGGTCGCGTGCCGCCAAACTATGTCACTATGTAAGACGCTGCCGTCTCCGCGGTGCCGGTAACCGCATTCTTCAGAGGAACGGCACAAATGTCACACATGACACACCTTACCAGCATTCTATAGAAACCAATCCACGCCGCTACAAATCTCCATCGGCCTAGGCTGACAATCATACTACAGAGGATGGCCGCCAATATCCAGATCAGACCAACACCCAACAGTCTGCTACGCCTCTCCCAATGCCAGGAAAAGTACGACCGCGCCGCATGACGACCCAACCCCGTCTGCAGCTTCCACATAGAACTGCAAATAGATGCACTTCAACCTGAAGTTTAATCTGCTCATGCAGTATTTTGCTTCATCAACATTCTAAATAAACCTCTCCATTTTCATCACATCCCTTATTTTTAGATCCAGTGATGTCGCCACCGGGTCTCTGTGCTTCTCTATGCAATGCAGGCAGATCATGGGTGGTGGGAGGGGCCAGCAGGGTGCTGTACATAATTTCCTATCTCATCTCTGCACCCTGCCTCAGTCCCCCTCTTAACCACTTCACCCCTGGAAGGATTTCCCACATTGGGAGCAGAGCACTTTTTGCGATTCGGTACTGCGATGCTTTAACTGACAATTGTGCGGTCGTGCGACGTTATATCCAAGCAAAATTTGCGTCCTTTTTTCCCCACAAATAGAGCTTCCTTTTGGTGGTATTTGATCCTCTCTGCATCATTTCTGATCGCCGCTATAAACAAAATAAGAGCGACACTTTTGCACAAAAAACCCAAATTTCTTACTTTTTACTAAAATACAAATCCAAAAAATATATATAAAAAAACAAATTTATTCATCAGTTTTGGCCGATCTATATATTTCCTCATATTTGTGGTAAAAAAAAAATGTGATCGCCGTTTATTGATTGGTTTGCGCAAAAGTTGCCGCGTTTACAAACCATGAGAATTAATTTCTGGCGTTTTTACAATTTTTTTTTTTTTACTAGTAATAGTGGTGATCTGCGATTTTTATCGGGACTGCGACATTGCGGTGGACAGATCGGACATTTTTGACACTTTTTTGAGGCCAATGACATTTATACAGCGATCAGATATAAAAATAGTCGCTGATTACTGTATAAATGTCATTGGCAGTGAAAGGGTTAACCTGTAGGGGGCGCTCTAGGGGTTAACTGTGTTCCCTGTGTGCGTTCTAACTGCATTGGGGCTGGGCTGGCAGGGGCACGACAGATCTAATGGATCCCGAGTACAGGGGTCAGTAGATCAGTGTCATGCCACCTGTCAGAACGGGGAACCGTCTTGTTTACATCGGCGGTACCCCGTTCTTACTCTCTCACAGGCGATCGCGGGTCGCCGATGGACATAGAGTCCAGGGAGCGTGTGGTGGGCACGAGAGCATGCCGCTGGCGGCGCGCACCCGCTCACTATCGCGCCGATCATAGACGGCGATCTGCGCTATGCTGCCACTTTGTCGCCGTATATTGGCGTTACGCGGTCGGCAAGTGGTTAAGAGCTCTCAGTCATGATGCAAGCAATGGACTGGCTCTTGGGAGGAGTTATGCAAATGTAAAGAAACGCCTTGATGGGTGTGGGGGGGGGTCAGTCTGGAGGAGTGGGCGTTCCTAGGCAGATTATTTATATATATATATGGCATCTTGTACATGGTTCATGTTTATAGGTTAGCCCTGAAGCGGAAAGCAATGCCCGTGAAACGCGTTGGCATGATTTGTACTAGATTATAGCACTGACCACACGGTACAACGGTTGTACAACCAGCTTGTTGTACGATCATCCGACCGTTAGTACGTGTGATTACAACAGTCATCGTGCAGCGGTTGTACAGCAGAAGTTGGATGAGCAGACTAGAAATCTTTGGTTGTACAACAATCGGTCGTACGACCGTTGTACCGTGTGTACAGAGAAGTTGGTCCAACAAAGTTGTACTGTGCAAAACACGCATGCCCAAAGTCAGGAACGCCCGGAATTGTCCGTTCTGGGAAGCCTACATTCCTAATTCACAAATCACATTCACCTGAACTTCCTCTTTATACGATCGTAACACGTCACCATGTTTGGCTTGGTCGTACGATAACTTAGTGCATGCAGTACACGAGACACAACATACGATTTTGGATGTCCAGTCGTACGACCGTCGCAGCATGCGTACGGGGGGGCTTTAGTTTCAAACGTTTGCATTCTTCATCAAGATTTGCCTTATTCCAGACATGGACCCTCCTCTTTCTCCCTACCCCCATCTTCTGAGCTCCCCCTGGAGGAATAGGAGTGCCCACCTTGGGCAGTAGTGGAAAGGATGGTGGCTGTAAAAAGTGATCACTTTTACAAAACAACAAATAACTCCAGGACCCAGGGGCATATCAAGGCGTTTGCCTTGGGTGACATTTTTCAGGGAGGGGCAGCTCCCTGCCACACCCAACCCCCCCACCCCACCCCGATACCCTGGCAGCCACACAGCCACAGAGGGATCTGATCCAAATAGATCCCCCCCATCCGCTCCTCCGACCCCCCCCTTCAGTGCCCCCCCTTCCTAGCTGCCACTAGTGCAGAAGGTCGCTAGATGGATGGAGAGCGGGGGGTGCAGTACTGATCGCTTCTCTATTCACTGACACTGTGTTTACTATTGGTCATTGATTTGTGAATGAAACATTGTACATGCATTGCACTAGATTTCATTTTATGAATGAATAGGAGTCTCTTACACAGACTCCTATCTCTTCCATCCACAGTGCAGCTCAGGCTGCAGAGAAAGGGGCGATCTTCAGATCTTTTCTCTGTCTCAAAAGAGAGATCCCCGATGCAGAACCCCAAATCTCTCCTCCGGACTCCCATGCAGCCGATCAGCCACCGATCGCTCTGATCAGCTGCTTTTCTGGCCGCTGGTGGCCAGGTAAACAAGAGGGGCGGAAGTGCAAGTGAGGAACTGCTCGTCGCTCCCGGTTTTCAGGGTTACAGAGAGAGGGGAGCGTTGTCAGTTCTTCTACCTCTGTAGAGTGCAGCCATCGCCGCATCACTCCTGGTCTCTGCGCAGGGTGGATTCGATTTAAATCAAGTGGATTGAAATCCTGATTTAAATCACAAGTAAAAATGCTTGATTAAATCATAATTTTTAAAGAGCCGCTGTCATCTCCGTCCCGCAGTGGCTCCTCCATTGACCCGCTGTTAACTCACCGACCATCCCATTCACTTTATTGGGACGGCTGGTGATGCGGCAGTGACACAGCAAGGTGAGGGACGTAGCGGCAGTAGGTGAGTGGACGCCCGCTAACCGGCGCTGCCATGATGGATCTGAAATGACAGGTGCTATTTGAAAGGACTTACTCTTGCTGGTAGCCAGAGCTTTTAATATTTGCAAACAAAATGAAGGTTTCCTATTTAGACTAATAAGCTGTCAGGTTAGTAAAACAGCGATATCAGAAGCGATTCAGTCATGCAGTTTGTAGTGTACACAGATTTGCAAAACAATGGGATAAAGTAGGGGTCTCAAACTGGCGGCCCTCCAGCTGTTGCGGGACTACATGTCCCAATATGCCTCGGACTATGAGAGTAATGCTTGTAACTGTCCACCTTACAATGCCTCATGGGAATTGCAGTTCTGCAACAGCTGGAGGGCCGCCAGATTGAGACCCCTGGAAAGGAATATTCCTGAACTTTGTTTTATCTCATGGTTACTGTGAAATTGTGTGAATGCATCAATGCAGTGCATGTTGTTATCTCAGCTTGCAGAGCTTGGATTCATTGAATGAGTTTACCAAAAATCAAGGTGGATAAAAAATATTAAAAAAAAAAAAAAAAAAGATTTTCTATTTAAAGCGGTTGTCTCCGCTACAAAAAAAACAAAATTATGAAATACTTACCTTAGAATGAAGCTCCCGCAGGTCTGCCCAGTCCCCGAGGAGGGAGCTGCCATCTTCCCTCCGTGGATACTTGCAGGTACACGGCTCCGGCGCGATGACTGGACGGAGCCACGAAACGTCACTTCCGCGTATGCACGGGAGCCCGTCTTTACGGCGAACTTATCCACAGGGTCTGGCGCTGTGCGCCGGGACATCACTGCAAATGCGCCTGCTGACGTCAGCGGTGCTTGCACAAAACCAGCCAGGACCAGCTTTTGCAGGGTGGATAAAAATCAATGATTTTTTTATTTTTTTTTTATTTAAATCAATTTTTTTTTACATTTTCTTCAAATTTATTTTAATAAAATGCTTTAGTTTTCTATTTAAGATACATTAAACATTTAGTTTATTCAGCATGAAATGGAGTTTAGTTATGTAGCATGAGGCTGTATATTCTGCAATATTTACATTTTTTGGTAAACTTATTCAATGAATCCAAGCTCTGCTCTGATGCATTCACACAATTTCACAGTAACCATGAGATAAAACAAAGTTCAGGAATATTCCTTTATCCCGTTGTTTTGCAAATCTATGTACACTACAAACTGTATGATTGAATTGGTTCTGATATCGCTGTTTTACTCACCTGACAGCTTATTATTCTAAATAGGAAACCTTCATTTGGTTTGCAAATATTAAAGATTCTAACTACCAGCAAGAATAAGTCCTTAGGCCTCACACACGTGCGTTTTTTGACGCCACGTTAAGGGGCGTTTTTTGCAGCTCTCCATGTTATTCAATGGCCCTCTAAAAACGCAGGCGTTTGTGAGCAGTAGAGGGCGTTGGCGTTAGTGAGCTGTTTCTAGAATGCAGGACCAGCGCGTTCCGAGGCTGTAGCGTTTTGGCGTCAATCGGCAAAAAGCTCACTAACGCCGTACCGGCGTTAACCGGTGTTTTTAAGTTGAAAAATAGCAGAGGCCTAATTTTAAAAAAAAAAAAAACGCCCATTGACGCCGATGCAAAACGCCGGTAAAAACGCAGATTTTTCCCAAAACGACGGACGCGACGTTTTGCCTATTTTTTCACAGACGCCCGTGTGTATGAGGCCTTACATTTAACCACTTCAGCCCCGGAAGGATTTCCCACATAAGGACCAGAGCACTTTTTGCGATTCGGCACTGCGTCGCTTTAACTGACAATTGCGCGGTCATGCGACGTTGTACCCAAACAAAATTTGCGTCCTTTTTTCCCCACAAATAGAGCTTTCTTTTGGTGGTATTTGATCCCCTCTGCGTCATTTCTGATTGCCGCTATAAACAAAAGAAGAGCGACAATTTTGCAAAAAAAACCAAATTTCTTACTTTTTTTTTTTTCAAATATGAATTTTATTGAACTTCCACAGTGCATACAAGGCCACATCATTCACATTGTACAGACTGTATCAAAAAAACAAAAAAAAAAAAAACAAACAGTATTCTTGACTGAGAGATACTACTGGATACATTGTTACCACATCAAACTTATGATAAAGGGAGACATATAACACAGAATACTACTGCAAAGGCTAGTGAACCACTGACGGTCACTTACTGTACCTCCCTTTCTCTAGTATATAATAAGGTTCACTAGAGGGAGCATGTGTGGCCCTCATGCACTTTCCACTTTTCCATTAACTTTAAAATATAGTAAGAGCTACATACGAAGAGAGAAGAAAAAGAAGAAGAATAGGTAGGGCAACAGAAACCAGTACGGGGGGGGGTAGAGGAGAAGGTGTGGTGGGAGAGGTAGAAACCAGGAGAGAGGGTACTGGATATGGTCTAGTTGGGACAGGGCAGTTGGATCTGGCAGAAGAGAGGAGTCAAGTGGCTCATGATATTCCCAAAAGGGCTTTTCCCTCCTCTGAGAGGACAAATTGATTCCAGAGCCCCCACATCTTAGAGTGTTTCTCCTGCTGATGGTTTGCCGTAAGTACCAAGTCTTCTAGTTTATTAATATCTTCCACCCTCCGGTACCACTCGGCAGGTGTTGGAGATGTCTGTGACTTCCAGTGAAGAGGGATACACGCTTTTGCTGCATTCAAGAGGTGGCTGACTATGGGTTTTCGGTATGTTTTGGCTGGGACAGTAGCTGCGTGTAGGAGGAAAAAGGCCGGGTCATTTGTAATTTCATAGTCCACCATCATCTGGGTGACCTCCTTGACGGTAGCCCAGAATGGGACAATTTTTGGGCAAGTCCAGAATATATGAAATAACGATCCTCTGTCTCCCCGGCACCTCCAACAGAGGTCAGAAGCGGTCAGGAAAATCCTACTAAGTCGTTCAGGTGTGAGGTACCATCGCGTGAGTAATTTATAGTTGGTCTCCTGTACCTTTGTACAGATGGACGATTTCAACGCGAATGTAAGGATATGTTGAGTTTGAGCAGGAGTGAACATACAGTGTAAGTCTGCTTCCCATTTTTTCAAGAATGGGAGGGTTGGTTGTGTGGGTGGGTCATTTAGGAGACAGTACATTTTAGATATGACTTGTGTTAGTTCTCCGTCCTCCGAGCAATACTCCTCAAAAGTAGTAAGAGGTCTATTAAAGTGTTGCGGGGTGGGTAGAGAGTTGAGGAAATGTCGTAGTTGGAGAGCCGACCAGAACGGGAGCCTGAAGGGACCCTCTCTATCACTCAAGGTCTCAATGGAAGGCCAGGTCCTTGCATCTAAGAATTGCATTGCACAGGTCCGTCCGTCTTGGGTCAATTGTCTTGCAATCAAAGTATGAAGACCCGATGGGAACTTGGGGTTGCCTATGATGGGGTAGAGGGGGGAGTTTGATGTGGAAAGGCCGTTCCTCATGCACCTCTGTGAAGCGATGCGTAGCGTCGTTCCCAGAAGAGGGTGATTTTTCAATGTGGGGGGAAGGTTGGCGTAACACCACAGGGCTCCTTCCAATGGGATCAGTGTTTGTGATTTTTCTAGGGAGACCCATAATTTTGAGTGACCATGGCGGCAAATTTCTTACTTTTTGCTAAAATACAAATCCAAAAAATATATATATAAAAAAACATTTTTTTTCAACGGTTTTGGCCGATTTATATTCTTCCTCATATTTGTGATAAAAAATAAAAAAATCGCAATCGGCGTTTATTGATTGGTTTGCGCAAAAGTTGCCGCGTTTACGGATGAGAATTAATTTCTGGGGTTTTTATTTTTTACTAGTAATGGCGGCGATCTGCGATTTTTAGCGGTACTGCGATATTGCAGCGGACATGTCGGACCATTTTGACACTTTTTTGGGACCATTGGCATTTATACAGCGATCAGTGCTATAAAAATGCACTGATTACTGTGTAAATGCCATTGGCAGTGAAGGGGCGCTCTAAGGGTTAACTGTGTTCCCTGGGCGTGTTCTAACTGTGTGTGGGCTGCCCTGGCAAGGATAGTGATCATAGCTTCCATATAGAGGAAGGCTGTGATCACAGTCCTTCCCCCTTCACAGAACGGAGATCCGTGTTTACATACACGGACCTCCGTTCTATCACTCCGGGGGGGGGGGGGCAATCACAGGTAGCCGGCGGAGATCGAGTCCGCCCTACCCACTTCCCTGGCCCCCCGGTACACAGTGAGCGCGCCTCTGGTGGCGCGCGCTCACAGTGCTCGATCTGGCAGCCGCCGTCGTATGACAGTGGTTTGCCTAGCAGAGCCATCTTGTCGCCGTCAACCTGTGGTTGACGGTCGGCAAGTGGTTAAAGAGCACCTGTCATTTCACATCCATCATGGCAGTGCCTGTTAGCGGGCACCCACTCACCCGCTGTCGCCACGTCCCTCACCTTGTTGTGTCACTGCCGCATCACCAGCCATCCCATTAAAGTGAATGGGACTGTCGGTGAGTCAACAGCGCGTCACAGGAGCCGCTGCGGGACAGAGATGACAGTTGCTCTTTAAAAATTATGATTTAAACAGTCGATTTAAAATCGAGCCTTTTTACTAGTGATTTAAATCCACCCTGCCAGCTTGTAACAACCACTTGCTGACAAGAGGTTTAAATACAAAGGTTGGCCAGCAAGTGGTTAATAAAGTCTTTGCTACATGACTGGCAATGTACAAAGAAAAAAATGTAAAAAAGTCCTAAGTTCTACTGATGTACAATGTAGCAAAACACAAACAACATCAAAGCGAAAAATACAACCGTTTAAAAAATAAATAAATAAAAGGAAAAAAAAAAAAGAAAAGGCTAAAAGGGAAGACGGATTCTGCAGATTCCTTCCAGATTTTAGAAAGGAAGTGCAATTAAAAAAACAAAAACAGAAAAAAAAAAAGAGCAAATGAAAGATAAAAGCGGAGGACGCGTGAGCTGACAATTACAATGCCGCACATGCACAGGATGAGGACGGCGGGGTTAATCAGCCCGTGTTGGGTGAGTCACCCTCTTCCATCTCCTAGGTGACACCTCTCCGGCCTCAGGAATGGGAGACACGCCGCCGCCTGCCCGGCAGCCTCGGTGAGGATTTATTTACCTCTCTACGCTTTCTGTATCTGGGGAAAACCGAGTTTCCCATTCCAACCAGATCCCCTGCATTCCTAAGTTCACCGGATGTATTTGGCATGTAGACACGGTAAAGAATAGAAGCACCGATTCTATTAAACAGTCAAGAATAAGAATGTATTAAAAAAAAAAAAATCACCAATGCGTTTCAGGGGCTGGAAAGGTTCCACTTCTTCAGGGCTGAATACAGGCAGAGTAATCAACTGATGCAAAACTAGAGCAAATAATAAGGTAAAATAAAAGGGCTGTACCAAACGCAAGAGTGGGCATATTAACTTACAGGGGTGGCCTGTTCATTAAGGGCGCACGGGCACTGCCCCCTCTGTCCTCGCCACCCCCTATGTGCTATGGATAGATTCATGCAACCACCGCCGCAACCACCCCCTATTCATACAGCCGGCCCCTTTCAGGACGCCGGCCGCATGAATTATATCGGCGGGGGGGGGGGGGGGGGT
>BLSH010509980.1:406361-418917 GCA_018402905.1 Glandirana rugosa
GGGGGGGGGGGGGGGGGGGGGGGGTTGTTTGAAGCACCTTGTTTAGAGCCTTAGGCTCCAATAGGCTTCAAAATAGAGTGGCTCATGACGCAGAGCATTGTGCCGTGAGCCCACTCGTGTGTGTTAGAAAAGCAAATTAATATTATTTCTAAGCCAAGGCACTCCCGTTCGCTGAGACACCGCTGCCAGCCTGCCCGCTTCTTAGATTGGGGCAAGTGCAGGACTTTGATGTCCCGGCTGCCCTGGAGGGTTGGGAGGGAAATCTGCTGCCAGTGCCGCGAGCCCCATGGCGGGGGGGGGGGTGGTATGAGTGCTGTATATACTCTATCTAGTGCTGTATACCCTGCTGTATATACCCTATCTGGTGATGCTGTATATACCCTATCAGCGATGCTGTACATACCCTATATCTGGCGATGCTGTATACCCCATATCTGACCATGCTGTATACCCTATATCTGGCGATGCTGTATACTCCATATCTGCCCATGCTGTATACCCAATATCTGACCATGCTGTATACCCCATATCTGCCCATGCTGTATACCCAATATCTGACCATGCTGTATACCCCATATCTGCCCATGCTGTATACCCTATATCTGCCCATGCTGTATACCCTATATCTGCCCATGCTGTATACCCTATATCTGCCCATGCTGTATACCCTATATCTGCCCATGCTGTATACCCTATCTGGTGATGTTGAGCTGTATACTCTGGACACAATGGGTGGAATCTATAAGGGGTGGGGCTTATGAGAAGTGGGAGGGGACAAAAAAGGACGGACGGGTCTGGATCCCCCCATCCTAAAATCTCAACAGCCGCCACTGTTAACTTATATAGGTTGTTCAAATTTTACAGTTGGGAAAATAATGATTTGATCCCTGCAGATTTTGTGAATTTGCCCACTTACACAGAAATGAAGGCTCTATAATTTTTATCATAGGTGTATTTTATATGATAGAGACAGAATATCAGCCAAAAGAGACATGATACAAATGTTATAAATTAAGTTGCAGTTCAGTGAGTAAAATAAGTATTTGATCCCCAAGTAAAACATGACTTAGTAGTTAGTGGAGAAACCCTTGTTCGCAGTCACAGAGGTCAGACGTTTCTTGTAGTTGGAGACCAGGTTTGCACACAACTCAGGTGGGATTTAGGTCCACTCTTCTTTACAGATCTTCTCTAAATCCTTAAGGTTTCTTGGTTGTCACTTGGCAACTTGAAGTTTCAGCTCCCTCCATAAATTTTCTATAGGATTAAGGTCTGGAGACTGGCTAGGCCACTCCATGACCAGAATGTGCTTCTTCTTGAGCAACTCCTTTGTTTCCTTGGCCGTATGTTTTGGGTCATTGTCATGCTTAAAGACCCATCCATGACCCATCTTCAGTGTTCTGGCGAGGGAAGAA
This sequence comes from Glandirana rugosa, assembly GCA_018402905.1. NCBI lineage: Eukaryota > Metazoa > Chordata > Amphibia > Anura > Ranidae > Glandirana > Glandirana rugosa. The sequence goes on from BLSH010509980.1 coordinate 407,774, forward strand.
GGTTCTCATCCAAAATTTTACAATACATGGCCCTGCCAACTGGCCCCTCATTGCGGCAAAGTCGACCTGCACCTTTAGCAGAGAAACAGCCCCAAAGCATCATGTTTCCACCTCCATGCTTGACTGTAGGGATGGTGTTCTTAGGGTCAGAGTCAGCATTTTTCTTCCTCCACACATGGTGAGTCCCCCTCCTCAAGAAGACACATGTACCGTCATGCCAATGAACAGCTAAATGATTCAGAGGAGGATTGGGTGAAAGTGCTGTGGTCAGATGAGACCAAGACTATGACCCTAAGAACTCCATCCCTACAGTCAAGCTGGTGTTTTTTTTAATGTCCTGTGTGCATGAGCCCCTAATCTTCCTCCATAGTAATTCTTCTCCTTATTCTTTTTGGTTACAGGTATATAATGGATTCCAAGCAGAAGCAACGTGCCGTCATTGAGTTCTTCATGGAGGGCTGCAGGATGTCCGACATCCACAGAAAGACGTTTAACCACTTTCCACGCATAGGACATCATATGACGTCCTAGAGTTTCAGTGGTTCTACCAGGAGGATACCTGCAGCTGCATCATCCCGGTATCAAAATTTTCAGCCGGCAATTCTCTTTAACCACTTGCCAGCCGTGTATATTATACATTGCAACCCAATGCAAACTAAGTGTGCCGCTCAGACTCTATTGGAATGGGGTGTACATAGATCTGCTGCTGGGAGTGCTGGTGCGGGGTGGAGCTCGCCCCAGCTCCTACTGTGGCTTGTACTAAAGGATCCCTGTAGCCACACATCCATGTAGTACCTAGAATCAGTGTGAAAGTGGCAACCTCAGCCTAGACTACAGCCAGTCCATGTCACCAACGCGTTTCGCCCCACCCCTCGGAGCTCAGTCATGGGGGAACATATATGTTGCAGTTTGCCTGGGTTGAAGCTATCAGCCATAACCCCGGCATTTTCTATTTCAGCAATTCTTTTTCATGAAAGTGGTCAGAGTGGCTAATTAGCCGCTGGATCACTTTCACGAGTGGCAAGAGGGGACATCGTCTGCTCCCGCCGTTTGCCGGTGTTTCTTGGGCTTACCGTTTTTACCGGAGTGGCCGTGAAACGACTCAATGCATCACGTGACTGGTATGTTCCTGGAGACCAGATAGTCAGTGATCCCCTCTATGGTCTTGGAGGACTTTAGCAACGTCAGGACTTCACTTCCGGTCTAGGGCGGAAGTAAAAATTTTTTTTTTAAAAAGCAAAAGATCAATTTTTTTTTTGAATACCTGTTGACGTGCGCACGGGACTGACGCGCGTTCGCCTTTGTGCGCTAACACGGGGAGTACAGTGGCAATTTTTTTTTTCATTATTTTTACACTGTTGCTTTAAAATTATTTTTTATTATTTCACAGGATTTATATAGCGCTGACAGTTTGCGCAGCGCATTAGAGCATTGTATAGTACAATTACATTACAATTCAATACAGGAGGAATCAGAGGGCCCTGCTCGTTAGAGCTTACAGTCTATCACTTTTATTGTTGTCACACAAAGTAATCATCCCTTGTGACCGTAATAGTCTGTGACAGGTACTCTTTATGGAGGAATCTGGGGTCTATAAGACCCCAAATCCCTCCTTTGCCCTTGAAAGCATTCAAAACACCAAGATCTGTGTTTTAGAAGACTTGTGATGCCACATCATCGTTTCTAGGTTACCATAGCAGGGAGCCGATCCGGCTTTGTTTGGGTGTCTGATTATCCGGCAGATGTGCCGGCTGGTAGCTCGGGTCTCCGGGTGGGACTTTTCTCAGCGCTGCCTATCAGTGCCTCATCAGTGGCCACCAGCGGCGCCTCATCAGTGGCCGCCAGCGCAGCCTCAACGGTGGCCGCCAGCGCAACCTCAACGGTGGCCGCCAGCGCAGCCTCATCGGTGGCCCCCAGAGCAGCCTCATCGGTGGCCCCCAGCGCAGCCTCATCGGTGGCCCCCAGCGCAGCCTCATCGGTGGCCCCCAGCGCAGCCTCATCGGTGGCCCCCAGCGCAGCCTCATCGGTGGCCCCCAGCGCAGCCTCATCGGTGGCCACCAGCGCAGCCTCAACAGTGGCCACCAGCGCAGCCTCAACAGTGGCCACCAGCGCAGCCTCAACAGTGGCCACCAGCGCAGCCTCAACAGTGGCCACCAGCGCAGCCTCAACAGTGGCCACCAGTGCAGCCTCAACAGTGGCCACCAGTGCAGCCTCATCAGTGCAGCAGAAAAGTTACTTATTTGCAAAATTTTACCACAAAGATTAGAAAAAGGTTTTTTTTCCCCTTTTTCAAAATTTCTGGTCTTTTTCCATTTGTTTAGCAAAAAATAAAATCCCAGTGGTGATTAACCACCACCAAAAGAAACCTCTATGTGGGTGAAAAAAAAAAAAAAGACGTTAAAAATGTCATATGGGTATAGTGCTGAATGACCGCGCAATTGTCATTCAAAATGTGACAGCGTTAAAAAGCTGACAATTGGCCTGGGCAGGAAGGGGGTGAAAGTGCCCAGTAATTGAAGAGGTTAACCACATTCCCGGCTGTTATAGCAGCTGGTAGAAGCAATTTGGGCAGTTGAAAGCCAAATCGATCACTTCCACACCTTGCCCAAGGTACCACCATTACAGAGCCAGTGGGCTGGCTCCTGGGAGGAGTTAGGCAAATATAAATGTGCTTGATGGGTGGGCATCAGGCTAGAGTAGCCGCCATTCCTATGGAGACTGCATTTGCATGCAGACCACTCTAGGTAATGCCCACATGTGATGAGGAGTTTCCATGAATGACAGAAATTAAATCCAATGAATGAAGAGGTGGGCCAGAGACAGGCTGGAGGAGCAAAGGTTTATAGCAGGGTTTCTCAACCAGGGTTCCTCCAGAGGTTGCTAGGGGTTCCTTGAGCTCTCAGATAAATTCCCAATAACATCATTGATCTTTTTAGCGATCTGTAAGGGGGAATTCTTCCCAATGACCACAAGTGTAAGGAGCATTCTTCCCATTGACCATCACACTAATGTATCATGGGTTGTAGAATTTTCATTTTTTGCAGGGGTTCCCCAAGACCGGAGAATTATTTCAAGGGTTCCTTGGCGTTGAAAAGGTTGACAAAGGCTGGGCTAGAAGATGCTGGACATCCTTCAGCCAGGAAATGAGGCGGGGCTCTGATTGATTTGATTGCACATTGTGAGGAGCTCACAGTGTGCAGTGAAATCAGAGTAAGGCCATTTCAGTCCCAGAGAGGAGACAGAACAACCATACAGGACATTTAAGAGGCAGCTTGCTTCATGTAACACCCGGAAAGCAGATCTGTGTAGGATATTCCATATAAAAAAAAAAATAAATAAAAAAAAAAGCAAAACTTTGAAAACTACATTCTTTTTAAGCATTGCTCACCCTTTCCACCTTGTCATCTATCACCGCTCCCTTCCAGGCTGAATGACGGGCAGTGCCATTTATCCCCATCCTGAGAATCTAGGATGTCATGACCCCGCCCATGAGTGTGACATCACATGGTGGACATACATTACATAAGCTCCCTTCAGGACTGCAGTAAGGACCGCCCATCGCTGACTCTGGGCGGAGGCCCCAGGGCATTACCATTCTGGCCATAAAACAGCTGGAATTGGGGGGGGGGGGGCTGAAGGCAAGAGGGCTACCATAATATTAAAGTTTTTTGGGTTTTTTTGAACAACAAGCATGTCTACTAGACCCGCAGTCTCTCCCTTGCCCTCCAATGCAGCTATTCAAGCACAGATCATGCTTGAATAGCTGCATCGTTGGATGAGGAATGGCAGCTGCGACCCTGGAAGTGACAGAATACATGTTGCTTCCAGGGTCAGTACTTGCAGGAGGGATCGAGGAACGGATGGTCCCAGAGTTCCGCCTGCTCTCACTGTATGAGAAGTTTTTTGCAGTCCTGGGCTCCCCAGAGGAATAGGAGAGCCAGGGAACCACCCTGGGTGCCATGAGGGCGAGGGGCGAACTTTGGGAGCCCAATATAAGTGGTCGTGTGGCTCCACATTGACCCAGATCGCTTTTCTCAGGAAGCCCTTCGCTGGCTATTAAAGCGGGTACCAATCTCATAGCAGCACCGGCAGAGAGCGCGATTTAACCACTTTCCTACCGTGCAGTTTATAAACGTACCTTGGGAGACAAGTGGATAAAATGTTACTACAATAACTTTTTTTATTCTCCAATTAACCACTTAAAAGGACCGCCTCACATACATTTACTGCAGCAAAGCAGCTCTTAAGCTCGAAATCACATACCTGTACACAATTCCTCTGTTCGGCTCTGGGGTGCGCGCCGCCGGTGCTCCACTACCACTGTGATTGGACACAGCGGGAGACAATCAGCGGGTCCGGCGGCCGCCGGGACATGGCAATCGTTCATAGGAGAGGCAGAACGCCGTTCTGTGAGGGAGGAAGATGGAGATCTTGTGTTCCTGCTAAGCAGAAACATAGATCTCAGTTTTCCTCCATGCATCCCCCCGCCCCCCACAGTTAGAAAGCACTCCCTAGGAGCACACATAACCCTTTGATCGCCCTTGATGTTAACCCCTTCCCTACCAGTGTAATTTATAGAGTGACAGTGCATTTTTAGCATTGATCACTGTATTGGTGTCACTGGTCCCCAAAAAGTGTCAGATTTGTTTGCCGCAATGTCGCAGTCCTGCTAAAAATCACTGATCGCTGCCATTACTAGTATAAAAAAAAAAATTTAAAAGTCCATAAAATTATCCCACAGTTTGTAGACGCTATAATTTTTGCGCAAACCAACCAATGCGTATGCCTATTAGGATTCCTTTTTTTTTTTACCAAAAATATGTAGAATACATATTGGCCTAAATTGATGAAGAAATTTGATTTTTTACATTTTTTTATTGGATGTTTTATAGCAGAAAGTGACTTTTTTTGTTTCCACAATTGTACATTTTTTTGTTTATAGTAGAAAAAATAAAAACAGCAGAGGAGATCAAATACCACCAAATGAAAGCTCTATTTGTGGGGAAAAAGGACGTCAATTTTGTTTGGATGCAACATCGCACGACCGTGCAATTGTCAGTTAAAGCGACGCAGTGCCCAATTGCAACAAATGCTCTGGTCAGGAAGGGGGTAAAACCCTCCGAGGCTGAAGTGGTTAAATACATAAAACTTCCTGAAAAGAGTATTTAATTATCCATGATTGTTATTCAAATGATTTTACATGGGCCAAGGCGTAGGTGTCACAGTCCTTTTAATAGAGGATGGGGGGGGGGGGGGGAGCTCTTCTCCTGCAACACCAACTGTCTCTCCTAAGCTGTGCAGAGGGAGGAGCTACAGAACACAGGTGTGTCACAGCCCCGCCCCCACATATGTCCCCCTCCATGCCGCAGATGGGTCACCTTGGCAGAGAAGAGCGGCAGATGCTCTCACTATGAAGAGGAGGAGATTTATAAGGATAAGAAGGCGAAACGTGCTGAGCCAGCAAATCCACACCCAACGGCCTGGGCCGGGATAATCGCCTTACAGGACCCGACTATCACACCATAGAGGAAAATCAGAACCTCCAGGGATCTTCAACATGGCCCACAGGGTGAAAAGTCAATGAATGAATATACATAGAGGCCAATGTACAGCCCCAGTCTGGCAGTGCATTAGAGTGTAAGCTCCTCTGGTGCAGAGACTGATGTGAATGGCTCAGTGTTCTCTGTACAGCATTACAGTATATGTCAGAGCTATATAAATGTATAATAATAATAGTGTGTGACTGAGGGGACATTAGAGTGTAAGCTCCTCTGGTGCAGAGACTGATGTGAATGGCTCAGTGATCTCTGTACAGCACTGCGGTATATGTCAGAGCTATATAAATGTATAATAATAATACTGTGTGACTGTGAGGGGACATTAGAGTGTAAGCTCCTCTGGTGCAGAGACTGATGGGAATGTCTCAGTGTTCTCTGTACAGCACTGCAGTATATGTCAGAGCTATAAATATATAATAATAATAGTGTGTGACTGTGAGGGGACATTAGAGTGTCAGCTCCTCTGGTGAAGAGACTGATGTGACGGACTGTTTTCTGTATAGCACTGCAGTATATGTCAGAGCTATATAAATGCGTAATAATAATAATAATAATAATAATAGTAGTGTGTGACTGTGAGGGGACATTAGAGTGTAAGCTCCTCTTGTGCAGACACAATTGTGACTGGCTCATTGTTCTCTGTACAGCACTACAGTATATGTCAGAGCTATACAATAATAACAGTGTTTGACTGCACCAGAGGAGCTTACACTCCTAATGCCCCCTCCACAGTCACATGCTATTATTATTATACAGTTATATAGCTCTGACATATATCGCAGTGCAGTACAGAGGACAGTGAGCCATTCCCATTAGTCTTTGTGCAGAGGAGCTTACACTCTGTCACCCCACAGACACTGATGTGAGTGGCTCAGTGTTCTCTGTACAGCACTGCGGTATATGTCAGAGCTATATAAATGTATAATAATAATAGCGTGTGACTGTGGAGGGAGCATTAGAGCGTAAGCTCCTTTGGTGCAGAGATTCATGTGAATGCCTGTGCTCTCTGTACTGTGCTATGGAATATGTCAGAGCTATATAAATGTATAATAATGGAGGCACATTAGAGTGTAAGCTCCTCTAGTTTAGAGAATGATGTGAGTGGCTCAGTGTTCCCTGTACAACACTACGGAATATGTCAGAGCTATATAAATATATAATAATAATAGTGTGTGACTACACCAGAGGAGCTTACACTCTAATGCTCCCCTACATAGACGGATGTGACTGGCTCAGTGATCTCTGTACAGCACTGCGGTATATGTCACAGCTATATAAATATATAATAATAATAGTGAAGGAACATTAGAGTGTAAGCTCCTCTGGTACAGAGACTGATGTGACTGGATCGGTGTTCTCTGTACAGCACTGTGAATTGTGTCAAAGCTATATAAATGTATAATAGTGACGTAAAAGGGACGCTTTTTGGTTGCCATGGACATGCTCAAGTTTCCAGGCAGAAAGAATGACAAATATAATATAAAAGTGCATGCAGGGCTCTGGACAGAGCACTAGGGGCAAAGGGGATGTGAAATTATTTGATACAGTAATGTAATCTTACAGATCACAGTGTACTGTATGTTTACTGTGTGTTTCACTTTTTGAATTTGCTGCCGGGCTCTGCCCCCATGAGACGCGGCGCTCGCAGGGAACGGAGCCCGGAACTCAGAGGCGTCGCGCGAAGATTCCACCAGATGACACAGCGGGGGGGGGGGGGGGTGGCATCGCTGCATTCTGGGGACAAGGTAAGCAATGCTGCCTGGATCCTGCGATGCGATCCAGTATATCCAAGGCTTTATTGGGTCACAGTGGCACTACAGATACCAGCATGCAATTATGTCCATAGACGCGTTTCACACCTCCTCCGTGTGCTTAATCATGATTAATGATTAACCACTTCCCGACCGCCGTATGCAAAATGACGGCCGGGAAGTGGCTCAGTTACCCTGACTGGACGTCATATGACGTCCTCAGGATAACAAGCCGCCGCGCGCCCGGGGGGGCGCGCATCGCGGCGATCGGTGGTGTGGGAGGTCAGTCTGACCCCCCGCAATACCGATTTCGGTAAATCGTTTCGATCCGAAGCACTTTACCATGTGACCAGCCGTGACCAATCACGGCTGGACACAGTGTAATACAGGAAAGCCGTTTATCGGCTTTCCTGTACTCAGGTCTGCAGACCTGAGGAGGGGAGAGCCGATCGGCTGCATCCCTGACAGGGAGGGTTTGTGCTGATGATTTATCAGCACAGCCCTCCCTCGGATCACCACCCTAGACCACCAGGGAGCCTGCCCAGGGACCACCAGGGATGCGCCCACCCAGGACCACCAGGGAGCCGACCAGGGACCACCAGGGAGCCGATCTGGACCACCAGGGAGACCCCCCTAGACCACCAGGTAAGTGACATACTGCCCAATGTGGATGGCACTCAGTGCCACTTTCAGATGCCACCCTAGTCCACCAGGGAATGAGCCCCTATCAATGTATATGCCCACCAGTGCCCCTATCAGTGCCCACAAGTGCCCCTATCAATGCATACCAGTGCCACATATCAGTGCCCACCATTGCCACCTACCAGTGCCCACCTATCAGTGCCCATCAGTGCCACCTATCAGTGCCAATCAGTGCTGTCTATTAGTGCCCATCAGTGCCGCTTAGCAGTGTCCGTCAGTGCTGCATATCAGTGCCCATCAGTGCTGTATATCAGTGCCACCTCTCAGTACCCGTCAGTGCTGCTTATCAGTGCCACCTAACAGTGCTCATCATCGCTGCATATAAGTGCCTCATTATCAGTGCCACCTCATCAGTGCTGCCTCATCAGTGCCAATCAGTACTGCCACATCAGTGCCCGTCAGTGTAGCCTCATCAGTGCCCACCAGTGATGGAGAAAATTTACTTATTTACAAAGTTTTGTGACAAAAATAGAGAATTTTTTTTTTTTTTCTTCAAAATTTTCGGTCTTTTTTTATTTGTAGCGCAAAAAATAAAAACCGCAGGGGTGATCAAATACCACCAAAAGAAAGCTCTATTTGTGGGAACAAAATGATAAAAAATCTGTTTGGGTGCAGCGTCGCACGACCGCGCAATTGTCATTCAAAGCGCAACAGCACTGAAAACTGAAAATTGGTCTGGTAGTAAAGTGTTCTAAGTGCATAGTATTGAAGTGGTTAAGCACACGGAGGATGTGTGAAACGCATCTACAGACATGATTGCATGCTAGTATCTGTAGTGCCACTGTGACCCAATAAAGCTGTGGATACACTGGATGTGCCTATTGTTTGATTTCTGGAACTGTGCTGGGCGAGCCGTGGCGGGCACTTCAGGGATTCATCCAGCGTATGAGCCAGTACACCTGGAGCAGCGATTTCTCTTTTCCTTGGTCCGATCCCGAGTGTGGCTTGGGGTTACCGCTTTTGATAATGAAAATTAACCCCGAGCCACACTCAGGAATACCGCCAGGGAGGCTACAGGGAACTTCATTTTCGCAGAGAAAAATAATATAGCGCATATAATTGCAACACAAGTCATATTTTAATTGAATGTTATCAAAAATTACCTTTTCTTTTCCATCTGCAGCCACTGTAAATTTTATGAAATGCAGTGAAATATGGCTACCTGGAGTTGTTCTGTACACAGAGTGTACTGACCACTCCCCGGAAACATTTCCTGCTTGTGTGATTGGCTCACTGATTTTCCCAGAAGTCTGCCTAAGATACAAGTCAGATTTCAGGCATCCCCTGCAACAAAAATATAATTTTTGGAGAGATACTTTCAATAGGAACACGTCTAAAGGGATGCAGGCCCAGCAAATTTCCTCTTTAGTGCTCTGCAGTTGCACAGCTGACAGATAATTATGAAACCACTCCCATTAGACCCACTCAGTACAGAAGCACAGAGGGATGTCTTCAGAATAATAAAAGGTAGGGAATCTGCAACAAAGTTTATTATAATCCTTGCAATGTGCATAGATCACCCACAGGGAAATGTTCTCAACAAAAGTGGAGTTACACTTTAAGAGTTCAGGTAGATGTTGTAGGCTGACTTACACCCATTCTATGATGTGGAGGACCCCATTTGGGAGGGAACATTATTATTCTAGATTTATATAGCTCTGACATATACCGCAACACTGTACAGGGAACATTGAACCAGTCACATCCATTTTTTGGACCAGAGGAGCTTACACTCTAACTTCAAGCCACAGAGACGGATTTTATTGGCTCAGTGTTCTCTGTACAGCACTGCAGTATATGTCAGAGCTATATAAATGTATAATAATAATAATAAGTGTGTGACTGTGGAGGGGGCATTAGAGCGTAAGCTCCTCTGGTGCAGAGACTGATGGGAATGGCTACATCCAGAGTATACGGATTGGAAGCAATGTTCTGCAGCCACAGTTCTCTGGCACGGAGCTTTCACATACCTGCCCTCTGTTCAGCAGAGTACACAGAGTCATGTGAGGTCTACCGCAGGCCGATCCTTGTTGTGTGACCCGGAGGTCATCTCATAATCTATATAACCAGCTACGATAAGACGCAGATAAGACTCACATGAGCCACAACCAACTGCCATGTTGCCACCTCGCTTATCTACAGGGAGCTCAACAAGAACTGTATGTGCTGCCTCTTCTAACATTTACATTGGAAATATAGAGCTACGAGAACGACAACAACCAGTCCTGTCCTCAGCTGGACCCTTCAGTTCCCCCTGGAACATTTTACTCTAGGGCCGCTGTAAAACAATAAAATTAAAAAATGAAAAAAAAAAAAAAAAACTATGAGGTTTTCAGAACTGGAATAAAAGACAACTGAAGGATGACAGAAGCACAGGGTACAGGGATACAGTGAGGGAAAAAGGGTATTTTATCCCCTACTGAATTTGTAGGTTTGCCCACTGACAAAGAAATGATCAGTCTATAATTTTAATGGCCGGTTTATTATAACAGTGAGAGACAGAATAACAACAAAAATATCCAAAATAACGCATTTTAAAAAAGTTATAAATTTATTTGCATTTTAATGAGTGAAATAAGTATTTGATCCCCTATCGATCAGCAGGATTTATGGCTCCCAGCTGTCTTCTATACAGGTAACAAGCTGAGATTAGGAGTTCTCACTTAAAGGGAGCACTCCTAATCTCAGCTTGTTCCCTGTATAAAAGACACCTGTCCACAGAAGCAACCAATCAGATTCCAATCTCTCCACCATGGCCAAGACCAAAGAGCTGTCCAAGGAGGTCAGGGAGAAGATTGTAGACCTACACAAGGCTGGAATGGGGGCTACAAGACCATCGCCAAGCAGCCTGGTGAGAGGTGACAACAGGTGCGATTATTCACAAATGGAAGAAACACAAAATAACTGTCAATCTCCCTCGGTCTGGGGCTCCATGCAAGATCTCACCTTGTGGAGTTTCAATGATCATGGAGAACGGTGAGGAATCAGCCCAGAGCTACACAGGAGAATCTTGTCAATGATCTCAGCTGGGACCACAGTCACCAAGAAAACAATTGGTAACACTGCACCGTGAAGGACTGAAATCCTGCAGACCCCGCAAGGTCCCCCAGCTCAGGAAATCACATGTACAGCC
>BLSH010509980.1:432142-449321 GCA_018402905.1 Glandirana rugosa
TCCTAGGTTAAATGGATGGTCGTACAGAAACCTCACACCCTCCTTTGGCCTTATGGACCTCCTTTGGGTGCGTCCGTGTCCCTCTTGTACGTTTGAGGTCCGTCCATCACAGCACAAACCCTAAACTTGGTCGCTGGGAAAACGACGGTCCGCTTACACGATAGGTGATGTGGTCCCTATACGTTAATCGCCTGGAGGTCTACAACGTCTTGATGTTCAGGGTACTCCGTATAGAGAGGAGAAAAAAAAAAAAAAAAAAAAGAAGAGCGAGAGAAAGGAAGAACCGTGGTGTAGTGCAGGGATAGGCAATTAGCAAACCTCCAGCTGCTGCAAAACTACAAGTCCCATAATGCCTCTGGGTGTCATGCTTGTGGCTGTCAAAGTCTTGCTATGCCTCATGGGACTTGTAGTTCTGCAACATCTGGAGGTCCGCTAATTGCATATCCCTGGTGTAGTGGATAGCACATTCGCCTGGCAGCAAAAGGGTCGCTGGTTCAAATCCCAAACACGACACTACCTGCCTGGAGTTTGCATGTTCTCCCTGTGCCTGCGTGGGTTTCCTCCAGGTATTCCGGTTTCCTCCCACACTCCAAAGACATGCTGGTAGGTAAATTGGATCCTGTCTAAATTGGCCCCAGTATGTATGAATGTGAGTTAGGGACCTTAGATTGTAAGCTCCTTGAGGGTAGGGACTGATGTGAATGTGCAATGTATATGTAAAGCGCTGCGTAAATTGACGGCGCTATAGAAGTACCTGAAATAATAATAATAAAAAAAGTGCGAGAGAGGGAGAAAGAGAGAGTGTGAGAGGGAGAGAGCGAGAGGGAGGAAAAGGAAGAGAGAAAAGAGAGAGGAAGAGAATGAATGAGGGGGAGGGGAAACACAGAGAGAAAAGTGAGAGTTTTTCTGTTATTCAGTGGAAGCAGAAGCCTCTCCGCAGTGACTCAACCACTATCTCCAGGCCAGGGAGAGGTAGATTCTGCTCTTGGAATGAAGATGATTCATAGGATTCCCCTGGAGGGGGACGTTATCTCAGCTCTGTACATTACTCCGGGCTGACATAGGAGAGATACACACACAATGGATGAGCTGATCCAGCCATAGACCCCCATAATACAGTAACAGACCTGTCTTTAGATATCGATTTTCATGTTGGGTATAGAATACTTAGTGATGTGTCAGTGTAACACTTCCAGGTATTCATTACCTTGCAGGAGATCACAGCACTCCCCCTGACAATGCCTTTATTCTGCTTTTCTCTCCAGAAGGAAGGCACCATCCTTCTTCAGGCATCATCCGGGGTCACCATTTATATCCCGGACTGAGGTGACGGCTCAGCATGGACACAACCATGCTGGTCCCGCGGCACATGAATGCTGAGGTGTATAATGCCCCGCTACCAGCCACCAATACAATGAATGGCCGTATGCAGCCAACAATGGCTTCTTCCTGTTTAGTGACATCATAAGTCTTGTAGAGGTCAAGGTGTGAAAAAGTGGACTCCCCTTTAAAAATGTTTTATTGAACAGAATGAACACTTCAAGAGCCTGTGCTGGTATTCAGGACCAAGCAATGAGAGCCGGGGTCCATCTGTGGCGTCAGTGAAGTCTGTCTCCATTCACAATGGGAAAGTCCCAAGTCAGCCAGCTGTCTATTGTTGGCTGCCCCCTGGGATCTGCCCAGGAAGATGGCATAACAGTGATCAGGCAGAGACAGAATGGCCTTCCACTTCCCAGATTCAGGGCATCCACTACCATCACAGCATGCAGACAAACTGGAAGAGCCCATTTAAGACTTCTTCACACTAGCGGTTGGGGGCGGTAACCCCCCCCCACCCCCCAAGCCAACCACTATCCCTTTTAGCTGCAGAAGCAGTGGCCGAGGGTATACACATGCCAGTAAGAACTATACCCCCTGGCGCTATCAAGTCTGCAAGCACCCTGCTATGATATGCAATGCATACGTTTGTGGAACACTAGTGCGGTGATCAAGGGGTTAAAGCTGGTGGGGAGGAGGCGATACACACACACACGCGTGTGAACAAAGCCTAAAGCAATGAAAAACAGGATGACAGCCCCCCCAAATGTTTGGAAAATTGGACTAATCACTTTTGACAATGCACTGCACTACCATACATTACTGCAAAACAGGTAAGTTGCCTTAGGGCACCATTTCAAATTAATTGCACCACAACGCAAACGTATTGCTGCAATGGTGTAAAAGGGTCCTCAAAGAATTGCGACTCCACCCTGGCATTCACATATAGTATAGTAGTAAATGCAATCTGTCCAGGAAGACTTGTGGTATCAGGAAACAATAACTGCAGGCCTCACACATGATTTCCTGGTGTACCATCCCCCAAGGAACAGACAATGCTTCATATATTACCTGTATGGGAAGGAGAGAAACTCTCGAACTCTGCACACCAGCAAGACCTGACAATCAGAGTAAAAACAGCCCCAGTCCAGCTACGCCCGGGCCATGCCTCCAACGCATTTCATCACCTCCATGATTAAGCCCAGTGGGTGGGTGAAACATGTTGGAGGCGTTTCCTGGCCAGAGCTGGGCTAGTGATGCTTTTACTCTATGACTGTCAGGACTTGCCAGTTTCTTTCCTTACTATACGGGATGTGATGTCATATTACGTATGGCCTGCTCCTCGGGGGTGGTACACCAGGAATTCGACGTGAGCCCTCTTTGGAAGTTTCTTTGCTTACTATATGGGATGTGATGTCATAATACACATGGCCTTTTCCTTGGAGGGTGGTACACCAGGGTTTCGACCTGAGGCCTGTTTGGAAGTTTCTCTCCTTTCTATACAGGGTGTGATGTCATATTACACATGGCCTGTTCCTCAAGGGTGGTACACTAGTAATTCAACGTGAGGCCTGTGTGGAAGTTTCTCTCCTTCCTATATGGAAAGTGAGGTCATATTACGCATGGCCTTTTCCTTGGAGGGTGGTACACCAGGGTTTCGACCTGAGGCCTGTTTGGAAGTTTCTCTCCTTTCTATACAGGATGTGATGTCATATTACACATGGCCTGTTCCTCAGGGGTGGTACACTAGTAATTCAACGTGAGGCCTGTGTGGAAGTTTCTCTCCTTCCTATATGGAAAGTGAGGTCATATTACGCATGGCCTGTTCCTTGGAGGTGGTACACCAAGAATTCAACCTGAGGCCTGTTTGGATGTTTCTCTCCTTCCCATATTGGATGTGATGTCATATTATGTCTGGACTGTTCCTCGGGGGTGGTACACTAGGAATTCAATGTGAGGCTTATTCATGAATTTCTCACCTTCCTATATGGGATAACATATTACGCATTGTCTGTTCCTAGGGGGTGGTACCCAAGGAATTCGATGTGAGGCCTGTTCGGACGTTTCTCTCCTTCCTATATGGGATGTGATGTCATATTATACATGGCCTGTTCCTCAGGGGTGGAACACCAGGAATTCAACGTGAGGCCTGTTGAGGAGTTTCTCTCCTTCTTATACTGTATGCATTGAGCCGGGACGGGCTCTTCCCAGGCCAGCACCCACAATGTGAATTACTGGATTTGGACAGAGGAACTTGGAGCGGCACCCTTGGTGTGGGTTCACAATGACATTACATCCCATCATGGCCTCAGCCACCATCTCTTTGGAGCCGGCCACTGCCGCCCCCCCCCGAAAAATGATGGTCCCCTGGCTTCAGTCAAACCTCAACTTCTACGTAGTTCTTATTGGCTTAGAATGTATGGAAGCGTGTCGGCCAGGCAATGGTAATTTTCAGAGCCGCACATTTGCTGCTGACTTTAATGTTTCTGGTGAGGAAGTAACTGCAATCACACCGACGCTTAGTAGTGAAAGCTGTATTTTGTCATCATGGATTATTTGGCCGGGATACCAATACTGCTGAATCGGTAAATGTGTCAAAAACCTAAATTTTTACACTAGAAAAAAAAAAATGTAAAAAATGTAATGAAGTTACTTACTGTAACCTACGCTTAATGTAGTGGTGCCCCGAAAAGAAAATTCTGGCACGAAACCAAGAATTCAGGATGCATTTGGCCAAAAACCAAAACCAAAATGGACAGTTTTCAAAAAATATATATATATTCTTTATATATAGAATTGTATTGTATTTGACTTATTAATTTTTGAAGCGCCTTTGCGTTAAAAAAAAAAAAAAAAAAAAGCGCGAGAAAAATGCATCCCTTTAATTTCTATGTATGTGTTCACACTGGTCCGTTGCGATGTAACGCACCTCCCCCAAAATGCATCAAAAACAAAATCAATGAAACCCGCAACAGTGTTGCATTTTAGATGCGCTTTTTTAAGTGACATGACCTATGGAAATCTTGACAAAACCGTGTGCGTTGTTTCGGTAGCTGTTATCGGAGCCTTTTTTTCTAGCGGCAAAACACCAATGATCCCATTTTTGCCTGATCATTAGAGATGCCCCGAAATTTCGGCGGCCAAAAATGGCGTTTTCAGCATAGTGAAAAAGGTGCCGATAACGGCGCCGAAAACGTAACACGGGTGCGCTATTGATGCGTTCTTGCTGCGTTTTCGATGCATTTCAACTGGGAGAAGCGTTTTTGGCGAGTTTTTTTATTTTAACTGACCAAAAATGCCCCAAGCAAAATTTTTAACACCACAACAGAAGCGCAAAAGACCAGTGTGAAGACAACCATAGAATTTAAAGGGATGCGTTTTTCTTGAGCTTTTCTTGCACTAAAAGGTGCCGATAATGGCCGGCAATAAATTCATATTAATTTAAATTTATATCAGTTTAAAAGTTGAATATAATACAACTATATATAAAAATATATATTCTGGTTTTAAAAAAACAAATTTTCGGTTTCATTCTGAATTTTCAGTTTCAGCACCAAACTTTCAATTTGGCGCACCTCTACTAATCAATTTTGGCAGCTGATATATCAGTGCATCTCTACCTTAAGGCTCGACAAACCCAAGGCACCGCGTCCTGGTGAGCGGCAGCCGATCCTTCCCTCCCCTCACTATCTTAAAACAGCGTCTCCGATTCAGTGAAGAGCCGTTCTGTGCCTAAGCTGACAGCTGTTAAAGAGGAAGTGAACCCTGCCGGGTTTTACTTCCTCTTTAGTTCCCTGCAAAGTAAAAGCATAATGGGCTAGTATGCATTGCATACTAGCCCATTATGCGCCACTTACTTGCAATCGATGCCCGCACTGTCCCCTGTGCAGGCCACGTCCATCTTCGCCCCTCTTCCTTCCGGGGCCGCGGACTCTGGCCCTGTGACTGGTCTGGGTCGTGGGAGCCGCCAATCGCGGCACGATCACAGTGAAGAAATGGCGCGTCGGCCCGTTTCTTCACTGTGTGTGCGCCGATGATGTCGGTGCAAGCATATATAGAGAATATCTCCTAAACTGTGCAAGTTTAGGAGATATTCTCGGTACCTACAGGTAAGCCTTATTATAGGCTTAACTGTAGGTTAAAGTGGTTGTCAAGGGTTTACAACCACTTTAAAGAAAAGCAAAAATCTGGGCAGCCTGCCAAGTTTCTCACAACATCGCTGATAAGTATAAAAAAAAGTATCTCTCGTTTATTTTATATATATAAGAAATGAACTCCGGTCTGTAACTGAAGTCAGTTTAACCACTTACAGCGGAGTTCCGGCCACAACATGACTTTAAGACCCCTTTCACACTGCGCCCGCGTCAGCGGTAAAGCACCACTAGTTTTAGCAGCGCTTTACCGCTGTTACAGCGGCGTTTTAGTGCCACTATTCGGGCAGCAGCGGGGCGATTTTAACCCCCTAAGAGGGGGTTAACAAGGGGTTAAAAGCACCGGCGTGGGGCGCCTCCGAAGTGGTGTTTAGCCGCTTTGGAAGTGCTGCCCATTCATTTCAATGGGTGGGGAGGGGGTGGAGGAGCGGTGTATACACGGCTCCCACACCTCCCCAAAGATGCTGCCTGAGGGACTTTTTTTCCCATCCTGCAAGCGCACCGCCCGAGTGTGAAAGGACTCAGGCTTTCACACGGGGGGTGTTAGCGCCTGAAAAACGTTCTGGTGTGAAAGGGGTCTTAAGATAGAAATGCCCCTAGAATACTCATGCCTCGTGCAATATAACAAGGTATGCTAAGGCATGGGTGTTCATCCTCCAGCTGGTGTAGAACTACAAGTCCCATCCTTTGCCTTTGGAAGTCATGCTTGTAACTGTCAGCATTGCAATGCTTAACGGGACTTATGCCTTATGGTGATAAACAACATTTTCTAGTTTGGCTTAGCACAGGGTAAAAATTCAGTTACGTTTTTTCTGCTGAGACTTTCTGTGGAGTCACTGGGAGAGGAAGTGAGAGGAATCTCTGTAATGGGGACACAGGCGGCGTAGACACTTTATTTTTTCATTTTTATAACAGATTTAATGAATCTTAGAGATCCTGTTAGGTCTCCGGCATTAAAGTCTCCCCTAGATTAGCAGAACAGCCATTAAAAGCTGAACTTTAAACTGCTTATATTTAGCCTCCCACCCCACCATCACCACCACGCTAATGACAATTTTAAATAAATCCTTTCCGTTTTCATCAAAATCTCTTATTGTAGACTCAGTGATGTCATAGTTGGACCTCTGTGCTGCTCTAGGCAATGCAGGGAGATCATGGCTGCTGGGAGGGGCTGAAGACAAATCACACAGCACCCTGCCCCAGTAACGCCTCCTGGATTTTAGGAGGAGTTGTGCAAATATCAAAACGCCTTGATTGGAGGTCAGTCTGGAGAAGTGGCTGTATTTGCATGCAGAAACTGCTAGGCAACGCCCATGCGGAGCCTCCATGATTGATAGAATTGAAATGCAACAAATGAAAGGGACGGGCCAGTAACAGACTGGGGAGGAAAGTGCTAGATCATGGGTGCTCAGCCTGTGGCCCTCCAGCTGTTGCAGAACTACAAGTCCCATCATGCCTCAGCCTTTGGGAGTCATGCTTGTACCTGTCAGACTTGCAATGCCTCATGGGACATACAGCAATTCTGCAACAGCTGGAGGGCCACATGTTGAGCACCCATGCGCTAGATCATGAGTGCTCTACCTGAGGTCCTCCAGCTGTTGCAGAAACTACAAGTCCCATGAGGCATTGCAAGGCTGTCTGTTAAAGCGGAGTTCCACCCAAAAGTGGAACTTCCGCTTTAAGGGAAGGTGACCCCCCCGACATGCAACAATTGGCATGTCATTTTTTTTTTTGGGGGGGGGGACCAGGTCCACTTCCTCTCCTAGAGCCGCGGCAGGAAGTTCACCACCCCCCTACCTCTCGGCGATCTTCTGGGACACGTCACAGGTCCCAGAAGATACACCAGACATTCACAAGGTGCAGTGCAACTCACGTATGCGCAGTGCACGTCCGGCCTTGAAGCCAAAGCCGGCTGCCCACACTTGTGATGCCAGCATCGCCAAGGGGAGGGGGAGAAGAGCAAGGCTGCAGGCAGCCGCATCGCTGGAGCCAGGGACAGGTGAGTGTCCGATTGTTAAAAGTCAGCAGCTACACTTTTGATAGCTGCTGACTTTTAACAGGGTGGAACTCCGCTTTAAACAAGGATGACGCCAAAAAGGCAGAGGCACGATGGGACTTATAGTTCCGCAACAGCTGGAGGGCCACAGGTTGAACACCCATGGGCTAGATGATGCCAAGAAATGGGGGCGGGGCTCTATCGGACTTGCCTGGGCTTCTAATGCACATGGTGAGAAGCTCACAGTGTGCGGTGCAATCAGAGGAAACCATTTCAGTCCAGGAGAGGAACCGCTACACCTGTGCAAGACTGAAAAGAAAAGGCAGCTCATGCCCCCCGGGCCCTCCTCCACATTTACCCGTATAGTGGGGGGGGGGGGGTACACTCTCCGGTATTGTGCCCACCTGAAGGTGACCTGAGTGCTGAAGAATGTTCTCGAGATGCCAGCCGGGGAATGAGCAAATTTACTTTCACTGGAGAGTTTTGGTCAATTGCTTGTGAAATGGCGTGTGGCAGACACTCAGCTATATAAATAAATCAGGATTACGGTACGAGGCACTTAGAGGAAATTCCAGGAGCAGAGTGCCTGTGGGGCCCCGGGGCCGCAATCCACTCCAAGGGCTCTCTGATCATTTCCTTTATATTAAATTGACAAGAAGCTCACAATCAGAGAGCCCAGAGGAATGACGGGGTGTGCTGAGCAGCCGACCCAAAGGACTTCTATTCTGGAGCATGGGGGACTCCAACCCCCCCCATAGCGCCTGGTCCCCACTGACCTGCACCCCCCACAACCTCCACCATACACAGAACCTAAAGCTTAAGTAGAGATCTAGGTTGCATATTCACAAATATGGACTCTGGCTGCACTGCGCATGCATTTTTATACAAGGCACAGAAACGGGCCCTGAAAAAGGTCCTCCTGCCGCAGAAGTCTGGGTTACATGTTCACAAATATGCCCCCTAAGCATAATATGACCCCTGGCTATACCGTGCATGCGCACACCAAAGTATGTCACCCAAGCAGGCACCGTTCTGACGACCCTTGCCACAATGCGCATGCATTCCTAAACAAGGCACAGGAGCGGGCACTGAAAAAGGTCCCCTGTCGCACCCTAAGCAGGGCACACAAGCGGGCACAATGAAAAGTATTCTTGGCCATATTGCGCATGCGCACCCTAAGCCTGTCACATGAGCAAACATAATAAAAAGGATTCTGTACTGTACATCACACAGACGGGCGCAGTGCTAAGGACCCCAATCACACCGCACGGGGCACACCAGCGGTTACAATGACCCCGGCCACACTGCATAGGAGTGCTCTAAGCCAGGGGGCTCCCAGCTTTTCAGTAATGGGGCCACATCGTAAATTTTACATCAGAGTCCCCTCTTACATAAGAGTGTGGTACGAGGGCCACATCCTATATTTTACATCACAGCACCCCGCCCCCCCTCACATGAGTACCCCCTTACATGAGATTCCCCATGAGAGTCCCTATTAAAGTCCCTTTTTACTTAAGAGTCCCCATCAGAGCTTCCTCCCTCCTTACATAAGAGTGCCCATCAGAGTCCTCTCTTGCATGAGAATCCCCATAAAGTGTCCCTATCAGAGCCCCCCCCCCCCACCCTTACATAAAAGTGCCCATCAGAGTCTTCCCTTACATAAGAGCGCCCATCAGAGACTCCCTTTTACATAAGAGTACCCATCAGAGCCCCCTCCCCCCCCCCCTTACATGAGAGTTCCCATCAGTGCCCCCCCCCCCTTTACATGGGAGTCCACATCAGAGTCCCCGTTAGCAAGAGTGTAACTATCAAAGCCCCCACTTAGCAGTGCCCATCATACCCTCTTACATGAAAGTCCCCTCAGATGTCTCCCCATCAGAGGCCATCTTCCACCCGAGGATGGGATAGATTATTGCAGCAGGCCAGGTTTGGCCCATGGGTGATAGTTGGAGACCTCATAGTGTCTGCTTGTGTGCTGTGCTTAGAGAAGGCCCCTGACTATCCTGAGCTTCCTATGCACAGTACCCAGGCACACACACATTGAAGACTTTGCCAGGAATGCGCATGTCAGGGTGCCATCTGTGTCCCCATTGGGAAGATTTCCCTTCACTTCCTGCCCATATCCAAACAGGAAGCGAGAGGAAATCCCTCCAAAGTGAGGAGATCCCTGGCAGTTACCAGAATTGGTCCTCCAGCTGTTGCAGAATTACTGTATGTCCTCATAGGAATTTTTATGGCAACAACATAAAATTTTGTATTTCTCTTCACTTCTGGTCCCCTGGAAAAAGAGAAGTTGAATCTTCCTAATGGGGACACAGACAGCAATAAATAACCTGACAGGGGAAAAATTGTCTGCAGTTGCACTTTTTTCTGTCACTGAGAATCGCTTAGGAAACATAAAAGGAACAAAGTTCAGACGGAATCCACCGACTGGCTGGAAATGTGCAGAGCAGTCACTGCAGCATATAGAGACCATATACCTGTCACATGGGGACAGAGGAAGTCACGTGACACACAGGAGCCCTGATGCCTGCCCTACATCAACCCAAGGGAGAAATCATCAGGGGTTACTATGGGATGACCTGTGCATGCAGCAAGAAATACCGACCTTTCCCCTATGAACCATGGGGGGTGGGACTACAAATCTCAGCATACCCCGCGATCCTGAGCCCCTCAAAGCATGGAGGAACTATAACTCCCAGCATGTTCAGCCACCCCGAACCCCTCCAGCTGGTGAAAAACAACCTTTGCTCTTTCAGGTATGTAGGAACTATAATTTCCATTCCCTTCATTTGTCCTCATGCAAAAGTTCTGGAAGACTCAACAGTTACAAGAGATACGCGGGTTCACTAGATACAGCCCAATATGTGATAACCGGTGGCATCCAGGAGGTACAAATACTATCCAGTGGGCCCAGGCGGAGACAGAATGGGGGTCACTCATCCCAGATCTTTGTAAATGGCGCGCTACTTCCATTTGCGGACATGCAGGCAACATTTCACCTTCCGCAATCTATGTGGTTTCAATATGGGCGCTGTTAGGGCACAAGCTGGCAGAGTCGCATGGGAACTCTCCTCCTCCTCCCCAATATTCAACTACATAGTGGAAGGGTCAAAGGGTTCATAGGTGATCCTGTATGCCATTGACTATTTTCCTAAAGGGATTTCCCTCCAAGGCAGATGACAGGTGGGAGACAGATGTGGGTCCATTTGCCGAGGAACAGTGGGAAGAAGTCCTACAGGCAGTGCCAATATGCGCCCTCAGTGCCCCCCAGGGCCTGACCCAACTCTACCTTGCATTGAGGGTTCACCTAATGCCAGCGAGACGATTTAAAAATAGGACTACGGGACAATCCGCAGTGCACTCGGTGTTCCGGAGATCATGGAGTCCCAATCCATCTTCTATGGAGATGCCCAAAACTGCACCTGTACTGGGTTGCAGCAGAGCCGCACGATTCAGGCTAAAATGAGAATCACAATTTTTTTTGCTTAGAATAAAGATCGCGATTCTCGCGGCGTAACCTCATCTTTCACATTGAACAAAAAAATTGGGCTAACTTTACTGTATCATTTTTTGTTTAAATTAATTTTCCCCAAAAAATTGCATTTGAAAGACCAATGCGCAAACACAGTGTGACATAAAATATTGCAACAACCACCATTTTATTCTCTAGGGTCTCTGCTAAAAATATATATATAATGTTTGGGGGTTCTAGTCATTTTCTCGCAGAAAATACTTTAAACGTGTAAGCAACAAATGTCAGAAGAAGATTTGGCCTTTAAGGTCCCTTTCACATGCGATTTTTTGTCCATGTTTTTGCCGCAATTTAGACGCGATTTGGGATCAGTACGACTTTGGTCTGACTTTGTTGCAACTTTGGCTCAATGAAAACATTACAAAGTCGTACAGAAATCACATCTATATTATTCAGGTGCGATTTGCATGCGACTTTGAGGGTTTACCATTGAAGTCTATGGACCTCAAGTTGCATTAAAGTTGGACCAAAGTAATGCAGGGACTGCTTTGAAGTCGGCACAACTTCAGTCTTATAGATATGAACGGTACTCATTGGAAATAATGGGGAACGACTTGTCATGCGACTTTGCAGTCCCAAATCGCAAGACTACTCACACTAGCGTGAAAGGGGTCTAAGTGGTTAAACTACTTCAATTTCCAGACGAGTTCTTGACAAGTGAAATCCCATTGAAATGAATGGGGGCCGTCTTAATGTACGCTACTGAAGTCGCTCCGACTTCAAAAAAGGTTACTGTACGACTTCTAACCAACTTGTGCCCATAGAATTCAATAGAAGTCACCTCCAAGTCGGATTCTCCGATCTTAATGTAAGCAACTTTGTAGTGAAAAGAATAGAATTTATTTGGGGCAGCCCCATCCCTCCCTTCTCTGATTGGCCACAGGCAAAGTTGCCTGGCATAAATCGTGTTGCAAGTCGCGCCAAAATCGCCTAGCAAAGTCGCGCTGAAATCGCCTAGCAAAGTCGTGCTGAAGTCTCCCTGAAATCACCTAGCAAAGTCGTGCTGGAGTCGCCCAGCAAAGTCGTGCTGGAGTCGCCCAGCAAAGTCGCGCTGGAGTCGCCCAGCAAAGTCGCGCTGGAGTCGCCCAGCAAAGTCGCGCTGGAGTCGCCCAGCAAAGTCGCGCTGCAGTCGCCCAGCAAAGTCGCGCTGCAGTCGCCCAGCAAAGTCGCGCTGCAGTCGCCCAGCAAAGTCCCGCTGAAGTCGCCCAGCAAAGTCCCGCTGAAGTCGCCCAGCAAAGTCACGCTGAAGTCGCCCAGCAAAGTCACGCTGAAGTCGCCCAGCAAAGTCACGCTGAAGTCGCCCAGCAAAGTCACGCTGGTCGGGTCGCTCCTGTGTGAATGCAGACTTAAAAGGACAAATTGTTACAATGCATCTCTTGTCTTTATCTCCCAGTGCTATTCTCTGGCTTGCTTTTTTTTTTTTTTTTTACAACTCTGGCAGGCGATCCGACTTCAGGGGTGACTCAGCGCGACCCCGCACAGCGCGACTTGTAAGCGACTTCTGTAATAGAAGTCAATGCAAGTCGCCCCCAAAGTTGTACAGGAACCTTTTTCTAAGTCGGAGCGACTTGAGTCCCTCCTATTAGAACGGTTCCATTGCACTGCATGGAGCGCGACTTGTCAGGCGACTTAAAGCAGTTGTCTACCCCCTAAAGCCATTTTTACCTACAGGGTAGCCTATAATAAGGCCTATACTAAGGCTTACCTGTAGATAAAATGAATATCTCCTAAACCTGTACGGTTTAGGAGATATTCACCTTGCAATGCTGCCGCTGACGTCACGGCGCATGCGCAGCAACGTCCCCGGCGAAGGCCTGGCGCATAGCCAGAAAGTCCGCCGGAGAGACGGGCTCCAACGCGCAAGCGACGCCTCGCGGCTCTGGCCACTCACAACGCCGGAGCCACGAACCCAGAAGAAGCCACACAGCGAAGATGTCCGCTCCCTCTGCAGGGACCGAGCAGCCCTGCCGGAGCTTCATTCTAACGTCAGTAATTCATAATGAGCTAGTATGCGGTGCATACTAGCTCATTATGCCTTTTTTCGTTTGGGTAGACAACCGCTTTAAGTCGCCTGACAAGTCGCTCTGCATGGTTTACACAGAATCGAGGAAATGTCGGATGTAGATTGTGAGGGGGGTTGAATCGAGATCGCGATCTCATAGCGATTGATCACACAGCTCTAGGTTGGAGTGCCCAAAACCATCAATAGGGTGTTTCAGGTTATTATACTGGATGACCCCAAGCCCTGTATTCTGGGTGGCCTCCCCATTGAGGATATCCCTACACAGGCTATAGGCAGGGCTCTGTTCCAGGCCAGCAAGCTGATCCTCAGGCATTGGAAGGACACTGAGCCACCCTCCTGGAAAGAATGGAAATGACTCAAATGGGTGATAG
This sequence comes from Glandirana rugosa, assembly GCA_018402905.1. Classification (NCBI taxonomy): domain Eukaryota; kingdom Metazoa; phylum Chordata; class Amphibia; order Anura; family Ranidae; genus Glandirana; species Glandirana rugosa. The sequence continues at coordinate 445,536 of BLSH010509980.1, forward strand.
ACTGAGATTAGAGAAATACATTTTTATAGATTTGGTAGAATGTGGGCTCAATGGCGGCTGGATACCCCGGGACTTTCCCGTGTACAATCAGTCCTAAACCATTTATTGTTACGAGGAGCTGACAATTACTATCAGTGCAGCGTCAGACTATCAATGAGCCTAGGCTATGATCTGTTCAGCTCTATTTGGTGTAACATGGACTTCCCCGGCTTATTGCTGTATTCATATCATGCAGACCCTGCAATGAGTTTCTGTGCATTGCTTTTGTATTATTTTGTTATGTTGTTTGTCTAATAAAAACTTTATTGGATTAAAATAAACAAAAAAAACTATAAATTTCCAGCATGTTCCGAGATCCAGAAGGAATGGAGGAACTAAAACTCCCAAGCATGCCCTGCAATCCTAAATCCCTCCAGGCAAGGAGGAACTATAACCCCCAGCATGCCCTATCATCCTGGATCCCTCCAGGCAGTAACAACAACCTTTGCTCTTTCAGACGTGGAGGAACTAGCACTCCCAGCATGCACTGCCACCCTGAAGCCCTCCAGGCATGAAGGGAACTAGAATTCCCAGCATGCCCTGTAATCCAGAAGCCCCGCAGGCATGAAGGAACTATAACTCCCAGCATGCACATTGCACTGTGGTACAGAAGCCTTCCAGGCATAGAGGAACTATAACTCCCAGCATGCCCTGCCATCATGAAGCCCTCCCAGCAGTGACAAAAACCTTTCCCCTTTCACTCTTGGAGAAACTATAACTTCCAGCATGCCCTGTGATCCTTAAGTTCTCCAGGCATAAAGGAACTATAACTTCCAGCATGCCCTGTGATCCATAAGTCCTGCAGGCATGGAGGAACTATAACTCCCAGCATGCACTGTCATTCTGAAGTTCTCCAGGCATAAAAGAACTATACCTCCCAGCATACCCTGCAATCCAGAAGCCCTGCAGCCATGGAGGAACTATAACTCCCAGCATACCTTGTGATCCAGGAGCCCTGCAGGCACGGGGGAACTATAACTCCCAGCATTCCCTGTCATCCTAAAGCCCTCCAGCCATTAAGGAACTATAACTCCCAGCATGCACTGCCATCCCAAAGTCCTCCAGGCATGAAGGAACTATAACTCCCAGCATGCCCTATGAACCAGAAGCCCTGCAGGTATGGAGGAACTATAACTCCCAGCATGCCCTATGAACCAGAAGCCCTGCAGGCATGGAGGAACTAAAACTCCCAGCATGCACTGCCATCACGAAGTCCTCCAGGCGTGAAGGAACTATATCTCCCAGCATGCGCTGTGATCCAGAAGTCCCTCAGTCATGGAGGAACCATAACTCCTAGCATGTCCTGTGATCCAGAAGCCCTGCAGGCATGTAGGAACTATAACTCCCAGCATGTACGGTCATCCTGAAGTCCTCCAGGCATAAAGGAACTATAATTCCCAGCATAACCTGAGATCCAGGAGCCCTGCAGGTATGGGGGAACTATAACTCCCAGCATTCTCTGCCATCCTGACACCCTCCAGGCGTGAAGGAACTATAACTTCCAGCATGCCCTGTGATTCAAAAGCCTTCTAGGAATGAAGGAACTATAACTCCCAGCATGCACTCCCACCCTGAAGTTCTCCAGACACAATGAAACTATAACTCCCAGCATGTCCTGAGATCCAGAAGCCTTGCAGGCACGGAGGAACTATAGCCCCCAGCGTGCACTGCCATTCTGCAGACCTCCAGGAGGCGACAAACTAGAAGTCCCAGCCTCCCATGGCATGCAAGCAACTCACTGGCAGTGCATTCTGGGATCTGAAAACGGTCAACAGACCGAGGCCCCATTCACACCTGTGCGCCACACTAACGCGCGTCTTTTGCTCTACAGCATAGGCCAGGCCCATCGACTCTACTGGACTGCCCTAGGTGCGATAAACGTGGCAAAGATGCCCATTGGGGCATTTTGCAGGGTTCCAGTTTGGCAATTTTTTTTTACCATGCATTTTGCCACCAGACAGAACGTGCATTGGAGCGCCATTAACAATGAAGCTGTGAATGGAACCTGAAAGTCTTTGCTTGCCATACACTATACAATCTGATTGTACAATCTCCAATAATATGAGGAAAAACGTAAACAACGCTTTGTATCCAATCAGGGGCCCTTGTACTACATAGTGGATGGTGGATCTAAAGGAAGATTGTACAATGTATGGTCACCCCTTAGACCGGGAAGACATGCTGAGATTTGTAGTACTTCAGGGGGGAGGGCGATGTAGAACAAGACATCGCTGGACTCCCAGGAACCGACAAGTCGAGGACCGACTGATCTACAGACCGGGGATCCGGCCCCCCTGGACAAGCAGAGGGGCCGCTGGGTGTCACTCGGAGAGGACGGCAGACAATGCCCTGCCCCCCTCACACCACATTCATGATACAGGAGAGGGTGGAGGGCAGGGACAAGGCTGCTGAACCCCCAAGGACAGGCAGACAGGAAACAAAGTGATACAAGTGAGATAGAAAAAGATGGAAATCCGATACATCGAGAATTAGAAATGTAACAATTTACACAGAAATGTATCCAAAATCCAGAAAAAGAAGAGATGGAATCTTTTATGGAGACAAGGTGGGATTTCCCACGTCACAGAGATTTCCTCTCACTTCCTGTTGTGTCACAGGGACAGGAAGTAAGGAAGAATCTCCAACAGGGGGGCGTGGCCTTTCCTAACTTCCTCCAAAATGTTTTGTCTTTTGATTTTCAGGAAACAGAATACAATTCCGAATACACAAAACATAAACCGTCCCCTGATGGAGATTTTATTGGACCTCAGAGCTCATCCCCCTCTCTGGGCCACAGAGCTGACACTCCATACACTGTACAGGGGCCATATACATAAGAAACACGCCCTCCTCTTCTCTGGGCAACAGAGCTGACACTCCATACACTGTACAGGGGCCATATACAGAAGGAACAGACCTCTTCTCTTCTCTGGGCAACAGAGCTGACACTCCATACACTGTACAGGGGCCATAAACAAAAGGAACACATCCCTCCTCTTCTCTGGGCAACAGAGCTGACACTCCATACACTGTACAGGGGCCATAAACAGAAGGAACACACCTCTCCTCTTCTCTGGGCAACAGAGCTGACACTCAATACACTGTACAGGGGCCATATACAGAAGGAACAGACCCCTTCTCTTCTCTAGGCAACAGAGCTGACACTCCATACACTGATCAGGGGCTATAAACAAAAGGAACACACCCCTCCTCTTCTCTGGGCAACAGAGCTGACACTCCATACACTGTACAGGGGCCATAAACAGAAGGAACAGACCCCTTCTCTTCTCTGGGCAACAGAGCTGACACTACATACGCTGTACAGAGGCCATAAACAGAAGGAACAGACCCCTTCTCTTCTCTAGGCAACAGAGCTGACACTCCATACACTGTTCAGGGGCTATAAACAAAAGGAACAGACTCCTCCTCTTCTCTGGGCAACAGAGCTGACACTCCATACACTGTACAGGGGCCATAAATAGAAGGAACACACCTCTCCTCTTCTATGGGCAACAGAGCTGACACTCCATACACTGTACAGGGGCCATATACAGAAGGAACAGACCCCTTCTCTTCTCTAGGCAACAGAGCTGACACTCCATACACTGTACAGGGGCCATAAACAGAAGGAACAGACTCCTCCTCTTCTCTGGGCAACAGAGCTGACACTACATACGCCTGTCAGGGGCCATAAACAAAGGAGACAGGTCCCTCCCCCTCTCTGGGCCACAGAGCTGACACTCCATA
>BLSH010510000.1:29495-43228 GCA_018402905.1 Glandirana rugosa
CGACACTGAGTCAGTCACGCAAGGGCAGTAGACATAACCTGAGTGGGACATATATCTCAACTAGTTTGGAGACCTTCAAGCCCAGGACGACCAAGCCGGCTTGAAGTCCTGTTTCAGGCCCAAGCCCAGGCCTGTCCTGGGCTTGAAACTGTGCCTGGGGCTTTGGGTAACTTTAGTAACCCCTGGACTTGAAAATCCGTGATCACTGTTCTTAGAACAGTGATATGGCTTCTCCCGGCTAATTTATACTTTTCTCACACAGTTTGAAGATAGTCCACATCCCCCTCCATTTTTGATTTTTTTATGTGATTTTTTTCTTTTTAATTATTTTAAGTTATTTCCCTATACCCATTTCTTTGTAGGGCACGTGTCCGACCCTTACCCCCATTTTCCTTCCTTTTGCAGACCTCTAGGACTTTCCAGGACTTTCTTACAGCCATTTTTGTGCCTAAAAGTTCAGGTCCCCAATGATTTCAATGGGTTTCGGGGTCCGTGTCAAAGTTCGGGTCCTGTCCGGACCCGAACCCGGACTTTGTCCTGAAGTTCGGCCGAACCAGCAGGACCCGAACTTCCAGAGGTTTGATCAACTCTATATACAGGGTGAGTCCAATACAGATGACGGGAACGCACTGACTGAGTCACAGCCAGACATTTTTGCAAAATTTGAAGCTATGCTCCAAAAGGCCTTAAAACAGACCTCAGACCATATAACAGATCAATTGACTAAAGAGATCATGGAGCTGGGGAGCAGGACAGCCGAACTAGAAGTGAGAGTTGATGACTTGGAATGCACCACCCAGCAGGGCCTTACTGAGATTGAGACCCTGAAAGAGGAAAACTTAACCTTACAAGGCTGCCTGGAAGATTTTGAGAATAGGGCCCGCCGTTCCAACTTAAGGATCAGAGGAATACCTGAATCAGTGGTAGACCTGCAGGCAACCATGATGGCCCTCTTTCAGGAACTACAACCGGGCATTCCAGTTGAAAGACTGGAGATGGACAAAATACACAGAGCTCTGGCCCGACGTAAAAATAATGGACCCCCATGGGATGTTATAGCGAAGTTCCATTATTATCGCACGAAAGAGCAAATCCTATTAGAAGCTAGAGACAAATACTCTCTCTCATTCCAAGGTTACAGCTATCAAATCTTCGCTGACCTCTCGCCTATTACCATTGCCAAACGACGCTCCCTGAAGCCCCTGCTCCAAACTTTACAACAGCACCAAATCGCATATTATTGGGGATTCCCCTTTTCAGTTCGTTTCACACACCTGGAAATGAAATATGTCTGTCGTACAGCGACAGAACTTTGTGACGCCCTATTAGACCTGGGCCTTATGGAATGCAGTCCAGCTAACCAACACTCACGTAGGCGCTCAGCCTCCAGCTCCCCAAGGAAAGACCCACCTACAACAGATGTGGGTAACCCTAAATCCCAATCATCTCTGCACAAATGAGGATGCTTCGAACCCCTGGCTGTAAACACAGAAGACTCAATGGACTGACCACAGTAAATTCTCTGCCTATGGCCCTATACCCCACTTTATCTTTTGTTCCTCCACCCTATTTTCTCTGAAGCATCTCTGTTCCCATCACCACACCACCTGGAACAAACTGCATCAACCTATTCCTGCATGCAGTTTCAACTGTGTGAATACCCCCTTCTGAACAACCCTGTGAAAGTCATGCCTTGGAGGACTATCTCAATTGACAGCTATTAGACTGCACCTGTCTTGTAAGCTATGGTCAGGGACAAATGTCTAACCTCCTACCCATAACTGCCTGGCACCCACTCACCTGACCTGTGCCTACTTATATGATCGAACTCAGCCCACGAGTCATCAGGCAACGGACATCCCCTACAACCTTTAAACTGCACTATCTTGCCTAACCTGTCCCCTGTTGTCTGAGGCAGGCTATTTACCCAACCATGCTATAAATTTCATAGAAAGATCCATCTGCACAAGATACCCTTTTTGCCACTACCCCATCCTTTCCCCTCTTTCTCCACTAGTTTAGCTTATACCCACACGCTAGCTGTTCAAACCCAGCCCCATGCTGAAAGTATTTTGGTTTGCGGCATCCATGACGATCCAAGTTGATCTCTCAGTTATCACCTTACGGATACCGCTTAGTAATATTAGAGACCTTTGTTTATGTTGCTGAAATATCATTATAATGTCCGACTTTTGCTGGGGTTGTCCACTCATAGGACGTTCTTGCTCCCCCACCAGTTGCCTCCGGAACTCCACACCTTAATGTGGCCTTCTGGACGCAAATGCAGAGCCTATAGGGATCGGCATGACCGACCCCTTGCACGCTCTCCATCACGTTTTATGTTTAACTTGTTGTTAACATGGATAATTATATGTGAGTTTAATTTATCTCTACTTTCTTTTCTCTACTACCCTCTAAGTTCTCATTCTTCTCCCCTCGGATCAGCGACAGTGGTGGCGGCAGGCCGGCGGAACAGGTACTGTGTTACTATACTTTTAACAGCAACATGGCCCCCCTGAACATCTGTTCCCTTAATGTCCAGGGACTTAACATCCCACACAAACGGTCTAAACCCTTACATGCTTTAGCTGCCGCCAGAATCCATATAGCATGTCTTCAGGAGACACACTTTTCCCGATCACATACTCCCAAATATTTAAGTCAAGCGTACCCCCAGTTTTACGCGGCTTCAGCTGACTCTAAAACTAGGGGCACACTCATAGCTTTCCACCGTTCTATACCATTCATTCTAGCTACCCAAATAAATGACCTGGCTGGACGTTACACTCTCCTCACAGGGTACATTTCAGACATCCCGCTAACAATTGTGTCATATTATGCCCCCAATAAGAACCCGACAGCCTTTATGTCTCACCTATTTAGAGTTATAGAATCCCACAAAATAGGAACCACTATTATATGCGGAGACTCTAACCAAGTAATTAAACCCTTTCTCGATAAAGCCCCGCCTACTCCTAATTCACCCACCTCCAAATTCTCACTACAGCAGATACTCACCAAATACTCCCTCTCTGATGCATGGCGCGAAGCAAACCCCGTCAGCAAAAAATGTACAAATTACTCTTGCCCACATAAATCATTCTCCCGCATCTACCATATCTTTATCCCAAACAACATGACCCCGGAAATAATCACGTCAATTCTAATCCCGTACACATGGACTAACCATTCAGCCGTCTGCCTCACGTTAGCATCCCCAGTCCCCTGATCCCCGGTGTTAGGAAAAGGAACAATTTCTGGCCAGGTCCTGGCATTTCCGCGGTGGTGCGCACATTTGCGGAAACGGTGCCAAACGGGCCTATTTAAACCTGGAGACTCCTGAGAACAAGTGCTGCTCGTTCTACAGCATTCCCGACCCGTAAGCCTCGGCTCCTGATACCTGTTCCTGTGTTGTTCTGCCTCCTGTTTACCCGGCTTGTCCTGACCTGCTGTCTGCTACCTGCACCGACCCCGGCTACCCACGACCATCCGATTGTCTGCTCCTTTGTACCTCTGCTGCCCACCCGTTAACGAACCTTGCTTGGACTCTGACTACTCTTTTGCCTAATCCTTTTGTACCTTCCTGCCTGCCTATTGCCGACCCAGCCTGAACGACCATCCTTCTACCTGCATGTCTCCTGGAGCCTCACTACATCATTGGTGACCCTCCAGCCCTCGTGCCATCCCGCACTCTTGCTCCTCTGTCTCCACTACCAGGGGTCCTTGAATCGGGTGCGCAAGAGTGGTTGTTCCCTGCACAAGACAGACTCCACCGCCAGGTACGTGACACCCGGACACTACCTGGTATATTAATGATGCCACACTGACTCACCCCTCCCATCGCCTAGTTATAGAAGCAGCCCTCAAAGACTACCTCTCCACTAACTCCACTGACGAGATTTCAGCTGTTACCCTTTGGGAGGCACATAAGCCCGTCATTCGGGGTAAACTAATTCAACAGGCCACTGCTCTTAAGAGGGAACGTAAAACTTTGTACCAGAAATTAGATGCAGAATTCTCTGCCAGCCATGAAGTCTTCCATACCACCCCCAATGATACGAATAGACGAAGGTTAGATAAATCTAAGCTTGAACTTGACATGTTCCTGACTGATTCTGCTGAAACATCCCTACGCAGGTATCATCATAAATTGTATACCAAGGCCAATAAACCTGATACACTTATGGCTCGCGCCTTAAAAGCAATCAATAACCCTCCCCATACTATACGTCTTAAAATCGGCAAACATGCTTACACGAGAAACCCAGTTAAAATTCTAGAAATATTCCGAGCCAAACTCTCCCAATTATACTCCAACCCTGCGACCCCAGACAATACCCTACTAGACAACATGTTCTCAAACATCTCCCTCCCAACTTTATCCAGATCTCAGCAGGAAGCGTTAGATTCCCCTATCACAGAGTCAGAGATATTACAGGCCATCAAACTACTCAAACCCCACAAGCGCCAGGGCCCGGATGGCTTCTCCACTAACTACTACAAGCAATTTGCCCCCATTTTAGCCCCTGTGCTCACTAATGCTTTCAATGCACTACTACAAGGATACACATTTAGACCTGAGACGCTGACAGCTACCATAGCCATGATACCCAAACCAAACTCGGACCATTCCTCCTGGTCAAATTACCGTCCGATTTCCCTCCTCAACCTCAATGTAAAGCTGCTGGCAAAAGTCCTTGCTGCCAGACTGAATCGTATAATCGGGGAGTTGATTCACCGTGACCAAACTGGATTTATCCCTGCACGCCAAGCAGGAGATAATATCAGACGAGCTTTGCTTCTCTCACATATTGCGAAAATTAGATGAATACCTGCATGCTTTCTGTCCCTCGATGTCAGGAAAGCATTTGATACGGTGTCTTGGACGTATGTGCAATATATCCTACAACGCTGGGGTGTGGGCACTCATTTCCTTTCCTGGATCTCGTCCCTCTATACAAATCCTAGGGCATACGTGAAATACTGCGGGTATAAATCTGCTATGTTCAATATCCAAGGCAGGACCAGGCAAGGATGCCCATTTTCTCCGTTATTGTTCGCCCTAAGTATAGAACCTCTGGCCCAACTTGTCCGATCGCATCCTGACATCAGGGGTATAGAACATGGTGGTGTCCATCACAAAATCAGCCTCTTCGCTGATGATATCTTGATCTTTCTAACCTCACTGCACATCTCAGCCCCGAATCTTATCTCCCTCTTAAATTAATTTGCCAACATCTCAGGTCTACATGTCAACACACGTAAATCCCAAATGTCAAACATTTCCCTGTCCCCTACCGAAATACAACATATACAGACATCTTTGCCTTTTCAATGGGAACCCCAACATATTGCCTATTTGGGTATCAAGCTCACAGCCAATATCCCCTCCTTGTTTGCAGCCAATTACCTCCCCTCCTCAAAAAAGTGTCACACCTCCTGACCCAGTGGTCAACACTACCCATCTCTTGGTTAGGCAGAATTAATGTCGTTAAAATGGCTATCTTACCAAAATTCTTATACTTATTCAGGGTCCTCCCCATCCCCCTCCCAGCGTATTTCTTACGTTTAGTACAAAGTAAAGTTATGTCGTATATCTGGGGTTCCACCAGACCCAGAGTACCTAAGTCAGCCCTATACCTTCATAAACTGAGCGGGGGGTTTGGAGTACCCAAATTCAGCACCTATTACCACACAGCGCAATTGTCGCAACTGACTAAGTACCATGCTGCTACAGAAGCACCACAGTGGCTGGCTATAGAATCAGCTGAGATGGACCCTATATCAGTAGCAAATATGCTTTGGTTACGTCCTACAGACCGGAAACATATAAATAACCCTATTACTAGGCACTCGCTTAATACCTGGGACAAGCTTAAAACAACACATAACCTACAGTCCCCGCACAATCCTTTGCTATCATTTTTAAAGAACCCGGCTTTTAGCCCTGCCTGGGAATCTCCTACCTCTTTTCGGGTCTGGCTTTCCACAGATCTTTTCCGTTTCCACAAACTGGTACCCACCAGGATCGCAAAGTTTGCCCCCGCAGCCTCGGCGCTATGCTTCCGTGGATGTAATGAACCAGGTACTTACTTCCACACTTGGTGGAGCTGTCCTGTAGCTCAGGATTTCTGGCAGAAAATCTTTGACTTACTGTCTAAAATGTTTGAACATGCAATCCCAAGAGACCCGGCGATCGCCTTATTAAACCTAAAACCAGATAGTTTAATACGCCTTCAATTTCAGTTATTGATGCACCTTACCACCGCAGCCAAACAAACGATCGCGAAAGCATGGAAATCCCCCTCCCTCATTCTCCCTGAAGCTAGAGGCAGGATGAATAAGGCTATGATACATTCTAAAATGCTGGCTATTGAAACTAATAAAATTCGTAGATTCGAAACAAAATGGCACCCATGGATTATACATAATCTTCCCCTGGACTTCAACGATGACTTTCTGTTGCCATATTAATATTATACCCACCTGACTCTGACCGTGTCCTGTCGCCTCCACTTCAATGATCCACACATCTCCACCTTCTTCCTTATCTCAGACTACTCACCTCTGCTCCTCTGTCTCTCCTCTCAATTATCCTCTCGTCAAGATTCTTCTATATTTACTCATAATTGTCACTGAGTGGACAGTAACCATTTACAGATAACATATTTGCACCTATTGCAGCCAACAACTTACTCTGGATACGGCACTTATACAGGGCTTTTTTTACATTACACCTGTAATGTCTACCGACTCTTTAAGCCCTCTCATGAGCAGAGCTCTGGCCTGGTTTAGGTCTTGGCTACCTGTCCCCCCCCCAACCAGTGGTAGTGGAGACACGGAGCCTCACTCTCCGGGCACAGCAAGTGCCCACTGGGGTGCCCCAGAGCGTGGTTTCCCTCGTACCTGACTACGTGGCTCTCCTCCCTGGTTGGGCTCACACTTTGATATGTTGCCACGAATATACCAACCTTCAGCGATGTTCTGTTAAGTGTCATGTACGGTACTTTCTTGATGTTGACTCTGTATCCATTCTGTGTCGTATTTATAGTCTATGACTACTACTCTGCATTTAAAATCTCAATAAAACTTTTGAACTTAAAAAGATGTAAAAACAGGATTACATAGCGCAAGAAAGTACTTAAAATAACATGGAACTTCAACATTTCAACCTCTTGCGGTCTTATCACGGAGTTCAATTCCATGTAACAGTACAGAAAATGCACTATAAGACAAATAACAATAAATGTCATATTATATTTTATCATATTTGATTGTATGTTTATGTTGGATGGCAACCAGATTTAATATCATAGTTCTGGAGTGTTACAGATATGACAGGCCAAAGTGGTCTGGTCACTGTGTGGGAGCGAAAGACATCTGGACAGGTTGACACAGTGGGGTGTTGGTAAATGGCCATATCCTTCCAGGAAATATCCATACACCCCCTGCGATGAGGTGTAGTAGTGGAGAAGGCCAGAGGAGATCTCCTGCAGAGGTGTAAATTGGCAGTTCCTGATTATGTGACATCAAAGGGACCAGCTGACCCCAAATGATCATGGGTCAGCTGTGAGTGATAAATGGACATATACTGCCTCTAGTGGACAATCCAGGCATGCGTCCTAGGGACAGACTCAAGGAAAGCAAGTCTGTCACCATTGGACAGAATGCATAAGTAGGCCGGCGTTGGGTGGGTGTGTGTGGATGATGTGTGAATGGGTTTAAAAGGCCGAGGAACCCCATATATCTTCCTCTCTCTCATCTTCCATCGGAGCCCAGCCAGAACACCATCTTGAGGACAGCCTAAGTATCACCTTATGTTATTTATATTATAGGCTTTATGATATTTACTTAGCGGTTTTATGTTAGCATTTCTGTTTTCCTTATAATAAATGTAATCTTTGCTTTATTGAATTAGAGTGATTGATTATTTTTATATATATAGATATAAGCTAATCTTACTATCATACTATCATCATTACTGTTATCAGAGTTTTAGTAGTTAAACGAATGAGAGGAATTGGCAATAAATATATAGTTACAAATAAACTTGGGGAAACCATAGCCACCCCATTTTTATTTCATATGGTCTTGCCTACAAAGTCCCAATTTCCAATGCTTTATTTTGTACTATAATTTGGGATGTGGCAATCACCTAAACTTCAGGCATTGCCTGGGGCACACTGATATATTCACTTATAGCTTTTTTATATATTGGAAACAATTTTTTACTCAGTATGTCTTGTTGATACTAATAAAATGTATTCTTTTAATTCATGTATGTTCTTTTGGGGAAACCATTGTTCTAAACATTAGGGGTGTTGGCCGATTCATTAGCAGATATTATTTACCTCCTGATCATTTTCATACTCTATAAGATACATAGACAGTATCTCTATCAATCACCTAAACTTCAGGCATTGCCTGGGACACACTGATATATTCACTTATAGCTTTTTTATATATTGGAAACAATTTTTTACTCAGTATGTCTTGCTGATACTAATAAAACATATTATTTTAATTCTTGTATGTTCTTTTGGGGAAACCATTGTTCTAAACATTAGGGGGGTTGGCCGATTCATTAGCAGATATTATTTACCTCCTGATCATTTTCATACTCTATAAGATACATAGACAGTATCTCTATCAATCACCTAAACTTCAGGCATTGCCTGGGACACACTGATATATTCACTTATAGCTTTTTTATATATTGGAAACAATTTTTTACTCAGTATGTCTTGCTGATACTAATAAAACATATTATTTTAATTCTTGTATGTTCTTTTGGGGAAACCATTGTTCTAAACATTAGGGGGGTTGGCCGATTCATTAGCAGATATTATTTACCTCCTGATCATTTTCATACTCTATAAGATACATAGACAGTATCTCACAAAAGTGAGTACACCCCTCACATTTTTGTAAATATTTTACAACACTGAAGAAATTACACTTTGCTACAATGTAAAGTAGTGAGTGTACAGCTTGTTTAACAGTGTAAGTTTTCTGTCCCCTCAAAATAACTCAACACACAGCCATTAATATCTAAACAGCTGGCAACAAAAGTACACCCCTTAGTAAAAATGTCCAAACTGGGCCCAATTAGCTATTTTCCCTCCCCGGTGTCATGTGACTCGTTAGTGTTACAGGTCTCAGGTATAAATGGGGAGCAGGTGTGTTAAATTTGGTGTTATCGCTGGTCACTGGAAGTTTAACATGGCACCTCATGGCATATAACTCTCTGAGGATCTGAAAAAAACAATTGTTGCTGTACATAAAGATGGCCTAGGCTATAAGAAGATTGCCAAGACCCTAAAACTGAGCTGCAGCACAGTGGCCAAGACCATACAGCGGTTTAACGGGACAGGTTCCACTCAAATAAGGTCTCGTCATGGTCAACCAAAGGATTTGAGTGCATGTGCTTAGCGTCATTATGGCTTTCTTCTGGCGACTCGACCATGCAGCCCATCTTTCTTCAAGTGCCTCCTTATTGTGCATCTTGAAACAGCCACACCACATGTTTTCAGAAAGTCCTGAAGTTATTTGTGGGTTTTCCTTTGCATCCCTAACAATTTTCCTGGCAGTTGTGACTGAAATTTTAGTTGGTCTACCTGACTGTTTGGTTTCAACAGAACCCCTAATTTTCCACTTATTTATTAGAGTTTGAACACCGCTGATTGGCATTCTCAATTCATTGGATATCTTTTTATATCCCTTTCCTGTTTTATACAGATCAATTACCATTTTCCGCAGAACCTTTCACAATTATTTTGCTTTCCCCATGACTCAGAATCCAGAAACTTCAGTGCAGCACTGGATGAAATATGCAAGGGTCTATCAGGAGTCCTTTTAATAGCCATTCAAACCCCTTTGTGTCAACTTGTGTGCATGTTATCAGGCCAAAAGCGCCAGGACGTGTAAACTTTTGATCAGGGTCATTTGGGTAGTTTCTGTTGTCATTATGATTTAAAAAGAGTAAACACAGTTGATTGATAATTACTGGCTTCAGCCAAACACTAACTATGAGTGAAAGAAATGTTATTGTGTTCTCATTCATATTCTCTGAAAAATGGCCAAGAAATCATAAATTCTGCCAGGGTATGTAAACTTATGAGCACAACTGTATTTAAGCTATAATCTGCTGTTTCCTTAGGCTGGTTTCTCGTAAATACAGAACTCAAGGAAATAAACAGCTAATATATAACTATTCAAGGATAAGTATGAATATTGGTTCCTGTTTTAGGTCACTATGTTTAAACAGACATATTATGCAAACTATTCTTAATCGATTGCACTCTGTTTTTGAATGATAAATGTTGCTTATGCAAGGTTTATCAAAAAACAATTGATTACTAGTATTTATGGTGTTTGCATATGCCTCTTCTTGTTAGTTCTCCCAGACCCCATATCAAATATACATGTATAATCTGTTTGTAAGGACTATTTCCATCTCCCTTATAATATGCACAGAGCATTACCATTATATAGTTGCCAACATTTAAAAAAACTTCCAGGGACACCCTTTTTTGCTGTGCAGGCAGGATGCCATTGTAGGCGAAAATGTACTTTAATTAGGGGTGGGGCATTTTTTTAAAGTGACTGTAAATTCTCTTTTTTAATTAAAAATAATTAAATATAAATAATTGAATATTGGATACTTGTTGAATACCCAATGAATACGAGTACCTGACTGGATGATCTAAACTAGAAAGACACATTGGTGTGTTACACCCCCTGCAAATTCAGACCCAGCTGGTATACGCCAGTTCACACTATCTTGTAAGAGTCTGGATTTTTCGGTAGTGGATCACATTTTTGGTGGATGTTGAATAACTACTGGGTACTATACCCCCTGTTTGCTTGACCCAGTGGACATATGTCCGTCTGTGTCCAGTTATTCTGGTAAGCCTCTAAGATAATAGGTGGTGGCTTTTATTACACACTTGGTGATACTACAAAGACCGTCTAATGGACCTTCTGTGGAGTTTCCATATGGAAGATTTATGAACTCTCTTCACTGAACTCTTTTCACTGTTTGCACTTTATAGAGCCACACATTGTTGCACATTTGCACATTTGTTTTAGCACTTTATATAAATTGTATTTATTTATAATTTGTTTCTTGTGGGAACCTTAGCGCTGCACAGTTTATATACTATTAAAAATAACAAACGTGTTATACTCACCTCCTCTGTGTAGTGGATTTGCACAGAGCAGCCCGGATCCTCCTCTTATCTGGTCCCTCTTCTGTGCTCCTGGGCCCCCCCTCCTGTTGGGTGTCCCCCCAGCACACAGCTTGTTATGGGGCACCAGAGCAGAGTAGCAGCTCTCTGTGTCCATTCAGACACAGAGCTGGGGCCCCGTCCCCTTTCTCTTCTCATTGGCTGACTGACTTTTAAAGCAGCGTGAGCCAGGTGCCACGCTGCTGTCTCAACCAATTAGAAGGGGAGTCCTGGACGGCCGAGACATTCCTACAACATCGCTGGTCCTAGAGGGACCTCAGGCAATTATTAGGGGGGGGGGGGGCTGCTGCACACAGAAGGCTTTTTATCTTAGGGCATAGAATGCTTTAAGATAAAAAACCTTGTGACTTTACAACCACTTTAATATTGGTATGGTTCTTCAAGGGGCACGTTGTTAACCTAATGACATACTTTAATTAACTATTTATAAGAGAGCTGTAGTTATCATGGTTAACCACCTCAGCTCTGGAAGGTTTTACCCCCTTCATGACCAGGGCATTTTTTTATCACACAAATATAGCTCTCTTTTGTAGTATTTGATCACCACTGTTTTTTTTATTCTTTGCTATATAAACGAAAAAAAAAAATTGAAAAAAACCCCCAGCAATATATTGTACTTTTTGTTATAATATATATCCAATAAAATCGAATTTCTTCATAAATTTAGGACAACTGTCTTTGGTAAAAGAAAAATACTAATAAGGGTATAATAATTTGGTTTGCATTGAATTATAGTGTCTACAAACTATGGTATATATAAGTGCATCTCATAAAATTAGAATATAAGCAAAAAGTTAATTTATTTCAGTAATTCAATTCAAAAAGTGAAACTCATATATTAGGTAGATTCAATACACACAGAGCAATATATTTCAAGCATTTCTTTCTTTTTATTTTGATGATTATGGCTTACAGCTAGTGAAAACCCAAAATTCAGTATCTCAGAAAATTAGAATATTACATAAGACCAACCTTAACCCTAGAATTATCTAGGGTCAAGGTTGGAGATTTGGATGAGAAATAATGTTCAAACTGTAAATAGGAATAAAAAAGTTGCTTAGGAATCTGATATTTACGCTGGATCTGTGCAAAAGAGAGAAGCTTATGTGTAATTGGATGTACCATATTACGAAGTTGGAAGATACCAGCTTGTGACCAAGGGTACATTCGGCTGTAGGATAAGTTGTCGGAGATGTCTGAGTTGAATAGTACATTTAGCAAGGGTGGGCATGCAGAAGAGAGAGAGTACCGTTGCGAACATTTTTCCGTATATCAAGAGTGAACAACATAGGATGTAAACATAAGCTTCTCAGTTGGGTAATAGACCACAGCATGGCACATGGGTGTACTGGGCAAGTGATACGTATTTCAATCTCCGACCATCTGCTAGCTGCCATTCTGTGTAGCTATAATATGAGTTGCATAATAATATTTGATAAGGTCTGGGGCACCCAGACCACCTCTAGAACGGAGAGCAATTACTATCGAGCTAGCTATACGATGAGCCTTGTTGTGCCAAATAAAATTAAGAAGTAGCCGCTGTGTGGCTTTAAGCTGTTTCATCGGGATAGGGATTGGTAGTGTTTCAAATAGATATAGAAGTCTCGGTAGAAAAGACATCTTAAGTACATTAATCCGTCCCAGGAGAGATATAGGGTATGCATCCCACTGGCGTAAGAGGTGTTCTATGTCTTTGAAGAGGGAAGGGTAATTAGCTTGATAAAGGGTGTGATATGAGGAGGTCAGGTGGATCCCTAGGTATTTGAGAGAATGGGAGCACCAATGTTATGAAAACTTTTGTTGCAGAGTAGCAAGGTTAGCAGGGGAAATCTGTATTGGTTTTGCTTGTGTTAATCTTATAACCTGAGATTGGACCAAAGGATGTTAAAAGGTTGCGAGCCGGTGTCAGCCACGTTTGCAGGCAGGAGTGTTCCTCTATACCAGGCACCACCGGTATCTGGGATTCAAGTGGTCGATCCCGCTGTCTCCAGGGTCTCCCTGGAGCCTTATACGGACCCACCAGGACCACTGCTAGCTCTCCATATTTGGGGACTACCTGAATCATTGATTGGGGGTGTTATTGGGGAGCTTGTTGGGGGTCATACCCCCCTTTCCCCTTTCCCCCCTCTTCCTATTCATTTTTGGAACTGGACCGGTGGTGGTGCGGCCAATCACAAGTGGAGGAAATACCTCTCCCTCCTTTGGATAGTGAAAAAGCCAATGAAAAAGAAACCCAGTGTTTGGAAGATCCCACTATATCACTACAGAAGGTGTCCATTCAAAAAAAAAAAAACCCTTCTCTCACTCATAACTCTCCTATTCTTTTGCACATCATCCTATTGAAGAACTGTTTGAAACATAAGCAGATTATATTGATTAACCACATCGGTACCTGGCACGAAAACCCCCTTCCTGTCCAGGCCATTTTTCAGCTTTCAGCGCTATCACACTTTGAATGACAATTACTCAGTCATGCAACACGGT
>BLSH010510018.1:22163-32603 GCA_018402905.1 Glandirana rugosa
GGACGTTATCCGAAAAGGGTGTGTGAAACCTATACTAAAATCTTGTCATTAGAAAGGTAATTACGTTGTCGACCTTGGAAAGGGACATGTTGAACTACTACTAAAATCTTGTTATTAGAAAGGGAATTTCGTTGTCTGACATGGATCAGGTCAGTCTAGCAAGACACGTCGTCCTACTACCTCATCCTGCTGCACAGAACGATCTGACTGGACTAGGTACAGTCTGTTGCTTTAAGGGAAAGATTATTGTTCTAAAATCATCATCAAGTTGTACAGGGAAAGGTTCCAGCTGTTGCATTAATGGAAAGATTACTGTTCTAAAATCATATCCAAAGTGTGTGGGAAAAGCCTATTGCAGGCGCATAGAGCCATATTACTGTTCTAAAATCATCTTCAAAGTGTGTGGGTAAAGCCTATTGCAGCCGCATAGAGCCATATTACTGTTCTAAAATCATCTTCAAAGTGTGTGGGAAAATCCTATTGCAGGCGCATAGAGCCATTTTATTGTTCTAAAATTTAGAACAATAATATGGCTCTCTGTGCGGCTGGAAGAACAGTAATATGGCTCTATGCGGCTGGAAGAACAGTAATATGGCTCTATGCCCCTGCAATAGGATTTTCCCACACACTTTGGAGATGATTTTAGAACAGTAATATGGCTCTATGCGGATGCAATAGGCTTTTCCCACGCACTGTGAAGATGATTTTAGAACAGTAATATGGCTCTATGCGCCTGCAATAGACTTTTCCCACACACTTTGGAGATGCTTTTAGAACAATAATCTTTCTCTTAAAGCAACAGCTGGAGGCTTTCCCTGTACAACTTGGAGATGATTTTAGAATCTAAAATAATCTCCTAGTTCTATAGGGAGAGGTTCCTACTGTTGCTTAAAGGGATAGATTGTTTCTTGCACAAAATTGAAAAGTGCATCTACATTGCTGGTTTAAAAAAAAAAAAAAAATTCCAAAAATAAAAAAAAACAGTGTTGGCTCCTCCTCCACCACCACTTTCACCGACTCCTCAACCTCCAACTCCACATCCACCTCCATTTTTGATTTTTTTTTATGTGATTTTAGCTTAAAAATAATTTTAAGTTATTTCCCTATCCGCATTTATTTGTAGGGCACTTGTCTGACCCTTACCCCCATTTTCCTTCCTTTTGCAGACCTCTAGGACTTTCCAGGACTTTGTTACAGCCATTTTTGTGCCTAAAAGTTTGGGTCTCCATTGATTTCAATGGGGTTCGGGTCAAGTCCGGACCCACACCCAGACTTTGTCCCGAAGTTCGGCCGAACCCGGACTTCCAGAGGTTCGATCAACTCTACTCCTAACCCTATCATTAGCCAATCCTCTCTGTACAGCTGATTTGGGGGAGCCCCATTGTGCTGGTCGTGTAGTTATAGTCGGCCATTCCTCATTAAAAGTGGTGTCAGAGGAGCAATTCCTTCAGGCCAAGTGAATTCTCCAACAGGGATTGCACACATGGTGAGGGATGGGTGACAACTGGTGGAAAAAAAAGAGTAGTATTTCCTGTGCCTGGCTTTCTGTAAGTGAAGGTGTGTATAGCTTTAGTATCTGGATCCCCACTCAGGGAATTGGAAAAGACTGAACTGAAGATTGAGTTCATTATCGTTAATAAAACTGACAAATTCATTCAATGAAGAGTCATCCCCATCCCACACCATCAGCAGATCATCAATGTAGCGACCATACCAGACTATATTGTGTGCAATTGGGTTGGCCAAAGACAAGAGACAAAGCTCCTCCTACCAACCCATATATAGATTTGCCATTGATGGTGATAATCTATCCCCCATAGATGCCCCACATAAAAGCAATCATCGAAAAAAAAAGAAAAGAAAAAATCTGCTGTGATTGGCTCTTTACCCCAATCATAGACAGTTGAGAAGCATGAGCATGGAAGGCCATCATCTGGTGGCCCCCAACAATTAGCTGGCCATGCTGTAGCCGTCATTCAGCTATAGCACGGTTGGCAAGTGGTTATAGTTGGGTATAAAATAAAGAAATGAGTAAGTTCAGGAGATGGCGCTGTCACTATTATATAAAAGTGGGTATCTAAGCCTGATAGCTACGATGTGTAAAATTCACTATAATATTCATATAAAAGTCAAAACACACAAAAAAATGTCCGTAAAATGTCAGTAAAAATCCGTAAAACTGTGTACAAACACACTTGATATATATTCAATGGAGTGAAAGTGTTCAGATGAATAAAAAGTGTCTCTATAAATGGGTGATCATAATATTGTGAGGTAAAAAAACATTGAAAAAAAAATGTCCGTAAAAGTCCGTGTCCGGTCCGTGAATATGGTGTCCGTAAAAGAAACTTTGAAAAGTTGGCGTTCCTTAAGCAAGGGGTTCTACAAAAAGCCGCCTTGACGTGTGGCTTCTTCTGAGTGTTTTATATGGAATGTGTAGGTCAATAAATATATTAATTACAGATGTATCCAATAATCATATGCTGTATTCAAAAAGTGATTTCATTTGTGTCATCTATCACGAAAGATGGTGACTTCACTGGTGCTCCCCGCATGTGCCCTCACTTACCAGAATCTTCATACCCCTACAGGGGTGATGCGCCTTTGGTAAATGGGGTCTTTTAATGGCGTCTCTCCGGTGTGCTGTGGTCCTTTCCCCTCAAGGTGGATTTCTCCTTCCGGGTGTTCCTGTGTGGTTCAGTCCTTGATGAGTCCAGCATATGATTATTGGATACATCTGTAATTAATATATTTATTGACCTACACATTCCATATAAAACACTCAGAAGAAGCCACGGACTTTTACGGACATTTTTTTTTCAATGTTTTTTTACCTCACAATATTATGATCACCCATTTATAGAGACACTTTTTATTCATCTGAACACTTTCACTCCATTGAATATATATCAAGTGTGTTTGTACACAGTTTTACGGATTTTTACTGACATTTTACGGACATTTTTACGGACTTTTTACGGACCTGTTGAAGATCTACGTTCTCAGTGTGTGTTTTGACTTTTATATGAATATTATAGTGAATTTTACACATCGTAGCTATCAGGCTTAGATACCCACTTTTATATAATAGTGACAGCGCCATCTCCTGAACTTACTGGTTTCAATTTTATTTCCTCCTCGGAGGTAATTAACTGGAGGGCAGCAGTCCATTTATTCTGCTATAGTTGTGTTTCTCCCAGCGCGAGATTTTACACTTTATTTCTTAAAATAAAGAAATGCTTTAAAAACAAAATAAAATGTTGTGTTGACTCTAAGGCCTCATACACACGGACGTTATTAACACCGCATTTTTGAGCGGTTTTTACAGCTTAACCGGTTCCCGACCACATTCCGCATATTTACTGCTGCAGAGTGGCAGCGTGCTCAGCTAGCGGCCAGGAGCGCACTGCCAGCGGTGCACTCTCATGCCTGCCGCACTCTGCAGGAGTATGCCCGCAGCTCGCGCGGGCCCAATGTCTGCCAGCGAGCTGCGATGACCTGCCAGAGAGAGAGAACGGTGAACCGTTGATATAAACATGGCAGTTCCCGGCTCTGTCAGGCGGCATGTAAGAGATCTACTGATCCCTGTCACTGGGATCAGTTATATCTCTGGTGCCAAAGCAGCCCAGCCCCCTCACAGTTAGAACACGCCTAGGGAGCACAGTTAACCCCTAGATCTCCCCCTGCAGGTTAACCCCTTCACTGCCAATGACATTTATACAGTAATCAGTGGGTATTTAAATTTCTGATCGCTGTATAAATGTCATTGGTATCGAAAATGTCCGACATGTCCACCCCAATATCAAAGTCCCAATAAAAATTGCAGATTGCTGCCATTACCAGTAAAAAAATATGTAAAAATGCCAGAAATTAATTCTCATCATTCGTAAACGTGGCAATTTTTGCGCAAACCAATCAATAAACGCCAATTGCGATTTAATTTTTTTTTTACCAAAAATATGAGGATATAAACTTTGTTTTTTTATATTTTCTTTTGGATTTGTATTTTAGCAAAAAGTAAGAAATATTGGGGATTTTTTTTGTAAAATTGTCGCTCTTTTTTGTTTATAGAGGTGATCAGAAATGATGCAGAGGGGATCAAATACCACCAAAAGAAAGCTCTATTTGTGGGAAAAAACACAAATTTAGTTTGGGTACAACGCCGCACGACCACGCAATTGTCAGTTAAAGTGACGCAGTGCTGAATTGCAAAAAGGGCTCTGGTCCTAACTTGGGAAATCCTTCCCGGGGGTGAAGTGGTTAAGAACGCCACACCATGTTATTCTATGGCCTCATACAGACGTTGATGTTATTGAGCTGTAGATGGCGTCGGCGTTCTTTAACTGTAAATCAAACGCAGGACCCGCATGTTCCGAAGCTGCAACGTTAGAGCGTTTTTGATGCTGAGCCGGCAAAACGCTCAACCGTGCATTAGCGTCGTAGCGACGTTAACCGGCATTTTTAAAAACGCCAATGCAAAACGCCAATGAAATCGTGTTTTTAACGCCATTTTTTCCTGCGTCGGACCGAATGTTACAGCTCATTTTTTCAAAATGCCCGTGTAGATGAGGACTAAGGCCTCATGCACAATCTATGTTTTCTTAACTCTCCTAGAAGTCTTCCTCCCTGCAGCATTTTGGCCAAATAAAAGCCTTAAGATTGTAAAAGAGTGTCACATGTTCCTCCATTAAGCATTTTGGCATCCATTCATGTCATTGGCCAGAATAAATAATTTATTATGTTCATTGAAATAAATTTACACCCAAGTGCTAGACTCACCTAGCATTACCACGAGTCTAGACACATTTACATGCGTTTACACTCACCAAGTGTTTCTATGACAAAAAGTGCAGCTGTGTCACTTTGTTTCAACAAAGTTTCCACAACATGAGTGAGACTTCTGTGACCATCAAAGTGAATCCCCACAACTGAATCCAAGACTTAGCAGAAGGTTGGAGGTGAAAGCCTAGAGGTGAGTGTGAGTGGTATGGTCCAATCCCCATACAGGAATAATGAATGGATCGTACCACCTCATCCACTTCTCATCTCACATTTAGTAATTGGGATCCACAAAAAGAGAAATCCTCCAATAGTGTAGATGACCCAAGACTTTCTTTATAATAACAATCTGATAAAGCAAAATATAAAAGCCTTTATAATATGCAAAAAAGTAAGTTGTTACCTGTATGATTGTGGCATATACAAGAACATCAACATCAGCCTTAAGAAGTTCCTCCTTATGTATTTCATCTGAATAGGAAATCCTCTGAGCCCCTGAGGACGTCTTGTTTGGGTGAAATGCAAAGTGTGAAGCTTATAAGGACTTTTGTGCTGAGGAGTCTCACTTTTATTGTTATATTTTCACATTTATATTGTGTGAATGTTATATATAGCAGTACTGCAGCCTTGTATATAATAAAGCTGGCTGTAGATGAGTAGATATTCATCTGGAATTTTTAATTTTATGAATGGCTGTTCAGTTTGTGAATTGTTAGTTGGGGGTCAACCAGAAATGTGTTTATGACTGCGGTGACCAGAAGATTTGAAGGAACAGGATGGAAATTATTTCTTGAATGAACAAATTCAGATTAATGAGATTTTTACATGAATTTGTGTTTAAACATCTCTTAGTGTATGAGCAGCCTAATTCTTGGATCTTATCACACTCTGTTATCAGACATGAAATAGTTTTTCCTGTAACCTTGTTATATCTGATATTCTATGAAGTCCAATCAGTAATATAAATGTGATTGTAGGAGATCATACACGGGGGAATCTGATCTCACTGCAATGACCAATCAGAGCCTCATATGAGCTTCCTGTCACCTGACATGACCATCCGCTATTCAGGGTCAGGGGATCTCCCCATTACTTCCTATGAGTACAGAGCTCTTATCAGCAGAGATAATAGAAGATCAGATAAAAATCATCCCGTCCAATCACTTGCAATGCTGATTCCGGCCTCACACTGTCTGCTGATACCATTCATGCTCCATACACAAGGAGATTATAGCACAATACGAGTCATGTCAGTGGTATTCTGTGCTCATCCTGTGTATGGAGATATCACCGTGTCTACACATGGAGCAGAGGTGTAACTAGAACCTTCAGGGCCCCAGTGCAAGAAATATGAAGGACCCCCCTGACCCCTGGCCAGGGCCCTCCCTCTTCCCACTGATCCTGGAGCCTTTTATTATGGTCCTGCAGTGAGGCCCTTTTACAAGTTCCACAGTGGGCTCCCATTCTGCCATCTTTGTGCCTCCCCATGATGGTGAAATGCCAGGGCCCGGTCGCAATTGCAACCTTTGCAATCCTGATAGTTCCCTCTCTGGTGTCAGTAGTTTTCAATTTTTATTTTAGGTTTTTACCATTTCATTTTATTTTTTACAATTTTATTTTTATTATTTTTTAAAATTTTTAGGAGCTCTTTTGGGGGGCTTTGATGAGATATCAGGGGTCCAAACAAACCTCAGCTCTCAATCCCCATCTGTGTAGCCTCAGCTGCACAGAATGAATGGACAGGAATAGCTGTGCACCGAGCCTCCCATTCATTCAGAAACGGAAGTATAGTAAAAACAGTTTACTATGCTTCAGTTACGAATGAACCAATTGGTACCAATCACTGACTCTGTCCATTCAGAAAAGGAAGGAGCCGGTAAATGACAAATTTACAGACCTGTTCCCATCTCTCCATCATGACACATCTTCTACAGCAGCTGGCAGGAGAGAGGAGGGGGGAAGACAGCAGCTCTGTGGGGGGACCAGGGAAGCACACAGGGACCCTGGGAACAGCAGAAGACAAGTAAACTGAATAGGAGGGGTGGGGGCAGCATATAGAGGAACCAATCTCCATTAGGAGGAAAATGGAGGAGATTGGTTCCTCTAAATGCCGCCCCCGCCACCCCTCCTATCCAGGTGTACAAACGAGGCAATTGAAACCCCTGTCGTTAAGCCCCTGACATGGAGGACAATATTGGGGTCTGTAGTTCATTAAAAAAAATTATTCTACTCACTGTAGTTTTATAAAATGATCTGATCTCCATAAAAAGAAATACAATCCTATATTACTAGAGGGAATCTAGATAATATAATGAGCAGAAAGGTGGAGAGACTCTTCATTGTTCTGGTCTCAGGGTGAGGTGATGGATCAGTTTCAGAGGTCCGTAGGACAGAATATTTTATGTGTTTATAGATTTTAGTCTGTAAAACATTTACAATATCATTAACAACCATAAGTGTATTAAGACAAGTACAGGAAAGTCAGAGTATCAGTATTCAGAAATAAATAGTATGGTGTAATCATATGTAAAGTGGTACAGGATGTTACTAGAGTAGTGTATGAGATCTTCTTATCAGGTAATATTAACAATTATAATTAAATAAAGAAGAATATGGCACAATGTATAAATACTGTATATAAAAGGTGATTATATAAACTGTAACAACCGGTTTACTCTAAGCTTCCTTACCTCCATGGCCATGGTTTAAAACTGGATGAAACAAGATTTAATCATAAAAACTGTGAAAGGGATTCTTTACTGTTAGAGCAGTGCAAATGAGGAACTCCCTTCCCCAGGTTGTGGAATTAGCTGATAGGTGAATGAATTAAAAACATGATATTTTCCTCAGTGGGCACAATACAGTCTAATGGAAATTGTTACATTTGATAGGAGGTTGTTGGAGGAATTTTTCTGATCACCAATATGGGGTAAGGAAGTTTTTCACCACCTCAGAAAATGAGTCTATTCATATAGGCTTTCTGCCTTTCTCTGGATCAAACACATAAAACTCACACACAAAGTTTGAACTTTTCAACCTTGTCTACTTTAAACTTTGAATGTGTAGCCCATTTTCCCAAACGTCATAATGTGCTAAATCCCCATAAGAGCCAACTCCATGCAGTAAAGAAAAATCTACCCTTGCAGTGGGCACCTTCTGTTCAAAAAGCAGAGTGGTAGAGGAATATGGAATCATATTTACCTTAATCTACACTCTGGCAGGATTCAGAGCTTTCCTTTTCTATATGATGTTCCAGCTTATGGGTGGTCCCTCACCATCCTCACCTACAATGTAGGATAATTAGCCCTGCATTGTACTTTATTACATCATTGTGTGACTGCCTGCCAGAGCCAAATCCATAGCTCTGCTCAAGATTTATCCCTCTTATACAATAACAGTCTGGTTCTGCCCCCTATAGTCTGTCTCTACCCTCTATGGAGCCTACCATTGTCAGCAAGCCAGGAGTGGGGAAATGTGTCAAGGAAGGTTGGTTCTCAGGTTGGTTCTCATTGTTCTATGTAGTCATTATGTTGACAATCAATAAACATGATAAGAAGAGCTAAGAGTGGAGTGTGGCTGAAACATTCTTCCATATGTCTGCCAGAGGCTTTGGGGGATCCGTCACACAGATGAAGGGAACCTGCCAAAGTGAGACATTATGGGAAGTATTATTCCCTTAAAAGAAGGACAGCCACATGTTTACATTAGGCTCCATTCACACCTGAACGATCCAAATCTGAGGCAGAATCACTGGGATTCATGCGATAAATCTTGCTGTAATCGCAGCAAATTGCAACACGCGATGATGTTGCTCAAATGAAGCTCCTGCTCCTTTTTGAGCAACAAGCATCATGTGTTGCAACTTGCCACAATTGCACCATGATTGGAGTGCTATTAAGAAGTATTGGCATCACTCAAGCTTCCCGTGATTTGCCGCAATTTGCAATTAAGCCTCGTACACACGGGACGATGATCATATACAACAGGTCGTACGAACGACTGTTGTATGCAAAATCAATCATCCGTACGCGCGATTAGAACAGCCGATCGTACAACGGGAGTTGTATGAGCAAACTAGATAACTTGGTCGTACCAACAAGCAGTCATACGACTGTTGTATCGTGTGTACAGAGCAGTTGGTACAACAAGTTGTATTGTGCAAAACACGCATGCTCCGAAGTGGCTGGATGCTAATTACATGCACCTGAATGTTCTTTCTTTGGTCCTACAATTGTGTAGTGCAGTCAGTATGCTAGATACAACAGCCAACATACGATTTGAGACGATCGTACGTACGATAGTCGTCCCATGTGTACGAGGCTTTACATGCAGAATTGCGGCAATTCCACCCCAGATTCGGATCGCTCAGGTGTGGAGCCTTAATGTCCACCAGTAAGCAGTCCACTAAAAATCCTGGTATATGATATAAGATGTATATCTATTATAATCTGCTGTGCTAACACTTTAAGAACCTTCTGTAAAACTGCAGTTAATGGATATAAACAGATAACACTAATAACAATAGTTATAGTGCAATCCAAATCTGAAACATAATGTGCAATCCAAAATTCTTCAAAAACCAATCACCACCACCAAGGACAATGTGAACTCTTATCAAACATTTACACCTCATAGTTATAAGAAATCTAGCTGCACTTATGGGTGAGCCCCTCATAAAAGACTCCTGGACTGAAGAGTTTTCTCTGTTAAAGTGGAGTTCCACCCTAAAGTGGAACTTCCCCTTTAATGGAAGGTGACCCCCAGACATGCCACAATTGGCATGTCTTTTTTTTAGGGGGTGACCAGGGACCCTGTTTTCATCTTCCCCCCTTCCCTCTCATCAATCTTCTGGGACACGTCACAGGTCACAGAAGATACGCTGACCAGTCACAAGGTGCATCGTGACTCGCACATGTGCAGTGCGCGTCAGGCTTTGAAGCCAAAGCCAGGTGCCCACACTTATGATGCCGGCACCGCCAAGGGGGGGGGAAGAGTGAGCCCTCTGCCGACCGCATCGCTGGAGCGAGGGACAGGTGAGTGGCCGATTGTTAAAAGTCAGCAGCTACACTTTTTGTAGCTGCTGACTTTTACCCGGGTAGAACTCCACTTTAACAGAGAGATTGAAGCTTCACCCAAAGAAGAAACTCTCTGTCTTGAGCCGTGTCTAGGATTAGATCCAAATACTCCAAGTGATGGGTCACACTGCTGACTCCATGGAAGGGGAAGAACACTTTTTTTTTCAGTTTCAAAGTGTTTATTGGTTTTTCCAAATACAATACAAGTATAAACAGGTTATATAGTTTTTTTTTTTTGTTTTTTTTTTCTTGACTACAAATTTGCCATAATCCTGCTTTTTGTCATTCAAACGTTATTTTATATCTGTATTAACTAGATATAGCTTAGATTTAGCTCTAAATAACTAGAGAAAAAATAGAAAGAGAAAGGGAGGGGAGAAGAGAGAGAACAAGGATGGTGGATATGAACAATCATCTGAGTATACAATGAAGACAATTATTAAATAAAAGAAGAAGATCAGCCATTACATTGAGGTGGTAATGATATACTGTTCCTTAAGCTTACCTATTGAAGAAGTCCCATTCGCCCCAAAGGGAACATGCTGCAAATGGGACTAAGGTGTTAAATAATAAGTGAGGACCTTAA
>BLSH010510096.1:0-21221 GCA_018402905.1 Glandirana rugosa
TTCGTTGTCCGTGCGATCGTTCGGGTTCCGTCCGGACCCGGACTTTGTCCCGAAGTTCGGACGGACCAGCAGAACCCGAACGTCCAGGTGTTCGCTCAACTCTACTCAGGAACAAGTGTTGCTCAAGCAACCAGAAACTGGTCAGAGTGG
The DNA here is from genome assembly GCA_018402905.1 of Glandirana rugosa. Lineage (NCBI taxonomy): Eukaryota > Metazoa > Chordata > Amphibia > Anura > Ranidae > Glandirana > Glandirana rugosa. Next base: position 151 of record BLSH010510096.1, read on the forward strand.
GATTTAAATAGGGAGACACATGGGAGGCTGGACAGGAAGTAGCAGCAAGGAAGGCATATAAACCAGCAGGTGAACCTGGCAACGCCCATAGCTGCTGAGTCAGTGCAGCCAGAGCAGAGCAGAGCACAAGCTTGTGGGACCACATGTGTCAGCAGACCTACAGCAGCAAAGGTAAAAAACATATGCAACTAGTAAGAACCACATCAGCTCCGCAGCTGATCTGTGACAGTACCCCCCACTTACGAGGTCTCCCCACACAGCTAGGGGCAGGCTTGGAGGAAAATTTCTGATGAAAATTGATCACCAAGCATGGGGCTGAAACATCTGCAGCCGGAACCCAAGATTTCTCTTCCGCGCCGTAGTCCTTCCAATCAATCAGATAGAGTAACTTTCCCCGGGAGTATTTGGAGTCCAATATTTCTTTTAATACTGGTCTGTGGTATCTGCAACAGGTGAAGGGCAAGAAGAAGGGCGAGAGAAGCGATTGAGGATCAATGGCCTGAGCAGGGACACATGGAAGGCATTGGGGATCCTGAGATGAGAGGGCAGGCGGAGCTTGAAAGCTACTGGATTGATCTGACGGATAATAGGAAAGGGACCAATGAAGCGATTTAATTAAATTTAATCGAGTGCACCCGGAGCCGAATGTGCTTGGTAGAGAGCCAAACTCTATCGGCTGGTAGGAACTTAGGACCAGGACAATGTTGACGATCTGCTGCCGTTTTATGCCTGGAAGCAACCAGGTAAAGGTTCTTAGAAACCTCTTCCCAAATTAAGTTGAAGGTCTTTTGGGTTTCAGCAGCTGCTGGTACGATAGGAGAGATTGGAACAGGAAAGAGAACGGATGGGTGCTGTCCGTAAACAGTGAAAAAGGGAGATTTTCCAGTACTGGCATTGGGGTGATGGTTTAAGGCAAAATCTGCCCATGGCAAAAGGTCCACCCAGTCATCTTGGTGAGCTGAGATGAAGGCACAGAGATAACATTCTACATTTTGATTGACACTTTCTGTTTGCCCATTGGTCTGGGGATGAAAGGCAGATGAAAAATCCAATTTAATCCCGAAGGAGCTTGCCAAGGCTCTCCAGAACCGAGCAGTAAATTGAACTCCCCTGTCTGAGACTATGTGTGAAGGCATTCCATTGAGACGAAAGATCACCTTGATGAAGGTCGTGGCAAGACTGGAACTGTAGGTAGGCCTGGGAGGGGAATCAAGTGACACATTTTGGAGAACCGATCCACCACTACCCAAATGACCATAGAACTGGCTGAGGGGGGCAGATCAGAGATAAAATCCATGGAAATACAATGCCAAGGCATTTCGGGAACCAGTAAAGGTAGAAGCAGCCCAGCTGGGGCGGATGTGCAAGACTTTGATTGTACACAAACCGTACAAGCTTGGATGTACTCCTTAGCATCCTTCCCGAAGAGAGGGCCACCAGTAGTGACGCTGAAGAAGGCTACAGGTACGATGTACACCAGGATGTCCAGAGAACTTGAAGTCATGAGCCCACGCAAGGAGTTTGGGATGAAGTGTGGGCACCACAAATTTTCTACCTGGAGGAGGCTGCGTGGGCAAGTGTTGAGTAGTGGTTATAATTCGGTGCGGAGGGATGATGGGACCAGGATCTAGGTGATTCTCAAAATCATTGACATCGAACGATCTGGACAAGGCATCTGCACAAACATTTTTGGCACCAGGACGAAAGATAATATTGAAGTTTAACCGTGCAATAAAGAGAGCCCAGCGAGTTTGTCGTGGGTTCAGGCGCTTAGCAGATTGTAAATATTGCAGATTTTTCTGATCAGTATAGATGGTGATGCAATGGGGGGAGCCCTCTAGCAGATGTCGCCATTCTTGGAGAGCAAGCTTAATAGCCAATAGCTCACGGTCTCCAATGGTATAGTTATTTTCTGCATCCGAAAACTTTTTGGAAAAGAATGCACGAGGCTGAGACCTGCCCTTCTGAGCTAGCAGTCGGACGGCACAGACTACTATTGAAGAGGCATAAACCTCCATAGAAAAGGGTTTCGGGTGTCCGGACGTAAGAGAATAGGGGTGGGGAGGAAGGCTGTCTTGAGTTTGTGGAAAGCATCCATGGCTTCAGGGGGCCAGGGCCTGGCATTGACACCCTTATGGGTAAGTGATGTAATAGGAGCCACCAAAGTAGAATAGTTATGAATGAATTGACAATAGTAATTGGTGAAATCCAAAAAGCGCTGAGTGGCTTTAAGACCAGAGGGCTGCGGCCATTCAGAGATGGCCCGAAGTTTGGCTGGATCCATGAGAAGTCCCTGATCTGTGACTATGTAGCCCAGGAATTGGTAAAAAAACCCGCAATTGGCGTTTATTGATTGTTTTGCACAAAAGTTGCCGCATTTACAAACCATGAGAATTCATTTCTGGCGTTCCCCATTCTTTCTCTCTGCCAGGTCATCGTGACTCGCGCGAGCCGCCGTTTATAGACGCTGATTCATGCTACAGCGCCACTCTGCAGCAGTAAATGTACGTGAGCCGGTATGGAACCGGTTAAGGGGAACACCGCGCCGAAATGTAAAACAATCCATACCAGACCCTTTTCCGAGCATGCAGCCTGGCGGGTCAGGATGGGGAGGATGGCAGCGAGGAAGAACAGAGAACCGGGAGAAGATGGCGGCGGGAGAGAAGACACCGGAAAGACACCTGAGAGCTATTTTACAGTAAAGGATTTTTCATTTTTCTTATTTTGGTGTGAGGTTTCCCTTAACATCTAAACCAGACCCGAAGGGCCTGGTATGGACTGGGGGGGACCCCTAGGCAATTTTTTTCTGTGATTTTTTTATATATATATTGCCGGGAACCAGCAATAGATTACAGACAGCCGTGATCAAGTTTAAATTACTTTTTTCCTTTAGAAATGTAATTTTGATGCCTGTTCTAAACATCGCACAGATGCACCACTTTACAGGCAGACTAAGGGGACTCCCCAGGCATGATATTTAAAAGAATGTGTCATTTTTATTTTTTCACTTTAATCATTATTAAAATCACTACTCCTTTAAAAACGATTGTTTGAATAACTTTTTTTTCTATTGAGACATATCCCCTGGGGCAGTACCCAGGTCTCCATACACTTTTTATGTCAATGAACTTGCATACAAGCTTTTAATGGAGGAATTTGGAACAGGCATCTTCCCCGGCAATAGCACTCAGTTCTGTTTGCATGTGCGCTCAGTTTCTCAGAGTCCTAATTGCCTTTATTTGGGCGCTATTTTCCTGCACTGCACATTTTGGCGCTATAGTAAATTACCCCCCACAGTTGCACATTTCTAATTCTCTGCTGTAAGGTTCTTTATGTTTTTTCTCTTTCTTTTTTTTTTTTTGATAAAGGGCATTTTTCATGTGGGCTTCAAAGGCGTATTGTGCTCACAATGATGTTAAAGTGTATGCAAACCCTAACAAGGAGCTTCTCTTATTTGTGCTCCATTTTGGTCTGTTAAATATACCATTGAAAGAGTTTTTTATATCTGTTTGATGAGAAAAACCCATTGATCATGTAAGAAATTCAGAGCTGAACTGAGTGGGAAGAATGACAGCACCACATAGTTGGATCACAGCAGCCAAAAAAAGGGATTTGGAGGAAACTGAGAACAATAGAAAGGACATTTTTGAGTTAAGAATTTATACCTGAATAGATTTTTTTCTTTTAAGGCTCCATGCACACCGGACGCTTTTCAACCTCCCCCTTTTGCATGTTTTGCATGCCGCGTTTAGCCGCGTTCGTGTCTAGGAGGGGTTTTTTTTTTAAAAAAATGTTTTTTATTTTTAAAATGGAAACACCTATAAACAAAACGCTCCTAGATGCGAGTTACCGCGTTTAGGCACGTTTAGCTGTGTTTTGCCACGTTCCGCAACGCTGGTAAACTCGACGTCGGAACCCATTTTTGGGCATTAAAAGAACAGCCTCTAAAAGCAACTGCCTAAAAACGACTGTAAACAAGCTTGTGTACATGTACACATAAGATAACATTATTTGAGTTCAGGGGCAGTTGAAATAAACGCCCAAATACCTCTAAACATCCATTTACAGCGTCCCATGTGCATGGAGCCTAAGCGGAATTTAGTGCCACTTTTAGGCTGGGTTCACACTATGTGTGGCCACAGGGCACAGCAGGGGGTCCAGTGCATCCCTGTTCACCGTTTCAGGTCCGAATCAGGTCCAAAATTTTGCCTGAATTTGGACCTGAAACTAAACCAAAGACGCACAGGACCCTTCTGCAGTGCGCTCGGCGGCCGCCCCGGAGATGTGTGAACTGGCTTCTTTGAGAGTCGGGCACACTCTCCTGTCATGCGAATTGGATGTGGGGAAATCCGCATCCGATTCGCAGAAGTGTGAACCCAGCCCAAGGCCCCTTTCACACGGACGGATAGAATCCAGCTTTTAGTTGCGGCTAGATGAAGTTATGTACCGCAGCTATACTGTGACAATGCTTTCCTATGGCCCCATTCACACTCTGCATTTAGCAACGGTTTCGTTACAGACGATTTCGAACGATTAGAAAAAATGAATTTGAATGCGTCCAGAAACGATGTAATGCAGCTATCTGCAGGTAAAAGCAGTGCACTGTGTCACCTACGGATAGCAATGGCAAGAATAATAGAAAATCAATAGGAAGCACTTCAGAAATGTCAAGAATGTTTCCACTGCAGCTAAATGCAGCCGCATGTAAACGCACATAATCATGGCTAATCGGAATGTACAAATGCAAGTTATCGTTGTGCTTTGGAGTCTGGTATCTGGCTTGCATTTAGCAATGGCAGAAGAGCCGCTCCTGTGAAAGGGCCATAAGAATGTCATACAGGAGCCACAGCTGTAATTTATTGGACACGTGAGAAGCTTTAACCCTTCTGCTGGCAGAGCACACATGTTTAAAAAATCATTTTAGGTCTGAAGATTACACAAAACCCCCAAACATGATATATTTTCTGAAAGCAGACACTCTAGAGAATAATATAGTGGTAGTTCCAATTTTTTATGTCACATGATGTTACCGCAAAGGTCTAGGAAATGCAAAATTTCAGTAAAAAATACACTAATGTGAATTTTATGGCAAACAAACACAATGAATGACCCACATTTTTTGGTAAAATGTAAAAGACGAGGTTGCACTGAGTAAATAGATACCCAACAGGCCATACCTTAAATGTTTGAGCGCCCCGTGAAATGGCGCCAAACGTCAGTACCCTATATTTTCTATAGGTGAAGCTACAGAAGCCTGATATAGGCATTAGTTTAGCATTACAGAGGAGGTCTGGTGTTAGAATTATTGTTCTCACTCCGGCGTGCGTGACGATATGTAGCATGTGTATCTCAATCAATGTTTCCACACGTAGGCGCCTCGCCGCATGTGTTTACGTTCGTGTGTGTGTGTATATGAGGGGGTGGGGGGGCCTCAAACATTTTTGGGGGGATTTTATGTGTTTGGGTGTAACTTAAATAAATACATTTTTTTTACTTAACTTTTTTCATCACATAGGGGACACGGAGAGCTTGACCCGGAAGTGACGTCAGAGACATCCCTTTCCAGGTCACAGCAACAAGAGGAGGAGAGCGGACTTGTATCCGCTGTTGTCCTTCCCCTCTAGCCACCACCCACCCACCATGGAGTTCCCAGGCCTGCAGATAGGCAAGCGGAGTCTGGTAAGCATGGCAGGGGCATGCCGGGGGGGGGGGAGGGGTGCGCCGCTAATGGGGGTGCATGAGAGCGAATGTTCTCACCTGACAGGCAAGAGGCTGCCTGTCAGTTTCACACACAATCCCAATGGCAAACCCTAGCAGAATTTATGATTTCTTGGCCATTTTTCAGAGAATATGAATGATAACACAAAAAACATTTCTTTCACTCATGGTTAGTGTTTGGCTGAAGCCATTTATTATCAATCAACTGTGTTTACTCTTTTTAAAGTGGTTGTGACAACCACTTTAACCTATAGGTAAGCCTATAATAAGGCGTACCTGTAGGTGCCCTGCATATCTCCTAAACCTGTACGGTTCAGGAGATATGCAGTGTATTTGCTGTGCCAATGTCATGTCGGCACATGTGCAGTGAAGGAACGGCCTCCGTGCCGTTCCTCCACTGCGACCGTGCCATGGCTGGTGGCTCACGTGCGCATGCGCGGGAGTGACGTCACGCAACTCCGGCCAGTCACAGCTCCGGAGTCGCGGCCCCAGAAGGAAGAGGGGCAGAAGATAGATGCCACCAGGACAGGGGACAGCGCTGGATGTCCCAGGCTTCGTTTACAGGTAAGTGACACATACTGTGCATAGTAGCCCATTATGCTTCTACATTACAGGGGAATATAGAGGAAAGTAAACCCCATCTGGGTTTACTTCCTCTTTAAATCATAATGACAACAGAAACTACCCAAATGACCCTGATCAAGAGTTTACATACCCCATTTCTTAATAGCGTGTATTGCCCCCTTTAACATTAATGGCAGCTTGAAGTATTTTGTGGTATTTGTGGATGAGACTCTTTATCTTCTCAGATGGTAAAGCTGCCCATTCCTCTTGGCAAAAAGCCTCCAGTTCCTGGAAATTCTTGGGCTGTCTTGCATGAACTGCACATTTGAGATCTCTCCAGAGTGGCTCAATGATATTGAGGTCAGAAGACTGAGATGGCCACTCCAGAACCTTCACTTTATTCTGCTGTAGTCAATGACAGGTCGACTTGGCCTTGTGTTTTGGATCATTGTCATGTTGGAATGTCCAAGTACATCCCATGCGCAGCTTCCTGGCTGATGAATGCAAATGTTCCTCCAGTATTTTTTGATAACTGCATTCATCTTGCCATCAATTTTGACCAAATTCCCTGTGCCTTTGTAGCTCACACATCACCAAAACATCAGCGAACCACCTCCGTTTCACAGGCCTTGTTGACTCCTCTCCAAATGTATCGTTTATGGTTGTGGCCAAAAAGCTCAATTTTGGTCTCATCACTCCAAATAAATTTGGGGCAGAAGGTTTGAGGCTTGTCTCTGTGCTGTTTGGCATATTGTAAGCGGGATACTTTGTGGCATTTGCGTAGTAATGGCATTCTTCTAGCGACTTGACCATGCAGCCCATCTTTCTTCAAGTGCCTCCTTATAGTGCATCTTGGAACAGCCACACCACAGTCCTGTATTTCACCTGAAGTTATTTGTGGGTTTTTCTTTGCATTCCGAACAATTTTCCTGGCAGTTGTGGGCGGCAGAAATTTTAGTTGGTCTACCTGACCATGGTTTGGTTTCAACAGAACCCCTCATTTTCCACTTCTTGATTACAGTTTGAACACTGCTGATTGGCATTCTCGATTCCTTGGATATCTTTTTATATCCCTTTCCTATTTAATACATTTCAACTACCTTTTCCCGCAGATCCTTTGACAATTCTTTTGCTTTCCCCATCACTCGGAAACATCAGTGCAGCATTGGTTGAAAGATGCAAGGGTCTGTCTGGAGTCCAGAAACTCAGACCTTTTATACACACACACTAATTACAAGCAAACAGATCACAGGTGAGGATGGTTACCTTTAATAGCCATTCAAACCTCTTTGTGTCAACTTGTGAGCATGTTATCAGGCCAAAATCACCAAGGTATTTAAACTTTTGATCAGGGTCAATTGGGTAGTTTCTGTTGTTATGATGATTTAAAAAAGAGTAAACACAGTTGATTGATAAAAAATGGCTTCAGCCAAACACTAATCATGAGTGAAAGAAATGTTTTTGCATTATCATTAATATTCTCTGAAAAATGGCCAAGAAATCATAAACTCTGCCAGGGTATGTAAACTTATGAGCACAACTGTATAACCAGCAAAGTGAGTGGCCTCAGGTGACACACAGAGATTAAACAAATCCTCTTACATATGTTGCACCTGTTTATCTACAGTCTTTTCTTCTCTACATTTGTTATAGTGCAGATTTTTTTACAACTTGTCTGAGCTTTCAGAAAGCAGGCGGTGGGGAGCTGAAGTTACACTCAGAAGAGTGTAGTGTGAGCTGATTGGAGGGAAGGGACAACCCCCGCCCCTGCACACAGGAACAAAGCTGAGGCTGTCAATCACAGGCTGTGTTTTGGAGCTCCCTCCCCTTTTTTTCGCTTGGTGTCAGGAAAATTTGCAGATAGCAGAGGAACGAGGCGGCAGAGAGAAACAAAAATGAGTGTTCTTAACTTAGACAAGCACACTATAGAGGGATATGTATGCATGGTTCATATTTCATGTCTAGGGTGACCACATTTCCAAACTTCCATTCAGGGACACCCCCCTCCAAAAAAAAGATGATTTGTGATATCATTTTTGCCAATTTTTGGGGCAGGGACATATTATGAAATCAGTGGGCCCGTGTGCAAGATCACAAGTGGGCCCTAGGCATTGAGGATAACAATGTGGCGCACAAAGCGCATTGCAGTGAAAAGTGGGTGTGACTTAAATTGCACTAAATATTGGGTGTGGCTTAAAGGGGTGTCATTAACTACTTCACAACCAGAAGGATTTCCCACTGTAGGACCAGAGCACTTATTTTGATTTGGTACTGCGCTGTTTAACTGGTAATTGTGCGGTCATGCAATGCTGTATATAAACAAAATTTGTGTCCTTTTTTCCCCATAAATAGAGCTTTCTTTTGGTGGTATTTGTTCACCTCTGGGGTTTTTATTTTTTGCAATATAAACGAAAAAATACCGAAAATTTTGAAAAAAAAATATATTTTCTACTTTTTGTTATTAGAAAAATACAATAAACTAAATTTTAGTCAATCATTTTTGCCAAAATCATTCAGCCACATGTCTCGGGTTAAAAAAAAGGCAATTAGCGTATATTTATTGTTTTATGCAAAAGTTATAGCGTCTACAAACTAGGGTACATTTTCTGGAATTTATGCAGCTTTTATTTTATGACTGCCTATCTTATTTCCTGAGGTGCTATAATGGAAGGGCAGTACAAAACCCCCCAAAATGACCCCATTTTGGAAAGTAGACACCCCAAGGAATTAGCTGACAGGCATATTGAGCCCATTAAATATTTATTTTTTTTTGTCACAAGTGATTGAAAAAAATTTTTTTACAAAATTAAGTTGTCTCTGAAATGATATATTGCTCACACATGCCATGGGCATATGCAAAATTACACCCCAAAATACATTCTGCTGCTTCTCTGGAGTACAGGGATACCCCATGTGTGAGACTTTTTGGGAGCCTATCCACGTACCTGACCCCGAAAACCAATCACTGCCTTCAGGATTTCTAAGGGCAAAAATGTATGACCACACTACCTATCACAGTTGCGGAGGTCAAGAAATGCCCAGATAGCAAACAAAAAAAAAAAACCCAAATGACACCATTTTGGAAAGTAGACACCCCAAGCTATTTGCTGAGAGGCATGTTGAGTCCATGGAATATTTTATTTTTTTGTCGCAAGTGATTAAAAAATGACAAAAAAAAAAATTACACAAAGTTGTCCCTGAAATGATATATTGCTCACACATGGCATTGGTATATGTGGAATTACACCCCAAAATACATTCTGCTGCTTCATCTGAGTACGGGGATACCCTATGTGTGAGACTTTCTGGGAGCCTATCCGCGTACGGGACCACTTTAGATCTGCAGAGGAGGTTTACTGCTAGAATTACTACCCTCAATCTGACGTTCGCAGTGATACCTCACATGCATGGTGCACTTGCTGTTTACATACGACATGAGACCGACGCTTGCGTTAACCTTTGCGCGCGTGCATGGGGGGACAGGGGTGCATTTTTTTTTAATTATTCATTTTTCTTTTTATTTTATTTTTACACTGTCCCTTTCATCTATTTTTCTATTACTTTTATTGTTATCGCGGGAAATTTAAATATCCTCTATGATAAAAATAGGTAGTGTTGCATATTTTTTTTTTTTCATTTGGGGTCTATTAGACTCTAGACCTCTCCTCAGCCCTTAAAGCATCTGACCACACTGAAATCGGTGTGATAAGATGCTTTCCCATTTTCCCAATGGTGCGGTGAAATGCTCGTAGCTTCCGGTATCTTAGGCCATAGAGATGATTGGAGCCATTCTAGTCTTCAATCAGCTCTATGGTCAGCTGTCGGAACCCGGTGGGAAAGGAGAGCCCAAGAAAACCATGTAAGATGGCCGGGGGGGGGGGGGCGTTCCCTCCCACTGCTTGTAAAAGCAGTCTAGCAGCTAATCAGCCGCTATGATTGCTTTTATATGAAAGTCAACCACCGGCTGAAAAGAACGATACCTAGATGGTACCTATATCTGCAGGCATCATTCCAGTATAACCACTCTAAGACCAGCAACATACTAATGTGTTACTGGTCCTTGTTGGGCATATGTTTTAATGTTCTTTTTTTTCATACAGCCTGTGGGTTAAATGAAAAAAAAGAATGCCCACCATTGGAAAACCTCCCTTCAACCACCCACTTCTAATGGTGGGCATAGCCCCTTTTTAAAAATATATACCGGAGCATAGGGGCAATCCATCCCAATTTCCACCCCTGCTCCTATGCTCCGAAATATATGCTCTTTTTTAACTGTGGTGGTGAAATCACCTCCAACAGCGCTGGAGTCGCTGCTGTACATATGGTGGGAGCAAACGCTGTTGCTGTCACTCTAAGTAAAACAGTGCTGCAGCTGATGTACCTGAAAACCAAATAAAGATAAATAAAACACTAACATATAAAAAATAACATTCCTGCTAAGAAGAAAAAATAATTAAACGTTAATGAAAACATTATAAAAACATTACATACCTGCAAAAAAAAAACAAAAACATGATAATAAACAGCAACAAAAATTACAGGTATGCATAAAAAACAATAGATAGAGCAATAGAAAGAGAATAGAGAGAAAATAGAGATAGAAAAACAAGAAACGTACAATTGTTTTTGGCTTTTATTATTTTATATATTTTTTGGTTTTTATAACTTTTAAAAAAATTTTTTTTTGTTTTTTTGGTACGCTTTTTTTTTTTTTTTTTTACAGCAGTAAAGGTTAGGTCTCCAAAAATGCGGTGACATCTTTGGAGACCCTGTGAACGTGTGCCCTATTCCTGTGTAGTGCTGTTCCCTACGTTAATACTCAACTAGTGTATGGCAGCGCTCGAAACAGTCACCGATGCAGAGACCAGGCTTGTCAAAACAGGAGGGGCAATAATAAGGGGTGTCATGCCTGTATCTGCATTGTTGGCAGACACAACATCTTTTTTGGGGGGCTTGTTGGGTAGGGGTACCTGGGATGGCATGTGGAAAATGCCGTCCATGCAGCTGGCTCACTGCATTTTGATTGGGAACATGGGGTGCAGAACCATTTGGATACAGAAGGGTTCTGATGATCTCTTACTGGAATTGAAGGAGAGGTCCAGTCCGTCCTGACGCTTTGTATAGCACATAAACACTCAGCATAGCCAATTGGAATAAGTAAACAGACACTTTTTTGTACCAGCGTCTGGACTTACGGGTAATTAAATACGGCGCCAATAACTGGTCATTGAGGTCCACCCCTCCCATATTTTGGTTATATTCGTGGACACAAAGGGATTTCTCCACAACACCAGTCACCGTTCTAATTTGGACAGCCATGTCTGCGTGAATGGAGAAAAGAACGAAAACATTCTTTGTATCCCTCCACTTCATCGCAAGCAAATTACTACATCTCAAGCAAGCTCTCTCCCTCCGACTAAGTCGGGATTCTACCAGCCGTTGGGGGAAGCCCCGGCGATTAGATCGCATGGTGCCACAAAAAAGTGGCACGCTTGTGTAGTAATTGTCCATGTACAAATGGTACCCCTTTCCGGATAAAGGTGACACTAAGCTCCACACAATTTTGCCAGCACTTCCTGAGTAGTCTGGGCATCCTTCCGGCTCTACGTGACTATCTTTGCCCTCATAAACCATAAAACTACATGTATAGCCTGTGGCCCTATCACAGAGCTTATACATCTTGACCCCGTATCTGACACACTTGCTGGGGATGTACTGTTTGAAAGCAAGACGGCCAACAAATTTAATCAGGGACATGTCCATGCACAAAACTTGGTTGGGAATAAAATGTGCTGTGAACTGCTGATTGAAGTGGTTTATGAGGGGCTGAATTTTGTAGAGCCGGTCATATTCAGGGTCCCCATATGGATGACAGAGTTCATTGTCGTTGAAATGCATGAACCACAGGATCTGCTCGTTTCGTGTCCTGGCCATGCAAGTAGAGAAGACATACATATGATAAATTGAGTCAGTGGACCAATATAACCGCAATTCAGGTTCTTTATGTATGCCCACGTTCAGGCCCAGAAAGGTCTTAAATTAGGAGACCGTAATTGGTTTCCAATCTCTGGCAAGTGACAAATGGGGATTAGCGGCGATGTATTGACCAGCATATAAACTTCTTTGGTCCACAAAAGATCTATAGAGTTCGGTGAAAAACAGTGAATAAAAATCAATGACCCTAAAGTCAACAGTATTCACTGTGATTCCGGGTTGGCCAGTGAATGGGGGAAGTTCGGGCGCTGCATCAGCGGTGGGTTGCCAATCAGGGTTTGCAAGCGCATCATGAAGGACACTATGGGCTCTGTGGGCCTGTCTTTGTCTTCTTCGTGGCTGTGGGACATTACTTGTGCTAGCCACACCAGCTTGAACTTACGGGACTCGCCACGTCACCAAGTGTTACTGCAGTGCTGGTTGTATGACCAGGATGTACTAGGCTGCTGGTGCTTGGCAGGTCACCAGAAGGAGTAGTACTGGTTCTCTGCTCCATACGAGAGCCCTGCAATTCATGCACCTCAGCGACAGCAGAACGGCATCTGGAATGCCTGACCTTAGCAGGGACCACTCCGTCGTCAGAGCTATCTGTTATGGAGCCGCTGTTGTCTACGGGATTGTATGATGAGCCTGAATCTGACAGTGAGGCTTCCCCATCGCTTTCATCTGTCATGCTCAACAACGCGTAGGCCTCTACACTAGTGTACCTCGGATTTGACATGTTGGCTTCTAAATTTATAGGTGCACTAGTGTGACTCACAGGCAAAAAACGCACCTGGTTGTAAGAGCCTATTTCAAGTCGCTACCAAAATCACTGTCAGATTTCGCAGAGATCGAGCGTGATCTCTGCGAACACTGCAGATATGTGTTCTGTGTTTGGTAAGTGTCAGTGATCTATTGATCCTGCATTTGGGTGGGCTGAGCTGGGCGGAGGGGCTAAACGCACGTGCTAGCAGGTATCTGGGCTGATCCCACTAATGCTGCATTTTTTAGAACACTAATCTAGTGGGGACGCTAATATAGATCTGATCAGATCACAGATATTGATCTGATCAGATACTGCAATAGTATCTAACACCTATCTAATGTTTGTGTATGCGTGTCAGAGTACCTAACTAACTGGCTCTGCCTGGTGTTTATGCTGACCCTAACGCACACTAAAACCTAACTGAGGTCACCCCCCGGCGAATGGGGGTTAAAACCTATAAAAGGTATATATATTATATATACGTCGGGTAATCTGATGGGGAAAAAAACTATCTATCTAGCTAGTGTCACCCGTGACACTTATACAGTGATCACAGGTGACAGGGGGCAACCAAGGGGTTAAAAACTTTATTAGGGGGTAAGGGGGGTATTTACACCTAACTAGGCCTACTACTACCTACCCTAACACTGATTAGTGTCACTAGGGTCACAAGTACAGTGACACAGTGACAGGGTGTGATCAGGGGGCAATCAGGGGGCAATCAAAGGGTTAAAAGTGTGCCTAACGTGTACTGGTGTCAGTGTAGTGTTGTACAACTCATGTTTCAGATGTCTCTCTCTCCTCTCTGCAACGGAAAAGGACGCAGAGAGGGGAGATGACATCACTTCCCCTGTCTGTGTTTACATTCCACAGACAGGAGAGGCATTCCATTCGCTGGGACCAATCAACAGGAATAGACCAAAATTCATTGGTCTATTCCTGTGGATTCAACAGTCCTGTAGCCAATCGGACCGTCGTGACCTCCTGAGTCTGTCAGCCACTGCTATACCATCTTGGCGGATCACTTTTCAGAGGGACTACCACAGGGAGTGCAGCAGGTCTGTCCCCCTTATATCCTCCTCCAGAGTGCACTCTTAGAGCCTCCATGGTGCCCCCTTAGTACTAATGTACTAAGGGGCTCTCTGAAGGATGTAAGGGGGCTCTCTGGAAGAAATAAAGGGGCACCCTGGAGGCATTAAGGGGGCACCCTGGAGGTTGTAAGGGGGAACTCTGGTAGTACTAACTTAGCCAGAGCCTCTTTACATCGTCCAGCGTGCCCCTGACATCCTCCAGGGTGCCCCTTACATTCTTCTTCAGAGTGCCTTTTTAGTACCTTCAGAGTGCCCCCTTACATCCTCTTCCAGAGTGGCCCCCTTACATTCTCCTCCAGAGTGCCTTTTTAGTACCTTCAGAGTGACCCCTTAGTACTACTGTTCATCCATGCTGAATGATGTAAGGGGGCACTCTGGAGGAAGTAAATGGGCAAACTAGAAAAAGTAAAGGGGCACTCTGGAAAAAGTAAAGGGGCACTCTGGAAAAAGTAAAGGACACTCTGGGAAAAGTAAAGGGGCATTCTGGAGGATCCCCGGAGGCTTTAAGGGGACACCCTGGAGGCACTAAGATAGTATCTCCAGAGTGCCCCCTGCAGAGAGCCCTGAGGAGTGATGGCCATGCCATGTCAATGTTAGGAGGAGCAGAACACACCACCCACCTCACTGCCACCCTATTCCAGTCCTGTTTGCCCTCTCTCTGCCACAGCCCCATGTTATCTGTACCTGTGTGGATTACTGCAGCTCCTTGTCTGTGTCACTTCCTGCAACACATGTTGTTGTTCTTTGGGGTGAAGTGCAGGGAGGAGAGGGAGGAGGATTTCCGGGAACTGGACTCTGGACACTTTTTATATTCCTCAGCCTGACAGCGTCTGCCACTACTGCTTCCTCGCACTGCCATTGTCAGACCCATCGCCTGCCACCTGAGCAGTAGCAGCAGTCGGGCAGTCTGACACACAGCAGGTGGGCTGGGTGGGGACTCGGGAGACACTGTCTGAAGATTGAAGAAGATCACACCAGTCCTGACTCCCTGCTGCATGCCACTGGGCGCCAGAGAAGGAAGAGGTGCCGACTGCCGAGGTGGGTGGAGACAACAGTGCAGCACTAGGCGCAGGCCTCGCTCCCGGCCTCACTGTCTGAGTCTGTGGCATCAGTGGTTGCTAGAAGCCGGCCCTAGCAACCAGTTCCGCAAATGTAGTTAGAAGGGTGGCTGCATTGCTGATGGGGGCTCCCGCCCGCTGCATATCTGAAGTTCGAGACCGGGCTGGGGAGCTGCGGGGATGCGGGGCCATACCCCTGCCTCATAGATTATTCACAGGCTGCTACCTCTATAATGGGCTCATATAGCTTTTTACTGTTATCATAATTGGAAAACGAGGCAATTCCCTTACCATCGAAATGTCATATTTGTTATATGTTTCATGTAACAACAGTTGTACTCTGAAATTTGTTTCAATAAAACTATCTTGAATTTAAAAAAAAGAAGGGTGGCTGCACTGGCTATGTCCCCTATTTCATACCGGGACACTGTATTGTCCCGGAATGAATATGCCCAGGACCAGGGACAGACATGTCCATTGTGGGACAGTCCCAGGCAATCTGGGACACATGGGCACCCTATTCATATCAGAGGTTTACATCTAATTTACTATAAGTGTACAAAGGTTGAAGCATGGCACTGCTGGCAAAGTGGCAATATTATGCAATTTTGCTAACATTAGATAATTCTGTTTTTTGTAACATAGTACTTTTGTTAACATAGTGTGTGTGGTCTGCTGTTATAATGTAACCTTAAAATTGCAAATAAGATAAGGCTCCAATTACCCAAGAGGAACATTAATAATCTAATTTCCCCAAGAAACAAACCACACTGTGTAACTACAATTAATGAACAAACTACGTATACTTATAGCATTATGTAAATAGATGAAAGTGCACACAGCAGATAGGAAAAAAATTGAGGGCCCACCACCAAATAACCTCCCTGGCAGAATGATTATTTCAGATTTTTGGTGCTGAAAGCGGTACAATTATTTTGCATGGAAATTTGGCGTTTTATATTGTAGGCCTGTAATTCTTAGGAATAACTCACTTAAATCTGTCCAAACAAGAGTCTAGTAGACATCCCGGGTATGATAAAGTTTGAAACAAGAAATCATAAATTATAATATAATAAATAACTATATCAAAAATAATAATATAATAGTAATAAAATGTATTCAATAATGTAATTAAATCAAAAACACTGAAATTTGCTCATTTGCAGAATTGTCGCTGTCGTCACTTTCAGTGTCTGATGATAAATTTCCCCAAAAATCAGTATCACTCAATTCTGCAAATGATTCTTATTTACTATCGGTGTTTTCTAGCTGATCAAAAACCACTTTTGACGTAAAGGAACACTTTTTGGTTGACATTGACATTCTCAAGTTTCCAGGCAGAAAGAATGACATATATAATATAAAAGTGCATGCAGGGCACTGGGCAAACCACTAGGGACAAAGGGGATGTGAAATGATTTCATACAGTAATGTAAGCTTACAGATTACAGTGTACTATATGTTTGCTGTGTGTTTCACTTTTTGAATTTGCCGCCAGGCTCCCGCCCGTGCGGTGCGACGCTCGCAGGGAACGGAGCCCGGCACACAGAGGCATCGGGCAGAGGACACAGCCCGCGGACACAGCGGGGAGGACATCGCTGGATCCAGGGGACAAGGTAAGTAATGCTGCCTGGATCCAGCAATGCAATCCCGACTGTGGCTCGGGGTTACCGCTCTTGGTACTGAAAATTTACCCCTAGCCACATTCGGGATTACCACCAGGGAGGTTAAGCAAATGTTATGATCTGCAGGGGAATTCTATACAAGAAAGACATGACTGCATCTGGTAACCATGCCAAATGCACAGCTATGGAGAGAAACTCCAGTTATACATTATGAATGCTGAATAACATGCTAAAGTATAAGTCCTGCACCTGAGGTAGGTCATTACCTCTGTTCCACCTCAGGTCCCTCGCACAAAAGGCTGTCTAACTGCATTACATCCCTCCCGGTGTTTTGTGCCCAAGAGGGACAGATTGCAATGCCTTCTCTAAGGCTGGGTTCACACTGCAGCGGGGCGGAGCGGTGCGGAGCGGCGCGATGCGGTGCTCCAGGCGATCTCAAAGCGGCTTGCTAGGAGACTTCTATCATAGAAGTCAATGCAAGCCGCCTGAGATCGCCCTGAAAATAGTGCAGGGACCATTTTTCTCATGCGGAGCGAAGCGATTCGCTCCTATTAGAACGGTCCCATTTGCACAGCATTGAGGCGAATTGTCAGGCGACTCAAGTCGCCTGACAATTCGCCTAGATGTGAACGGGCCGCGAAGTCGCGCCGCTCCGCCCCGCTGCAGTGTGAACTGGCCCTAACAGTTGCAGACAACAAGCTGCTCAGAGCGTAAAGGCCCGCACACACAATGCAAATTTCGGATGGGAATTTTTGTTCGACGGCCTGCCGTCCGGAATTCTTAAGGTTAGCATGCTCCTTTTGACGGCCACTTTTGATTTCTTGTCAGACAAAAGCTGGATGTGCAGACTATACAATTTTTTTTGTTCGACAACTTAATGTCCGCTTTTTGTATCATTAGTGCGGTTTTCGTACGAAAAACAATCACGACTATGCATGCTCAGAAACTAAAAAAAACCATACAAAAATATTCATCACATTACGTCGCTTCTGACGTTGAATTCGGTCATATGAAAATTTTCATATTGTTAGTACGCTCTTCACTTTCGACATGAGATAAGCATCCAACAAAAAGCGGATGTCCGAAATTTGCGTCGTGTGTATGAGGCTTTAGGCTCCATGCACACTGGCGTAAAAAACGTTGCTTCTACAGGAGTTTTGTGTTCTGCCTGTAGAAGCAGCTCAATGTTATCCTATGTGCCCATGCACATTAGGACGGCATATTTTGAGATCAACGTTAAGAGGCAAGAAAAAATCCCTCCTCATTCGCGTTCCTGATTGGAGCTTACTGGCAGAAAAAAACATAAATCTCTTCTAAACTCGTCTAAACTTTGTACAAAAAATGCTCTATATGAACATTTACTTCTCCCAAGAGAACAGACGTTTTTTTTAAGCCCAGAGTGCATGGAGCCTTAGGTTGGGTTCACACTATCCAACACAAAAACGGTCAGACTTACTTTGCCCTGCAACATCGGTCCTACTTCTGTCCTACTTTGGTCCTACTTCCATCTGACTTGAATGAACAAGATAAGATTTTGCTCTGACTTTGAGATAGTGACTTGTCCATTGACCAATCAAAACAATCCCAGTGTGAGATAAATTCCTTTTACTGCTGCTGTAGTCACCAAGTCAAATGTCACAAGTCAGATGGTTAGAACAAGGATCCGACTTTGATCCTTCTTCAATGATATTCAATGGGCTGAAGTAGGACCAAAGTCGGACCAAAGTAGTACAGGAACCTTTTTCAAAGTCGGACCGACTTGTGTCGGACCAGTTAAGACGGCTCTCATAGGGAACCATTGATTTTGTGACGTAATGCGACACAAAATCCGTTTGTCGGACAAGTGTGAACCCAGCCTCAGAGTAAGAAGAAGAAGAAGAATGCTTTGTCAGCCACTCAACTACCTCTTGCACATGCTTTGACTGTACAGGTACATCTAAAAAAATTAGAATATCATTAAAAAGTTAACTTATTTCACTAATTCAATTTAAAAAGTGAAACTCGTATATTATATACAGGGTGGGCCATTTATATGGATACACCTTAATAAAATGGGAATGGTTGGTGATATTAACTTCCTGTTTGTGGCACATTAGTATATGTGGGGGGGAAACTTTTCAAGATGGGTGGTGACCATGGCGGCCATTTTGAAGTTGGCCATTTTGAATCCAACTTGTGTTGGATTGTCAATGCAACCCTCTTCTCCCACTCTTCACACACTGATAGCAACACCGCAGGAGAAATGCTAGCACAGGCTTCCAGTATCCGTAGTTTCAGGTGCTGCACATCTCGTAACTTCACAGCATATGTTTTTTTTATGGTTTTTATGGTTAGTAAAAACCAATACCGGGTGAGCTGCTCCTTCCAGGAGGTACCGCCATTCCTCCAAAGCCGACTTGATG
The DNA here is from genome assembly GCA_018402905.1 of Glandirana rugosa. NCBI lineage: Eukaryota > Metazoa > Chordata > Amphibia > Anura > Ranidae > Glandirana > Glandirana rugosa. Next base: position 19,351 of record BLSH010510096.1, read on the forward strand.
GCCAGCAATTCCCTATCACCGACATCATAGTTCCAGCAAGATGGTGCACCACCACATTATGGGTGTCAGGTCCGAGCATTCCTAGATGAACAGTTTCCTGGAAAGTGGATTGGTCGTCGTGGGCCAGTTGAATGGCCCCCAAGGTCTCCCGATCTGACCCCCTTAGACTTTTATCTTTGGGGTCATCTGAAGGCAATTGTCTATCCTGTGAGGATACGAGATGTGCAGCACCTGATACTATGAATACTGGGAGCCTGTGCTAGCATTTCTCCTGCGGTGTTGCTATCAGTGTGTGAAGAGTGGGAGAAGAGGGTTGCATTGACAATCCAACACAATGGGCAGCACATTGAACACATTTTATAAGTGGTCAGATATACTAATGTGCCACAAACAGGAAGTTAATATCACCAACCACTCCCATTTTATTAAGGTGTATCCATATAAATGGCCCACCCTGTAGATTCATTACACACAGAGAGATATATTTCAAGCATTTCTTTCTTTTAATTTTGTTGATTATGGCTTACAGCTAGTGAAAACCCAAAATTTTGTATCTCTGAAAATTAGAATATTGTGAAAAAGTTCAATATTTTAGACTCATGCTACCACACTCTAATCAGCTAATTAACACAAAACACACAAAGGTTTCCTGAGCCTTTATATGGTCTCTCAGCCTGGTTCAGTAGGTTACACAATTATGGGGAAGAATGCTGACTTGACAATAATGGACTGGACAGGCCGCCACTGGTTGAAAGTTCAAACAACAAATAGGAAAAAATGAGGGTTCACCAACTAAGCAAATGTTATTATCTGTAGGGGTATTCTATATAAGAAAGACATGACTGCATCCAGTCCAGCATGTCAAATTCACTGATATGGAGATAAACTCCAGTTGTACGGTATGAATGCTGAATAACAAGCTAAAGTCCTGCACTTGAAGTAGGTCACCACCAAGGTCTCTTGCACTCAGGGCAGAGGCGGCCCTTTAATTAGGCAAATTAGGCGGTCGCCTTAGGCCTCGCACTCACAGGAGCCTTGCAGCCGCCTAGTTTACCTTATTAAAGATCTGCCTCTGCTAGCAGCAAAGATCCCCTGCCGTCAGCTTAGCGCCGTTCACTGCTACAGGGAGAGGAAAATAGGCTGCGAGTGGGAAGAGTTTACTGTGTGATCGGAGCTCACTGAGAGCCACACAGCCAGAGAGAGACGCTCAGCTCATCAGAGCCTCAGCCAGTGAGTGCTGACACTTCCCCCCTCCCCCTGCAGTCCGCACAGCCAGACAGGAGAGAGCTGCTTCCTCCTCCCTTCCTCTCCTCCTGTGTTTGCCCCGCCCACACTCCCCGACAGACAGTGTTCTGCCTAAGAGAAGGGGATGTGGGCGCGGGAAGATTCAAGCTCAAGAGCCAAGCCCAGCAAATGTAAAGAAAAGATGGAGTCTGACCCATCCATCCAGTCCCTCCTGCCTCCGAGTGAGTACTCTGATGTGGGGGTGCCTCTCTCTCTCCTCTTCTCTCTTTCCCCCCTCTCTTTCTCTCTCTCTCCCTCCCCCTCTTTCTCTTCTCTCTCTCCTCTCCTCTCCCCCCCCTCTCCCCCCTCTCTCCTCTCTTCTCTCCTCTCTTCTATCCCCCCTCTCTCTCCCCCTCTCTCTCCCCCCTCTCTCTCTCTCCTCTCTCTTCACTCTCTCCTCCCCCTCTCTCTCTCTCCTCTCTTCTTCTCTCTCTTTCTCCTCTCTCTTTACTCTCTCCTTTCCTCTCCCCCTCCTCTCTTTCTCTCTTCTCTCTCTCTCTTCCTTTCTCTCTCTTCTCTCTCTTGTCTCTCCCTTCTCTCTCTCTCTCCTCTCTCTCCTCCCTCTCTTCCCTCTCTCCTCTCTCTCT
>BLSH010510096.1:23863-35836 GCA_018402905.1 Glandirana rugosa
TAGCCCAGGACAGCAATGCCAGAATAGGTGGGATCTGTGAGGGCAGCGTCCCTGCACAGCTCTGCTTGAGGAAACCATATCTATATTATTCAATACTGCCACTTTACTGTACCCTCCTACCCCCTGTACGGTGTCCACTTACCTACCCCCTGTACTGTGGCCTTTTGCTCCCCCCCTGTATCCTCCTGCCCCTTGTACTGTGCTCACTTACCCTCTCCTTGTGCTGTGCCCACCTGCTCCGCCCTGTACTGTACCCTCCTGCCCCCTATACTCTCTCCACTTACCCTCCCCCTGCACTGTACCCTCCTGCCCCCTGTACTGTCCACTTACCCTCCCCCTGTGCTGTGCTCTCCTGCCCCCTGTACTGTCCACTTACCCCCCCTATACTGTACCCTCCTAATACAGTTAATTATTTTTCCCAATATGGGCGTGAGTGGGGCCTCATATCTAAGTTTTGCCTAAGGCCTCACAAAGCCTAGAACCACCTCTGACTCAGGGCTGTCCCTTCGACAGAAGTTGGCCAAATAACCGGCTTCTGTTGGATCGACTCTAGTACACATGGGCCGAATGTTAGCTGGTTTCTATTGACCCGGGCAATACCGCCCAACATTCAGCCCGTGTGCACTAGGCTTAACAGTTGCAGACAAAAACCTGCTCTGCGCCTAAAAGGAAGAAGAAGAAAGCTTTGTCAGCCATTCAACTACCTCTCACACATGCTTTGACTGTATAACTAGGCCATGAGGATGTGTTCTTCATCATAGACCAATCCTGGGAAGTGACAGCCACCGAAGACCAGAGATGGTAAGATGCAGCGGCATGGTCCGGAGTGACCAACTCCACTCGTACCCCTCTGTTATCTTCAGCATAAGTACAACAAAGGCACGAGGAGTGATGCTTCATTTGCTTCCTGGCTTGCTATGTTTGTCTTGCCTAAACTTCTGTCGTTGTTGTTTTCTCTTTTGCACACTAATTGCAAGCGGATCTTTTATTAGCAGAGGGAAAAGTCACTAATGAAATAGTGCAAAAATCCCATTGTGGCTGAACCTTGAGGAATCACCTTTTGGTCTTTATATCACTATTTATGCCATATTACCATTGTTACACCTAGAATCAAGTGAGCACCAGGAATTATATTTCATGTGATTAATGCCCAGTACACACGATGAGATTTTCCGGCGAATGATTGCCCAATTTTTTTTTTTGCATGCTAATCTCAGATCGAATCGGAAGAGTTAACTTCAGTATCGAAAATTCTCGTATGACAGAATAAAAAATCGGAAGCGATGTGATGTGCTGTAGTGTATTTGTATTGCATTTTCGAACGACAGCTGTACTGGTCAAACAAAAATCGTACGATACGATGCCCAATCGTGTCCGGACTGAAAATATCGGATGAACTGTCATGATCGGTTCTTGAAAGCCCTCTACTAACAATACGATTATTGCACGATTTTACGATTTTCTGAGCGTGTGTACGGGGCTTAAAATGCATTATCTTGATTGGGCGTGAATAGTCCAGACAAAAGGGGATGCTCTTTGGTGACAACATTGTCATTTTTCACTAGATTGTACTCAATTTTTCTTTTTTATTCTAATTAAATACCCATTAGCTATACCGCAGTTGTCCCACCAAATGCCCTCTGAGTTTGTGACCATCTTTTGGTCATGGTAGTTTGAGGTAGACCAGTGTTTCTCAACCTTTTTTCAGTCAAGGCACCCTATAAAATGATGCACAATGACAAGGCAACCCATTCTAAAATGTTAAAAAATGTAACTAATAGTTTTACATATTGCAACAGCATCCACACATAGAACACCCATCGTTAGAGGTGATTTACTGACTAGTATTCCAATGTTTCTCTTCTCCCTCAGTTTCTCTCCCTCACTCAGCTAATGTGACCCCCAGTGCTGATGGAGAGGGGCATACAAGGATGGTGTGCAGGCACCCGATGTCCTCTTTATCAACTGATGATGTTATTGGTTGTTAGGAGGTCATTGACTAAAAGGTTGTAATGTTAATTTTGGCATCAAATTTTGATTTAGTTATAGTCTATTGCCTCAAATCTCAGTTTAGTTTTAGTCCCAATTTAGTCATCTGCAAACGGGGGGGCTTCAGTAACCAAAACTGTAATGTTTATCCTCAAGACACATCACAGGAGTCACCAGCATGGCTAACAGAGGATAGAATTAGGAATAGACTTGAAAAACTTAACATAAATAAGTCACCAGGACCAGATGGCTTGCACCCAAGGGTCCTCAAAGAACTCAGTCAAGTAATTGCCAGACCATTGTTCCTAATTTTTACGAGCAGTCTACTGACTGGTATGGTACCATCTGATTGGAGAAAAGCCAATGTAGCACCAATATTTAAAAAAGGATCAAACTATATCCCTGGGGACTACAGACCATTTAGCCTAACGTCAATAGTATGCAAGCTTTGGGAGGGGATGATAAGGGATAATATAAAAGATTTTAGTAATAAAAACTGCATCCTTAGCATTAATCAGCATGGATTCAGGAGGAATTGTTCTTGCTAAACCAATCTATTAACCTTCTATGAGGAGGTGAGCTGCCATCTAGACAGAGGAAGGCCTGTAGATGTGGTGTATCTGGATTTTGCAAAGGCATGCGATACAGTTCCCCATAAACATTTACTGTACAAACTAAGGTCTATCAGCATGGACCAAAGGGTGAGTACGTGGATTCAAAACTTGCTATAGGGACGAGTTCAGAGGGTGGTGATAAAGGGGGAATACAGGCTTCTGTTCTGGGACCAATCCTATTTAATTTATTCATAAACGATCTGGAGATGGGATAAACAGCTCAATCTCTGTATTTGCAGACGGTACTAAATTATGCAGGGCAATAATTTCCCTGCAGGATGTGGAAACCTTGCAAGAAGATCTGAACAAATTAATGGGGTGGGCAACTATGTGGCAAATGAGGTTTAATGTAAAAAAATGTAAAATAATGCATTTGGGCGCCAAAAATAAGAATGCAAACTACTCACTTGAGGGAGAGCCTGTGGGGGAATCTAGGATGGAAAAAGACCTAGGCGTCTTAGTAAATGACAGGCTCAGCAGTGGCATGCAATACCAAGCTGCTGCAAGCAAAGCCAACAGAATATTGACATGCATTAAAAAGGGGATTAATTCCAGAGATAAAACGATAATTCTTCCACTCTATAAGATTCTGGTCCAGCCGCATCTTGAGCATGCTGTCAATTCTGGTCACCAGTCCTCAGGAGGGATGTGCTGGAACTGGAAAGAGTCCAGAGCAGGGCAAGAAAGCTGATTAAGGGACCTTAGTTATGTAATGGAAATTTGTAAGTTCTGTAAATAATTGCATTCTATTTTGTATGTGTTGCACACTGCACTAATAATGTTTTCATTACATGTTTGCATTCTTTCGAGTCTGATTAGAATTAGCCTGCCTATGTTACACCCCTTGTTACCATACAAGTACAATTGTAATATTACTGTGATACCTACGTAATCATGTGTATAAAAACCTTCAATTGTGTCATAATAAAGCAGGACAGTTATTTGGAAAGATGCTGAGTGTATCATGTGTGTCTGTTCCCTACTGCAGTAGAGAATCTGAAACGAGGAGCTTGCGACGATCCTGGAATTTCTGATAATCAGCCGGCTGAGGTAAGCCTTTTGCTTATGTAGCGGTACCCCCGAAGGAGCTGCTAATGAAATTTATATTTGTTCCCGGGCCTCTGCTTCTCAACCCCAAATAACTGTCCCAACCCCTCTGGCATACCCAGCAACAGTGTAATTGCAATGCACAGTAAAACAGACACAAATGTAGTGAACAGGAAGTTTGTTTACTGAGAGACTTCCCACAATCAAACACACTATATACTGATATTCAAATGTCAAAATGACAGACTTCAAAATAATACAATCAAATGGCTTAAATGACTTTAACCACTTGCCGACCGCCAACCGCAGTCTGACGGCGACAGAGTGGCTCGTTATCGCAAACCGCCGTCATACGACGGCGGCTGCAATAACTAGTGCTGTGAGCGCGCGCACCAACGGAGGCATGCTCGCGGGCTCACTGTGTCCGGGGGGGGGTACAGGGAGCGGGTGCGGTGGACTCGATCGCCGCCGGCTACCCACGATGGCCCTCACGCAGAGAGAGAACGGAGGTCCGTGTATGTAAACACGGATCTCCGTTCTGTTGAAGGGGGAAGGGCGATGATCACAGGCTTCCTCTCTATGGAAGCCGTGATCATCCCCTTTCCCCAGCCAGGGCAGCCCACACACAGTTAGAACACGCCCAGGGAATACAGTTAACCCTTAGAGCGCCCCCTGCAGGTTAACCACTTCACTGCCAATGGCATTTACACAGTAATCAGTGCATTTTTATAGCACTGATCGCTGTATAAATGCCATTGGTCCCAAAAAAGTGTCAAAATGGTCCGACATGTCCACTGCAATATCGCAGTACCGCTAAAAATCGCAGATCGCTGCCATTACTTGTAAAAAATAAAATAAAAACCCCAGAAATTAATTCTCATCGTCCGTATATGCGGCAACTTTTGCGCAAACCAATCAATAAACGCCGAATGCGATTTGTTTTTACCAAAAATATGAGGAAGAAAATAAATCGGCCAAAACCGATGGAAAAAAAAGAAATTTGTTTTTTTTTTTTTGCAAAATTGTCGCTCTTCTTTTGTTTATAGTGGCGATCAGAAATGACGCAGAGGTGATCAAGGGGAAAAAAAGGGCGCAAATTTCGTTTGGGTACAACGTCGCACGACTGCGCAATTGTCAGTTAAAGTGACGCAATGCCGAATCGCAAAAAGTGCTCTGGTCCTAAAATGTGAAATCCTTCCGGGGCTGAAGTGGTTAAAGTGGCCTATGCACTCAGGCATAAAGGGGAACTGATCTGACTTGAAAACAGGCAGTCCATTTCCCTCAAATTCTGAAATCACAGACCCGGGCAGTGAACATGTGAGGTAACAAACCACAAATCACTGACTCACTGATATCAGGAAAGTAACAATGAGAGTCCTTACAATGGAGATATCCAAGATCTTCGCTAGCCTGGCGTTGGTGCACTTGGTGTCCTGTTGAGCAGGATTAACAAAGGCTACTTGTAAGTATCCTGGTAGGCAAAGTGGAATGTAGTGACTATTCAGCAGGGTGTGAGTGTTCCTACCAATGTGGGCACTCATAAGGCAATGTAAACCTTACTACTGTGTCTTTAAGGATGGGCAAACCGCCCGCTCACCCGTCCTATGACCAAAGGATCAAGTGATAGGTTCCTCAACAGGCCCGACTGGCCCCCTTGTAACCGGATTGGCCCACGTCCTCAGGAACACCTGGGGAGGTACTCTGGGATCCCTCTCAGATAGGATGTCCATCACTGTCCGATCCCTGGAGCTGTGGCAGGATCAGCACACCGACCTCTGGAACTGTGGCTGGATGATTCCCCTCTGTGGTTAACAGCAGCCTCCTTCATTGGTTGCTGATTCTTCTTATACACATAGAAGCATACCAGGGAAACCAGTGTTATCTGATTCTTCTGTGTCTCTTTACACAGCTTACATTGAGTTTAGTCTGCAAAACAGGGGGGGGGAATTCACCCAGGGGCTGACAGGCACATCTCTCCCTACCAAAAGAGCCTGTGTATTTACAGCGGTCTCCTGGCAAAGTTCAGAAGTAATGGGCAGCAAAGCGGGCCCCCGCTACACACTCCCCCCATCAAAGAACCTTTGGTCCTCCAAAGGAAGTGAAGTCTGCGACCTGTTACATGCTTTGTGTATACACGTGGAGAGAAAGACAGGTTAGTGCACGCAGGAAACCAAACAGTTTGCATTTGCATAAAACCCTGGCAGAGGAACCTCCCACCAATGGGCATAGGAGGGAAGGTTTTCCTGCCTACAGGCCACCTTAATTGGAATGGCTCAGCTAGATGTGCCAGGGGGTGAGTTAGGGTTGCCTTTTACCAAATCTGTGGTGAGAAGGTCAGGCTTTGCAAGAGTCACATGAGGGGTGATGATAACTTCTTCGGTGCTCTCACCAAACACATCACAGGTCGGTCTCTTGAGAGGATGCTTAACTCTTCTCTTTCTCTGTTCCACTGGTTCAGACATGGTGGGCTCACTAGCCTCCTCTTCCTGCTTTAATACTATTGCCTCCTGCAGATTAGTCTCTTCCACCTCTGTTATGTATTCTTCTTCATCCACTGTGGAAGAGGGAGACACTTCTGGTCCTTCTTCTTGCAATGAGGGTGAGGAATCACCTTTGGGAACAACAGGGTCTAACAGCCGCTTTACAAGATCTGTGTTGGTCCCTACGATTAGTGGACCTCCTGTGGACCCTGGTAACCGAGGATACACAATAGTCACTCTGACCTCGGCAACAGGTTCCGGCCTCTGTTTCTTTTTCTTGCTTTCCAGCAAGGTCTCTTCTTCCCGCACAATCCTGATAAGACCTGGATACTTCAGGATACCACCATCTTGCCGGGTTCTCAACAGGAAAGTGATGGGGTCCAGAGGCTGGGCACCCCTCAAGACTTGCTGTGCACGGACCTCATCTACTTTCCGGGGATCCAAACCCTTCTTCAGCAGGATTTGATGCAGTATCTTATCCAAATGGCTCACATAATCGGATAACCTTTCTCCTGTGTTTTGGTAAGTATGCTCAAACCGGTACACGAGGTCAGCAGCCTTTTCAGTGCACCCAAACACACCCTAAAGGATGTTCAGGTAGTTTTGAACAATGCAATCTTTCTTACTGAGCTTCAGATTGCGGATAGCTTCTAATGCAGGGCCTCTTAAACTCTCTCTGGTTCTCTGTTTCTTGTGGGTCTCAGGAATGTCCCATTCATCCAAGGCTTGTGTGGCTTGGTCCAGCCACTCTTCAAAGTTGTCTTCCCCTGTAGACACAGGTTGTCTTCCAGAGAAGGGGCGGAGCTTCCGGTACCCAGTTCCCGAATATGTTGGAGTATCTCTATGGCACTTTGACACAAAGTCCCCTAAGGCAGTGAAGAACTCTGGCCCAATCGTGGCCAGGGGGGTCAGGGAGGGAACTTCTTCTTCAGCAATTTCCACTTGACTAGAACATGAAGGGCCCTCTTCTTGAGCCTTAGGGCAGATTATGCACAGTTCTGTTTTATTGGCCAATTATATATTGGTGCCTTGGAAGTGCTCGGATACTTCTTTCTTCCATTCTAACAGTGCGTAAGTGCAAGAAGTCCCGCGGTCCGGCCTGACATCAATCACCCATGCTTTCTTATCTGGGGCCACTGTCTTCACTGCCTGACTGATTTGTTCTTCAGTCCAGGCCTCCCCAGGGAGATTGATTACCACACTCGTCTCCGAGCTGACACCTTCTTCACCACACCAACGGAACGCAGCAGCAGGATCCATCTTGATGCCTGTAGGGATGGTGACTAAGGGAGTTGATTGCAGAGTAGCAGAAATATCCCATACGAGCCCCCACATGTAGCTGTACCCCTGAAGGAGCTGCTAATGAAATTGATACTTGTTCTCGGGCCTCTGCTTCTCAACCCCAAATAACTGTCCCAACCCCTCTGGCATACCCAGCAACAGTGTAATTACAATGCACAGTAAAACAGACACAAATGTAGTGAACAGGAAGTTTGTTTACTGAAAGACTTCCCACAATCAAACATACTATATGCTGATATTCAAATGTCAAAATGACAAACTTCAAAATAATACAATCAAATAGTTTAAACGACTTTAAAGTGGCCTATGCACTCAGGCATAAAGGGGAACTGATCTGACTTGAAAACAGGCAGTCCGTTTCCCTCAAATTCTGAAATCACAGACCCGGGCAGTGAACATGTGAGGTAACAGACCACAAATCACTGACTCACTGATACCAGGAAAGTAACAATGAGAGTCCTTACAATGGAGATATCCAAGATCTTCGCTAGCCTGGCGTTGGTGCACTTGGTGTCCTGTTGAGTAGGATTAACAAAGGCTACTTGTAAGTATCCTGTTAGGCAAAGTGGAATGTAGTGACTATTCAGCAGGGTGCAGGGGTTCCTACCAATGTGGGCACTGATAAGGCAATGTAAACCTTACTACTGTGTCTTTAAGGATGGGCAAACCGCCCGCTCATCCGTCCTACGACCAAAGGATCAAGCAATAGGCTCCTCAACAGGCCTGACTGGCCCCCTTGTAACCGGATCGGCCCATGTCCTCAGGAACACCTGGGGAGGTACTCTGGGATCCCTCTCAGATAGGATGTCCGTCACCGGACAGGATCAGCACACCTCTGGAACTGTGGCTGGATGATTCCCCTCTGTGGTTAACAGCAGCCTCTCAGGTCACATCTGTCTCCTTTTCTTCCTCATGGAGAAATCCCCAGCCTTCCAAAATGGAGTCCTTAGCCAGCCCTCTGCTTTTGCAGAGCCCTCTGGGATTTGTAGTTCTGTGCCTTTAAAAGTCAATGAGGTAGCTCTCTCAGAGGATTTCATATTCCAGAGTCCTTTGCGGCTCCCAGGTCCTGCTGCTTGTAAAAGCCTCCTTCATTGGCTGCTGATTCTTCTTATACACATAGAAGCATACCAGGGAAACCAGTGTAATCCGATTCTTCTGTGTCTCTTTAGACAGCTTACATTGAATTCAGTCTGCAAAACGGGGGGGGGATTCACCCAGGGGCTGGCAGGCACATCTCTCCCTACCAAAAGAACCTGTGTATTTACAGTGGTCTCCTGGCAAAGTTCAGAAGTAATGGGCAGCAAAGTGGGCCCCCGCTACACTTACATTTGATTTATCAGACTTCCTCGACCGGTAAGGCATTTTCGGGACAAAGGGTACCTATTTTACTCCCCTTAATCAAACTGTATTCATCGGTGATTATATGTTATGTCGTCACTGTCTACTATCCATCGGAGTGTTATAGATAAGAAAGGGAAGAATAGTGCTGTTCACAAGATATATGAAGTACACATCTGCTAGATAAAGTAGTTTAGAGGCAAGAGGCACAAGTAGAGAAGAGAGAAGACTGGCCAGTCATGGGCATTCAATTAAGTAAGGGAATGAAGGGTAAGAGACCCTCAAAAATGCCCAGGGCAAGAGGAGCACTATAAAATATATGAACCGAAGGTGCGGTTCACGCCTATACTAAGCCCTTAGATAAATGGTTAGAATGGACAGCGATCCACAATAGGTAACTGGGTTACCAAAGGACTAAGAATTATGCAGATTTAAACAGCTAGAGGAACAGCTATTTATGTGAGCCGGATGGATGAAAGGTGACAGACATTTAACACTAGATAGAAAGGGACATTGTGATTTGGGAACTAGTAAATTCTAAAACAGAATACTTTATATGTTGTCAGAGAGGGAAGATGGGATGAGCTCTATGGCTGGCTGTCTGATCATAGAAGCTACAGTATGTGAAGTATGGGATTACAGTACAAGGGATATCAGAAAATAAGGAAGCAGAATTTAGAGAGGTAAAACTCAATTTAAGCAGGGAAATATTAAAGAGAGTTAAAAGAAAGTGATAGAATGATATGCATGTGTTGTGTACAAATGGGAAACGTAAGAGATTTTAGAGAAATAATTGTGTATGTGTGTGAATGCTGGAACCTTTAGTCCCACATCATGTGTGCCCTGTGCAGCTGTGACCCCCTCCCAAAGAATGTGCTGGATGAGGCATCAGTGGCAAGGATACCCATGATATGACTACACGTATATCATAACAAAATGTGCAGAGTGAATTAATCTAACTACATGTGTTACATTGATGACGTAGGAATCAGCTGCTGTGGGCCCAGTGCAGGACACACTCCCTGAAGTCCCAGATATTTGGTTTTTCGTAGATTTGATCCCGGTTTTATACTTAGGATGGCAATGCCCATACTGAGTATGCAGTTTATCACCCAGAAGGATACTCTGTATTCAGAGTCATTGGATCCTTCTTCCCCAGCTCAACAAGCAGAGCTCCATGCTTTAGCAAAGCCTGTGAGCTATCAAAAGTGTATATATTTATATAGATAGTACGGAAATTAGAGAGGTTTTGGTTCCATTAGAAGAGCTAGAAGTTGTTTTTACTTTGGCAGGTAAACCAATCAAGCATGTTAAGCTAATCAATTGGCTGTCTTCAGCCTTCCAGCTTCTTGATGAGGTAGCCATACTAACAGTAAAACTCACACATGGAAGCAGAGCAGGCAACTAAGGATGCTGCCTTACAGCCCTGGACACTTGCTGGGTCTGTGCAACTCACAGATTCCAGACTAGTCCTGGCCCAGTATAGCTGGGATTAATAATCCAACTTTAAGGACTCCAGAACAAGAAGAACAAGTTGTCCACAGGGGGCAATTTCTTATGAAACAGGACTTTGGAAAAAAAGGTGATCCTTTATGTCTGCCAGCCACCTTTTTCCCTCCAGCTCCGTGACACATGGACCATGTCACCAATCACAAGCAGTTATGGCTGCCTTAGTAAATGAGCATGGGATAGAGCCAGGGTTCACCACAGTTGTTTATAACATACCACTTCTTGTTTTACCTGTTACCAAAGGTGTTACCAAAAGCTGAACTTCCTTCCAGAGGTTACAAAAAGGTATATCCAGATGTCCAAGTCAGGATCTTACGGGTGTGCATTTTGTCTGTATGGACATGTTTTCTGGATGTCCAGTGGAAAATGCTACTGCAAAGGCCACAGTAAAAAGTGTTATCAGAAGTAGTTTATAAGTACAGAGTGCCAGAATCTACAGAGTAACAGAGGAACTATTTTTATAGGAGAGTACTTACCAGAAGTTTTGAGGTTTTATTACAATGTAGTGAAAAAAGTAGAGTAAGAAACTAGAAAAATATTGCCTGTATGTTTTCTTATATTTTATGAAGCCCCAAAGGGGATATTGGACTCTCTCCTATGAGATTTGGTTTGGGAGTGTGTTACTCACTTGCTTATTTTTTTGTCTTAGCATTTGAAGGCCTCCACTTGAATCACAGAGAATGATGCTGATCTTTTAATATTTTTGAACTGAATTAATTTATGTGTTTTCTCCCCAATTACAGATCCTAACAGTTTAGAAGTACACGGAAAAAACTTCCCCTCAAAGAAAATTGGGATTTTCAGGGCACAGATAATAAAGTCAAATTGTGTATAAAAAATATATGTTTTATTACAATTCACTGAAGTAAAAAACAGACATATCACTAAAGCATCATAGAAACCATACAATACTTATGATCAAGCAGAAGTGGATTTTTTTACAACACGGATATATATCTTGTAGATTGCGTGATTCTTGCCCAGTAGCCCGACATGTTTCAGGATATTCCAATCCCTTCTTCAGGGGCATTTAAACAGACAAGACAAGACTTCCACTTGTTATACCATGCTCCAACCCCCATCCAGTAGATAGCCACCCCGACAGATCGAAGCCACCGGGCAGGTGGATACTGTGATCAACCCAGATGTTATGACCCAGTGGTGGGCAACAGGCTGGACAGTGTCCCACTGAACTCCCCAAAGAAGATCCCCAGATGAGGCACACCCCGGAAGGAATGAATGCCAAAAGGCCACGGATCATAAAAGCCAGTTTCAGATCCCAGTACTTAATTCGGCTTAAGTTCGTTCAGAAAGCAACAGCAAGTCGACACTCTTGGGGTGTTCAGTGGGACACTGTCCAGCCTGTTGCCCGCCACTGGGTCATAACATCTGGGTTGATCACAGTATCCACCTGCCCAGTGGCTTCGATCCGTCGGGGTGGCTATCTACTGGATAGGGGTTGGAGCATGGTATAACAAGTGGAAGTCTTGTCTTGTCTGTTTAAATTTCCCTGAAGAAGGGATTGGAATATCCTGAAACATGTCGGGCTACTGGGCAAGAATCACGCAATCTACAAGATATATATCCGTGTTGTAAAAAAATCCACTTCTGCTTGATCATAAGTATTGTATGGTTTCTATGATGCTTTAGTAATATGTCTGTTTTTTACTTCAGTGAATTGTAATAAAACATAT
>BLSH010510096.1:35846-66462 GCA_018402905.1 Glandirana rugosa
GATGACCTACCCCCAATGATCAAGCAGAAGTGGATTTTTTTACAACACGGATATATATCTTGTAGATTGCGTGATTCTTGCCCAGTAGCCCGACATGTTTCAGGATATTCCAATCCCTTCTTCAGGGGCATTTAAACAGACAAGACAAGACTTCCACTTGTTATACCATGCTCCAACCCCCATCCAGTAGATAGCCACCCCGACAGATCGAAGCCACCGGGCAGGTGGATACTGTGATCAACCCAGATGTTATGACCCAGTGGTGGGCAACAGGCTGGACAGTGTCCCACTGAACTCCCCAAAGAAGATCCCCAGATGAGGCACACCCCGGAAGGAATGAATGCCAAAAGGCCACGGATCATAAAAGCCAGTTTCAGATCCCAGTACTTAATTCGGCTTAAGTTCGTTCAGAAAGCAACAGCAAGTCGACACTCTTGGGGTGTTCAGTGGGACACTGTCCAGCCTGTTGCCCGCCACTGGGTCATAACATCTGGGTTGATCACAGTATCCACCTGCCCAGTGGCTTCGATCCGTCGGGGTGGCTATCTACTGGATAGGGGTTGGAGCATGGTATAACAAGTGGAAGTCTTGTCTTGTCTGTTTAAATTTCCCTGAAGAAGGGATTGGAATATCCTGAAACATGTCGGGCTACTGGGCAAGAATCACGCAATCTACAAGATATATATCCGTGTTGTAAAAAAATCCACTTCTGCTTGATCATAAGTATTGTATGGTTTCTATGATGCTTTAGTAATATGTCTGTTTTTTACTTCAGTGAATTGTAATAAAACATATATTTTTTATACACAATTTGACTTTATTATCTGTGCCCTGAAAATCCCAATTTTCTTTGAGGGGAAGTTTTTTCCGTGTATCAATATTTCTGGGATGCGTGGCACATAGGGTTTTAAATGCCCAAGTGATCAGAACCCGCTAATATTAACAGTTTAGAAGGATCTCATAAACGAAAGCCAGGTGACTTGTGGATTGTTAAGAGACATTTATATATAAGTAAATGTTCGTAGACTCAATAAAGCGTCTATTCATGTACAGTTTTGCAAAAGTCACCTGGATCCACACTGCAAAAAAATGACTAAATTAAAGAATTTCTGTGTTTGATTTGTTTCCCTCTTGGAATCACAGTCTAGGGTACTATTTATTCAAATGCTTTAATTGTAAGGAATATAAATATACATATATTTAATGGGATTTGAAAAGTATTTCAGCCATGTAGATGTCATATTTGTCTTTTGTACTGTATGTCTTCCATTTTATGTAGAATTGTCTGTGTTTACATATGCTGATAAGTCAGCATACCAACAATTAAGCTAGAAGGCCATTCTGGCCAAAGGATTGTACAGCCAATACTCTGTAAATATTTCTAATCAATAATTTATTTTCCCAATGAAAAGTCATTTTGTTATGAAAAAGCTTCTCAGCTATTATATTCTCCACAATGGAGTTTTGCATCTTTGGCCAGGACTACCTCCACCTAAGTGTGTGGAGGTTCCAGGTTAAAGGTGATAGCAGGTATGGTTAGTGATCAATAAATTGATAGATAAATATATTAAGACATGAATAGCCGTATAGGTAGACAAGGCTCCGAAGATAGCCTTCATAAAGCTAATAGTAGGCCAACTCTGGCTCAATATATATATGTCAAATGAGAGCTAGGGTGGGAAAAGCTTATGTTCCCATTGTTCATTGTATGTATGGAATTGTATGGTTATTGTTTAATGGAAAGAAAAATTTTGAAAAATAAAGAATTCAAGGGAATAAATTGATCAAAAGAGGGGAGATTGTAATGGAAATTTGTAAGTTCTGTAAATAATTGCATTATATTTTGTATGTATTGCACACTGCACTCATTGTGAACACGGCACTAATAATGTTTTCATTACATGTTTGCATTCTTTTGAGTCCTGATTAGAATTAGCCTGCCTATGTTACACCCCTTGTTATCATACAAGTACAATTGAAATATTAATGTGATAGCTACGTAATCATGTGTATAAAAACCTTCAATTGTGTCATAATAAAGCAGAACAGTTATTTGGAAAGATGCTGAGTGTATCATGTGTGCCTGTTCCCTACTGCAGTAGTTATTATTAATTTGGAACCACTAATCAATATGAGGATAGGAGTTGCCTATCTATAAAATTATGAGGAAAGATTACAAGCACTGAACTTATTCTCTCTGGAGAAGAGACGCCTGAGAGGGGATATGATTTAAATTTACAACTACCGTACTGGTGACCCCACAATAGGGATAAAACTTTTCCGAGCAAGGGAATATAAAAAGACACGCGGCCATTCACTAAAATTAGAAGAATGGCGGTTTAACCCTAAACTGCGTAGAGGGTTCTTTACAGTAAGAGCAGTAAGGATGTGGAATTCTCTTCCACAAGCAGTAGTTTCAGCAGGAAGCATAGATAATTTCAAAAAAACAATTAGATAGGCACCTAAACGTCCACAACATACAGGGGTATACAATGTAATAGTGACATAAAAGCACACTCACACACACTATGTAACTATGTAATTTTATACTCCTGGAGTAAAACATCTAATATCATGTTATTATGTACGGTATTAAAGTTTGAACAAATTCACAGATACAGATTTAGCCAATCTGGACGGTCTGAGGAGGCCTGTAATGCTGCACAGTGCTCTGGATGGTGGTCTGAGGAGGCATGTAATGCTGCTGAGTGCTCTGGACGGTGGTCTGAGGAGGCCAGTAATGCTGCACAGTGCACTGGATGGTGGTCTGAGGAGGCATGTAATGCTGCTGAGTGCTCTGGATGGTGGTCTGATGAGGCCTGTAATGCTGCAGAGTGCACTGGATGGTGGTCTGATGAGGCCTGTAATGCTGCAGAGTGCACTGGATGGTGGTCTGAGGCAAGGCACCCCTAAAGAAACCTGAAGGCACCCTGGTTGCAAAAGTCTGAGGTAGACTCATTTATTGGTCCTAATGGATGAGTCAGCAAGCTTTTGATCTTGATGGAGTACTCCTAAAAGTTTCTATAGGTAATTTTTGTATGTACCCTGCTGCTTTGTTCTACAGTGCCTGCTTAGCCCCTGGTACCTCTGCATGGAAAACCTCTAGCTTTAGGTCTGCTTGGCATTTTAAACAAAGGGGGTTTGCAAACGTTAATGGCAGCCATAGCAATAGGGGAGAATAAATAAGTGGTGCTGTGGTTCATGCTACTTTACTGCACAAGCATGCGGCGGCATGCTTCAAAGGGCAGCTTTGCCTGTGTCAGCAACAACTCTATGCAGCACCGCCCCCCAACCCCTCAAACACTAAACCCCAGTGCAGTTTTTTGAGACCTGCTGTATCCCCTGCTGTATTTATGCCAAGCAAAAATCAGTGTTTGTGAAAAGAGTAATGTTCTATAACACCAAATACACCCTAAAGGCATCTCCCAAGCATGTAATTTAAAGGATTGTTTTTTTTCCTTGCTACTCTTAAAGTTGCATTAGAAGGCCCCTTTCCCCGCTGTACGGTATTTTCTGGGACATTTTATTTTTTTCTTTTGTAGCACACTCCACGTAGGAGCTGCAGATGAAAAGGGATCCCCCACTCCTGCACAGCCAGGCACACCGAATCTTCCGAATCTTCACAGGCACATAGAGTCAGAAAACAGTCCGTAGCTTTGTTTTTTGTTTATTAGGGGGTTAAGAACTTGGATGGGGATAAGAAGTTTATGGGATGCCCACTCGACGGTAGCAACAACTTCAGGGACAACTTCCTATATATAGACTCCTCTTTAGCTTTCCTCCTGCACACATTACTGCTGCTCCACTCCTGTTGGAACTGACAGACACCGTGTCAGTTCAGTAACAGCCCTTTACAGGCAGGGACTCACAGTTCCTTGAAATTGTACTTGTGGAGTGAAACATTGTTTATCTTTTCCTTCAGCTTCCTCTGTGGCTACTGGTCCCAGCACCAATTCCTCAGACAATGCTAGCCTACCTGGCTGCAGCTGCCTCTTCCAGCAGCCCTCCTGATTGTCTCACTCTCTACTCCAGTCTACCCAACTGACTCTTTACCAGCCCTCCTAGCTGACTCTCTGGAGATTTTTTCAGGGGAAAGGGAGAAGACTTAAGTCCACCACTGTCTTCAAGGGAGACTGGCTACATGTAGCAGTCTCCCCCATTTTGCTAGTCCCCGCAAGTGTTGAATTACTCACTTTGTCCTCTCTTGCTTCTGTGCCTCCAGGAAAGCCTCCTCCTTGGTTTTGGCAGGTTTTTTCCAGCACCCGAGCCATGTCCCAAGGCAGAACACCCTCCCAGACTAAGGGGTACCCCTCAGGACCGCCGACAGCCTCCTCAACACTGCATCTTCATCTTGCACCGACTACCCCTGCTGACATGGCCCATGTCTATTTATGAGATTATCTCAGTCCCCTGACAGCCCATCACCAGGGATTGGCTGAGGCCTCATAAATATGCACAGCAGCTCCTCCTACCCTGCCCTCTAATTCTAGAAGGTTCTCCAGAGAACTAGGCACCAGAGAGCTGCCATGATGAGTCATCCAGCCTTGACCCCCAATAACCCTGACCCAATTACAGACTCACAAATTTACAGCATGAGTCAGGATATGGTTTGCCTACTGTAGGGAGTTGGGTATACACATTCCTGGCAACTAGAAGACGTTTTCTGCTATTAAACATAATACAGTTGTTTCCCCTAGTGTTCCAGTTTGACTGATCTGTGACTCTGATAGTGACAAGAGAGTGATGCATTCTAGGAGATGTAGTTTGTGTAGCACTGCCCTCTTGAGGGTCTCAAGATAAATCAACCCCCCCGGTTTCCCCGACTTTGGGAGTCCTCTGCCACCTCTGACACACTGGGCTCACTCATATTGTTAATTCCCCTCTAAGTAGTACACAGTGAAGGGATACACAAGAGTGAGGAAATCAATAGTGTTTACTCAAAGTATATTTCTTGGAGAGAATTCGTATTCAACAGGGTTTATCAGTAATTCCCAAAATTGAATAAAAGTTAAACACAAGTGAATAACAAGGTATATTACTTATGACTCTATAAGTACCACTAACATGTATATAAGCAGGTCAGTATACTGTGCATGAAAGTGGGGCACAAGAGAGCAGAGGAACGACTTCTGAAGTGTCAGACCCCTCTCTTATATTCACTCTCTTGACACCAGCAAACAGTAAATAGACATATGTAAAACCGGCAATAGTAGATAAACAGGTACACCACCAGCAACAGTAGATAAACTAGTATAATACCACAATAATAAAGGCAGCAATTTTCAACTTGCTCTAACAGAGAGAGTTCTTTGGTGAATGTAGCTGTTTAACAAATTCTGACAAAAAAAATATAGTCTAGGCTCACTAAATGGGGGGGAAGAGAGTGGAGTTTAATTGCAGTTCAAAGTTCCTTACTTGACAGTTTAGATGATTTTCAGCTAGCTTTGTAGATTGACTGGTATATACCACACAAAGGCTGATGTAGCAAAGTATATTCCCAGGAAGTGTACTGCAATGATATTAAGCACTCTTTCTGCAGCAGAACTAGAATACAACTTTACAGTAATCACTGACTTTAAGCTGTAGGACTACAAATAGCAGCAATCCAATATAGTGTTTAAATGCTTGTACTCAGCTTGTATTGAAGAACTAGGCCTTGACTAATAGTGAAGATGGAGAATAAGGCTATATGTGCACAATGTATGTAACAATGGGCTTCAGCCTGCTCACCACACAGGATCATGGGATATAAATGATGTATATACCACTGAGGATGATGATGATGATGACAAAGATGGAGATGATGATGTTAGTCACTCCAGTCCCCGGCTCCCAGGAATGGCCTCCACCGCCTCTCACCACGATTCTCCCAGATTGATCGTCCAAGCGGGACGCAGGGGTCAGGTACAGGCTCCCTTTGGTGCAGAGCAGGTCTTTCAGGCTGCTCACTGTAGTCATGCAGGGTTTCTGAACTGCTCAGTCTGTGGGAGTAGGCCGCAATTCAGCAACCATTTACACAGGGTCCTGCTTTGTCAATCTGCGCTGTCCAGAGAGAGCGTGCTAGGTCTCAGCCTCTGCTTAAATAGTCTCTCCCAAGAGGCACCTCTTCTCCCAGAAATCCTCCTCTGCTGCGCAGACTGATGGAAATTGTAGTTCTACTGCAGTACAGCCCGGGGGCAATTCTTCACAAACAAACTACAAATCCCAGAGTGCATTTCTCTTGTCACTGCTAGAGTCACAAAACATTAAGCAGGCACTAGAGGGAAACAGCTGCATTAAGCCAAAGGCAAAAATGTCTCTGTTGCCGGGAGTGTGCTCTCTCACTCCTGGCTATATTTGCTTGCAAGGATTTGCCTTCTGGCTGTATCTGGGAAAAACTAGACCTACCAACAGGCTGTGGGGAAGAGGAGATTTCTTGGAGAAGATGTGCCTCGTGGGAGAGACTTTAAGAACAGAGGCTTTGAGCCTGGTGCACTCTCTCTGGACCAGCGTGGATCTGTATGCAGGAAACATAGGTGTGCGCAGCCTATTGCATTAGGGTGTGCACCCCAAATGTATTCAAACATGGACGGTGTTAGTAGGGTAGTGGATGGTCCCAGTTGTTTTTATTTTAATTTTTAATTTTTTTCTTTTGGTGCCCCATTGGGGGGCTTTGGTGAAATATCAGAAGGGGGAATCTGCACCACATGGGGTGATTAGGGTGTACCCAGGCACACCCGGTGCACCCCCTGCACACGCCTATGACAGGAAATCTGTTGTTGGAAGTGGCGGGGTCGCTGCCTGATTTCACAGACTCATCAATCCAGATACCCTGCAGGACACCAGCAAGCAATCTGAATATCCTGCCCTGCAACAATTGGGGCCTGTTCCACACACCTCACGTGGATGACAGATCCGGGAGAGCCACGGTGTGAGGTGGTGGAGGCTGGAAGTGAGGCGGTGGAGGCCAGAAATCATCCTAAGAGCCATAGACTGGAGAGATCATCATCATGCGTGTATACAGCATCTACATCTGCTGTTCCTGTGTGGTGAGCAGGTGAAAACCCATCCTAATAGACACTGTGCACAGACAGCCTTACTTCTCATATCTGCTAGCATATCTGATTCTAGGAGAGGCCGACTCATTCACTATACACAGGCATCCATACTTTGCATTGGTTTGTTGCTACTGGTAGTTCCACAGATTTAACTTCATAAGTCAGTGATCACTGTGAATCTTTCATTATCCTTCTGCAGAAAGAGTGCTATATCTGATTATAATACATTTCCTTGGATTTGCATTATTCCATCAGCCAATACTTGGCATATACTATTTAGTCTACAGAAAGCCAGCTGAAGATCAACTGAACTATCAAGCAAGTGACATTGGACTGCAACTAATCCTCATTCTTCCCCCACTTAGGGAGCATATATCACGTTGCTAAAATTTCTTATACAGTGGCATTCACCAAAGAACTCTCTATCTCAGAGCAGGTTGAATGTTGCTGTATTTACTATTCTTGGTGTTACACTTGTTTATCTACTGATACTGTTTTCATGTGAGTGAGCAGTAGAGAGTGGTCTGATCCTCACAGGAGTCATTCCCCTGCACTCCTGTACCCCACTTCCATGTGCAGTATATATATATATATATATATATATATATATATATATATATATATATATATTATATACATTGGTTAAGTTTGCAAAATCAAAATTGATATTAACCACTTCCCGACCGCCAGACGTCTATAGACGTCCTGGTCTTTGAGTAGGGATATCTGAATGATGCCGGCACCTACCAGCATCATTCAGGTATCATTTTTTTCCGCCGGCGATTCCCTGCACCATAAGAATGATCATAGCGGTAGTTCAGCCGCTTGATCGTTCTTATTGGCAGCGGGAGGGGACGCCCCCCCTCCTGCCGCCCTTCGGTGCTTCTCCCGGGCCGCCCGTTCCATCGGCGGCCCGGAGAACAGATCCGTCGCCGGCGGTTGCTGTGCGTAGTGATGACTGATGACCAGATGGTCACCAGTCATCTCAATGTGCCTCGGAGGCCCGGGCGCGACGTATGACGTCACGTCCGGGTCACGGGATGTAAACAATGCCGTGAACTCGGCGGAAAAGACCGAGATCGTTCGTTTTTTTTTTCAGATCTCGGTCTTTCCAGCCTAGAGGGGAGGTGTGAGGTCTTATTGACCCCATATCTCCCCATAAAGAGGACCTGTCACGCAAGATTCCTATTACAAGGGATGTTTACATTCCTTGTAATAGGAATAAAAGTGATCAAAAAAAAAATTTAAAGAGAAAGTGTAAAAAATAAAAAAAATAAAGGTAAAATAAATAATTAAAAAAAAATTTAAAGCGCCCCGTCCCCGCGAGCTCGCACACAGAAGCGAACGCACGCGTTAGTCGCGCCCACATATGTAAACGTTGTTCAAATCACACATGTGAGGTATCGCCGCGTGCGTTAGAGCGAGAGCAATAATTATAGCCCAAGACCTCCAATGTAACTCTAAACATGTAACCAGTAAAAAATTTTAACGCATCACCTATGGAGATTTTTAAGTACCAAAGTTTGGCGCCATTTCCTGAGATGGGCGCAATTTTAAAGCGTGACATGTTGGGTATCTATTTACTCGGCGTAACATTATCTTTCACAATATACAAAAAATTGGGCTAACTTTACTGTTCTGTTTTTTTTTTAATTCATGAAACTTTTTTTTTCCAAAAAAAATGCGTTTGAAAAATTGCTGCGCAAATACCGCGTGACATAAAAAGTTGCAATGACCACCATTTTATTCCCTAAGATCTCTGCTAAAAAAATATATATATATAATGTTTGGGGGTTCTGAGTAATTTTCTAGCAAAAAAACGATGATTATTACATGTAGGAGAGAAATGTCAGAATTGGCCTGGTTGGAAAGTGGTTAAGTATCATTTGCTGGTGTGTGACATGTATTCAGTCGTGAAAACTACTGTGTACCTATTCTTACCCTGTTGGGTCAAAGTTCTTTATCTGATATATCCTTTGAGTAAACATTCCTGATTTAATTCAACCTGGTGTATTCTATTACTGTGTCATTACTTTAAGGGAAACCAACACAACGAGTGAACCCAGTGTGTCAGAGGTGGCAGAGGACTCACAGAGTCAAGGAAACCAGAAGGCTACTTCTAATACACTCTAGAGGGTGCTACACTTTGTTAAAACATCCCCCATGGCAATTTCCAGCTCCTCCTCGTGCCTTTTTGACAATTGATTGCCTATTAGCCTTTAAAATCACTTTCAAATCAAATTTCAAAAATGATTCAGGGAACCCCTTAAGCATCAAACCCAGCAGATCTCTTAGCCACACAATGATGGTTCATAGAACTCCATCCTGTATACTGGAGGGCCACATGTGTTTTCTCAAACTATCCAGAAAGTTTTAGCCTATCTGAACACCAGGCTGACATTTCCAGTGAAATACAAGTAGCAAGATTTACATTTGTTCTTCGTGAAAGCTTCATGTCGGAATTTTCCAACACAGGCCTATTCTACAATACTATACAGGGCTCTACTGGAACAAACACAAGAGCAAGAAAGGTACTAGGGACAATTTAGACAGGATCAAATTAGTGGTTCTAAAGGCAGAATGTTTTTTTTTATCTTAATGCATTCCATGCATTAAGATAAAAAAAAACTTTCAGTGTGCAGCAGCCCCTCTTAGCCACCCTAATACTTACCTGAGCCCACAGGAGTGCGCACAGAGTGTGCCGAGTGTGCCTTGGCACACCCTAATCACCCCATGCGCATTAGCATTATCACTCTGTGTGCTAATGGGAAAATGGTAAAGATCTCCCTCTTACCATCTTTGCCAAAAGAGAGGTGCTTATGCACTTCTCTTTCACTGTGCCGGCAGGGAGATCAATATGTCGGGGCCATAAATATGTAGACACACACATGTGTGTTTGAGCTTTAGGGTGCACACAGGGGCGTAACGATAGGGGTTGCAGGGGTTGCAATTGCAACCGGGCCCCATGGTCCAGGGGGCCCATGTGCCTCCCTTGTACACCTGAATAGGAGGCATGGCGGGGGTGGCATTTAGAGGACCCAATCTCTACCATTTTCCTCTATCCAGTTTACTTGTCTTCTGCTGTTCCCAGGGCCCCTGTGTGCTTCCCTGGTCCCCCTGGGGCCTGCTGCAGAACTTGTGAAAGGGCCCCACTGCAGTACCGTAATAAAGGGACCCACAATAGGAGTAAAGGGCCCCAAGATCAGTGGGAAGAGGGAAGGGCCCTGGCCAGGGGTCAGGGGGCCCTTCATAATTTCTTGCACCGGGGCCCTGAAGGTTCTAGTTACGCCTCTGGGTGCACACCTTAATGCAATAGGATGCACACACTTATACGATACCTTATCCCTATCTCAATACAGCAATGTTGCACGAGAGCCTCGACTGTCTCTCCTGATTGGTTGAGACACAGCAGTGGGCACCAATGGCCACCACTGCTGTCAATTAGTTAAAGTTAGTGAGCCAATGAGGAGAGAGATATGGCAGGGCAGAGCCGCTGCTCCATGTCACAATGGACACACAGAGCAGCGGTTCGACTCAGTTGCCCCCATAGCAAGCTGCTTGCTGTGAGGGCACGCAGCAAGAGGAAGGGGTCAGGAGGGCGGTGAGTGACCCAAGATGAAGAGGATCTGGCTGCTCTGTGCAAAACTATTGCAAAGAGCAGGTAAGTATGACATGTTTGTAATTTTTAAACAAAAAAAATACAATACTGTACTTTAAAGGAGGTTTAAAGGCAGAATGTTTTTTACCTTAACGCATTCTATGCATTAAGGTAAAAAGCCTTCTGTGTGCAGCAGCCCCCCCCCCCCCCAAGCAACCTCTAATACTTACCTGAGCCCCCTCTCTGTCCAGTAATGTCCTCGAGTCCTTTGGCCTGGCCATCTGTGTCTCCCCCTCCTGATTGGCTGAGACACATCAGCGGTGCCATTGGCTTCCACGGCTTTCAATCAAAGTCAGTTAGCCAATTAGGGGGGGCTTAAAGGAAGCTCCGTGTCTGAATGGACACACGGAGCTGCAGCTCGGCTTGGGTGCCCTCATAGCAAACTGCTTGCTGTGGAGGCACTCAACAGGAGGGAGGGGGCAGGAGCACAGAGGAGGGACCTGAGAAGAGGAGGATTCAGGCTGCTCTGTGCAAATCCACTGCAGTGGATCAGGTAAGTATTTTGTAGTTTGTTTTAAAAAAAAAATAAAAAACAAGACTTTACAATTACTTTAATATCACTTAAACTTGCCACCATGACCTTCAGAGCATGAAAAGAAAACCACACAAGCAAAAGGAGAACATGTACACTCTATGCAGGTAGCATTCTGGTTCAGATCTGAACCAATGACCCTAGTGATGCAAGGTAGGAATGCAAACACTAAGTCACTGTGCCATGCAGTAGTTGTAGTGTAAAGAAAATCTGTCAAAGAGAATAATGGAGGCTGCCATCGCTGACCTTTTTTGATCATTTTGGTAATGCTAGTTTCCGGGCACTAAGCAGATGGCATTAATGCTGTCTGTGTCACTGACCTAAAAAAAAAATGAGAGATAAGTAATTTTGTCATTCTTCTGACTCTCATTTTCAGCATGCTTATTTTGGGCTTTTTATTAAAAAGTCCTGAAGTCAGACATTAGTGAGCATCTAACATATTTTATTGAAGCCTTCCCCTGGAACACACCTGATTATATTCCGAGACTGTAACTGCTATATACCCGTGCCAAAAACAGTTTGTTTGTCACTTCAACTTGCTTGCTAAAGACATATATAAAATATATGCATTGGTCACCCCCATACTCAAAAAGCCTGGACCCTACCGATCTAAACAATCTGCGCCCTATCTCCTTACTCCCCTTTTCTTCCAAACTCCTAGAACGCCTAGTCTACAACCAACTGAGTGACCACCTTGTTAAGAATAACCTTCTGGACCCCCTTCAATCTGGATTTCACCCTCAACTCCACAGAAACTGCCCCTCTTAAACTCACAAATTACCTACTCACTGCAAAAACCAATGGACACTTCTCTGTACTCCTACTCCTGGATCTTTCGGCTGCCTTTGATACTGTCGACCACCCCCTCCTCCTCAAAAAACTTTACTCCCTCGGTCTTCATGACTGTGCTCTTCAGTGGCTCTCGTCCTACCTATCCCATCGCACTTTCAGCGTAACCTACAATTCTACCTCCTCCTCTCCTCTTCCCTTCTCTGTTGGTGTCCCCCAAGGTTCTGTTCTTGGACCCCTCTTATTTTCAATATACACCTCTTCCCTGGGTCGGCTGATAGCCTCCCACGGCTTTCAATATCATTTAAACGCTGACGATACCCAAATCTACCTCTCCACCCCCCAACTCACCCCATCAGTCTCCTCACGTATCACTAGCTTATTAACAGACATGTCTGCCTGGATGTCACACCACTTTCTTAAACTCAACTTGTCCAAAACTGAACTCATAATATTTCCTCCCCCACGTGCCATTTCCCCCGACTTCTCTGTCAAGAGCAATGGCACAACCATCCACCCATCCCCATATGTCAGGGTGCTTGGTGTTACTCTGGACTCTGAACTCTCCTTTTGGCCCCACATCCAATCACTTTCTAAGGCTTGCCGAATCAATCTCCGCAACATCTCTAAAATACGTCCCTTCCTAACCAATGAAACCACAAAGCTCCTGATTCACTCCCTGGTCATCTCTCGCCTCGACTACTGCAACTCCCTCCTCACTGGTCTACCTTTAAATAGACTATCCCCTCTGCAGTCCATCATGAATGCCGCTGCCAGACTCATCCACCTTACAAACCGTTCAACGTCTGCCACCCCCCTCTGCCAATCCCTCCATTGGCTGCCACTCGCCCAACAAATTAAATTCAAAATACTAACAATCAGCTACAAAGCCATCCACAACTCTGCTCCCAGCTACATCACCAACCTCGTCTCAAATTACCAACCTAACCGTCCTCTTCGCTCCTCCCAAGACCTCCTGCTCTCCAGCTCCCTCATCACCTCCTCTCATACTCGCCTCCAAGACTTCTCCCGAGCCGTAACCTTTTAAACCTATTAAATGGAGAAGCAACTGGAAGCCAATTACCACAGGAAATATCTTAGATACTAACAGAGATATGAAAATCAAATGATTTGTAATGACTCACTTCTAACAGTTTGAGCCAGGAAAACCATTTACCACAAAGGAAGCAAAACTATCACTAGGCATGACATGTAGTATCTTGACGTAGGATCAACATTAAACACTCAGTTATAATTGTTGTACCCACTGAAAGCCATTTACATCAAGAAAGAGGAAACTATCATTAGGCAAAACAGAGTCAACATGCCAATGCCATACAACACATGCTTGGGGTAAGAGCAACTTAACTTTAAGGAGTCTTTATTTTTGCTGCATTAGCTATTGAAAGTCAATAACAATCAGTCGTTAAGCCATATAAAGGTTGCAAATAAATTTAAACATGTTTAAAATAATGTTTTGAGAACTAAAGAAGAATGAGTACATTTACCAAGATGTCATCATAAACTGAAAGTCTGCTGACATCCCTGTCAATGTTCATTAAAATAAGGGATTCCAGAGTATTCTGTCTAATCAAAGACCTTAATCTGTTTATTACAATTTTAAAAAATCTCTTTCACAAGACACTTGAGTACATGCAAGGCTAATTAGCAAAGCTACTGTGTTACATCATGCTTGGCGCTCATTGACTTAAGGATGGCATAAAGAATGGGGCACTGCTGCTGGAGAACATAATTTTGTTACATCATACTTAGCTCGCGTTGACTTGGGAGTGACATCAGAAATGGGGCACTGCTGCTGGATGACATTTGTGTGTTACATCATGCTTGGCGCTCATTGACTTGGGGATGGCATCAGGAATGGGGTAAAGCTGCTGGAGGACATTACTGTTACAGTGGAAGCACATTGACCTGGGGATGGCATCAGAATCAGAATCAGAATCAGATCAGAATCAGAAAAGGTTTATTGCCATGATCTGTAAACAAGGTTCACGGATTAGGAATTTGTCTTGGTGTTTTGGCGCAAAAGAAGAATAACAAAAAATAAAAAAAAAAAAAAAAAAATACTAAGTAAAATGCACGATAAATACAAAAGTAATCACAAAATTTACAGGGTTGGATAAGATAACTGTACAGGCTATTTAGACTGGGACATGTGCAAATGCAAATGCAAAATTTACAGAGTCAAAGTGTCAAAGTACAAAAATTACAGTGTGTAAAGTGTCAAGAGTTAAGTGTTCATGAGTCCCACAGCAGATGGATATAAACTGTTTTTGTGGCGGGAGGTTCTGGTCCGCATGGACCGTAGCCTCCTGCCTGAGGGGAGTGGCTGAAATAGTCCATGTCCAGGGTGAGAAGGGTCGGTTGTGATCCGACCTGCTCGTCCCCGAGTCCTGGAGATGTACAGGTCGTGGATGGATGGAAGGCTGCAGCCGATCACCTTTTCTGCAGAGCGCACAATGCGCTGCAGTCTCTGTCTGTCTCTGGCTGTGGCTCCAGCGTACCACACGGTGATGGAGGAGGTGAGGATGGATTCAATGATGGCCGTGTAAAACTGCACCATCATCTGCACCGGCAGCTTTGCTTTTCTCAGCTGCCGTAGGAAGTACATCCTCTGCTGGGCCTTCTTGATGAGGGAGCCGATGGTAGGCTCCCACTTGAGGTCGTGGGTGATGGTGGTCCCGAGGAAGCGGAAGGAGTCCACGGTGGTGACGGGTAGGTCTGTCAGGGCGAGGGGGGGCAGGGGGGCTGTGACTTTTCTGAAGTCCACGATCATCTCCACTGTCTTCTGGGCATTGAGCTCCAGGTTGTTGGCACTACACCAGGACACCAGCCGGTCCACCTCCCTCCTGTAGGCCGACTCATCACCGTCTGAGATGAGCCCGATGAGGGTGGTGTCATCCGCAAACTTAATCAATTTGACGGACTCATGGCTGGAGGTGCAGCAGTTGGTGTACAGGGAGAAGAGCAGAGGAGAAAGTACACAGCCCTGTGGAGCTCCTGTGCTGATGGTGATGGTGTCCGAGACATTCTTCCCCAGCCGCACGCACTGCCTCCGGTCCGACAGGAAGTCAGTGATCCACCTGCAGGTGGAGTCAGGCACATTGAGCTGGGAGAGCTTGTCCTGGAGCAAAGCAGGGAGGATGGTGTTGAAGGCAGAGCTGAAGTCCACAAACAGGATCCTGGTGTAGGTTCCTGGGGAGTCCAGATGCTGGAGGATGAAGTGGAGGGCCAGGTTGATGGCGTCGTCTACAGATCTGTTGGCTCTGTAGGCGAACTGCAAGGGGTCTAGGAGGGGGGAGGTGATGAACTTGAGGTAGGACAAAACCAGCCGCTCAAATCAGGAATGGGGAACCACTACTGGAGGACATTACTGAATGGTCTAAAGTTATCAGTGGTGTACCCAGGGCCATAGATAACTTTTTGTCCTGGGGGAGGGGGTTCAGCAGCGCAGTTACCAATCGTTGAAGCGGGGGGGTGCCGAGAACCAAGCAGCGCTGTGGCTGTGTGGGACTAAGGAGCATGGCTCCATAGACCCACACAGCACAGGCACAAGCATGAACTGTGTGCCCCCATAGCAAGCAGCTTTCTATTGTGGCACATAGAGAAGAGGAGGATTAGAGCCATTCTGTGCAAAACCATTGCACAGAGCAGGTGAATATAACATGTTCTTTATTTGAATTTAAAATGAGTTTTTAATTTAAAATGTGGTTTATCTGCAGCTGTGTTTTTAGAAAAGGTGCAATGACCTTTTCCCTGCATTTCCCACAGGGACAGCAGCCCATTCCCACGCAAACGCAGACCACACCTAGGTGTGCATAGGTGTGAATTACCCTTAGCCTTGGTTCATGCTATGAGTCACACAGGAACTGCATCACATCTCTGTGCAATTCACATGCGATTCAGTGCATTTGAGCCCATTCATTTTAAATGGGCTTAGATTGCACTGCATTACACCAAAGTCGTACATGCACCAATTTTAGGAACGCATTGAAACCGGATCACATGGTCATTTTGTATCATCGGATCTGGGGCAGGCAAACACGCTGCATTTGAGTTATCGTTAAGATTTCACTAACACCCGCTGTAGATTGCAAGGGCAGTGCAATTTGAATGTGGTGCAGGACCAGGGCCACCTGTAATATTGATTAGACACTGGGCAAACATTTTCTTCATCCCCCCCCTTCACATCATGACTGCTCACTGGTTGGTTGCTGGAGGTTACAGCACATCATTACCGCTCACTGATTGGTTGCTGGGGGTTACAGCACATCATCTCACTGCCTGCACACCATGGACTGGGGAGGTG
Source organism: Glandirana rugosa (assembly GCA_018402905.1). Lineage (NCBI taxonomy): Eukaryota > Metazoa > Chordata > Amphibia > Anura > Ranidae > Glandirana > Glandirana rugosa. Next base: position 52,190 of record BLSH010510096.1, read on the forward strand.
GGGGACTCACTAATAGACAGAAAACTCCTACAATGTGTTATTAGTAATGGGCAGAGCACACACAGCTATGAAAGTAGGGACTGCAGTGTGTGTGAAAGAGGCCTTCATGGTGAAAGGTCTACTTTAAACGAGAACAGCTTGTTCTGACTCTCATACACTCCATTTGTTGTGTGGATGTATAGCTTGGTTTGTGACTGCATCCCAGTAGTGGTCGACCAATGAGGTTTTCAGGGCCTCAACTGCAGCCCCTGACACCCAAAAGGGTTGTGCATATCATTTACTGCCAGACATACTATGTGAGATGTTCAGAGACTGCAGGCATACAAGAGATGGTCAGAGATGGCAGACATACCACAGGAGATGGTCAGAGACGGTAGGTGTGCAAGAGATGGTCAGAGACTGCAGGCGTACTACAGGAGTTGGTCAGAGATTGCAGACATAGTACAGGAGATGGTCAGAGACTGCAGACATAGTACAGGAGATGGCCAGAGACTGTGGACATAGTACAGGAGATGGTCAGAGACTGCAGACATAGTACAGGAGAGGGTCAGAAACTGGAGGTGTAGTTCAAGAGATGGTCAGAGACTGCAGGCATACAAGAGATGGTCAGAGACTGCAGGCATACTACAAGAGATGGTCAGAGACTGCAGACGTATGAGAGATGGTCAGAGACTGCAGATGTACTACAGGAGATGGTCAGGGAATGCAGGCGTACAAGAGATGGTCAGAAACTGCAGACGTACTACAGTAGATGATCAGAGATTGCAGACATAGTACAGAAGATGGTCAAAGATTGCAGACATAGTACAGGAGATGGTCAGAGACTGCAGACATAGTACAGGAGATGGTCAGAGACTGCAGACATCGTACAGGAGAGGGTCAGAGATTGCAGGTGTGCTACAACAGATGGTCAGAGACTGCAGACATACTACAGGAGATGGTCAGACTATGCAGGTGTACAAGAGATGGTCAAAGACTGCAGACGTACTACAGGAGATGGTCAGAGCCTGCAGACATACTGGAGGAGATGGTCAGAGACTGCAGTTGTACTACAGGAGATGGTCAGAGACGATCCATGTACTGTCTGAACTCCTATCCCTGTACATTGTCTGCTGAGCACTGACAATGGTCCTTCCTGATCACTATAACAGGTGCTGTCAGTGTCCCCACACACCACACAAGTCATTTACTTATTGTGTAATGCGACAATGAGGACAAGTCCCAGACTTTCAGCATGGACTGTACAGAGGAGGGAGGAGCTGTCCCTACCTCTCCTCCCCACCACTGATCACAGGTCTGCTTGTTAGAGGGTGGAATGATTGGCTGTTAGGGGGATAGGGGGATGTGGGAGTCACGTGACGCAAGGTCAGGCAGTGGTTGGTTGGGAATTGGAAGAGATGACGGAGCACCAAGCCGGGAACCAAGCCGCACAGCTGTAGTCCAACTCCACCCCAGTAGTATTTGGCCACCATCTTTTTTCGGGCAGCGCAGGTGCCCCTTTTGCCCAACGTTAAAGACAGCCTTGTGCGGGAGATGCATTGCAGGTTTTCTGCACCACATCCTAGTGTGAACTGGGGCTTATTATTACCTTTTCAACACAATTAAAAAAGGGCCAGGGCACTGAGGGCAGCAAACAGTCCTCCCTGGCTCTGGCAGCTATGTTGTTGTGCGTGGTAACCCCTCAGCCCTTTGGCTCTGCAGTCAGCACCACAACATAGCTGACAGAGCCAGGCTGGACTGACACTACGAACCAAGCAGTGGATAATGGTAACCCACATATCCAGTAATTAGTGAATAATTTTGCCAGTTGACACAAACTCACTTACCTTAATGGCAGCACAGCAGCGGTAAGTGGTCTGTGATGACCGTCTCCCAGGCAGCAAGCAAGCCGAAAAGGAAAGAAGGAGGCTCAGCTCCTTAGCAGCAGTACTGCTACCTTGTACGTTCTCTGCTCCATTCTCCTTCGAAGTCCAAGGCGGGAAGTACAGAGTGTAGAGACAGAAGAGCACGGTGGGACTACAGACGCTGCCAGCTCCCACTGTGTCTATGATCTTTCCGCCAGGGACCCAGCACAGCCTGGTCGTAACAGCATGACCTAAGTGCCTGTGACAGTGTGCCTGACATCCGACCTGCTGCATCCACTTCACCTGCAATACTGACTGCTTGAAGACCCCACTCCCCCCTTATCTACGCCCCTGGGTGTACCATAAGGTTCAGTGTTGGGCCCCTTACTTTTTAATATATTTATAAATGTTATAGGGTCTGGGATTAAAAGTACAATTTCAGTGTTTGCAGATGACACCAAGCTATGCAGTGGAATAACATACTTACAGGATGTCTCCAACTTACAAGTCAATCTAAATGCACTGTTTAATTGGGCAACTGTGTGGCAAATGATGTTTAAAGTGGTTATAAAGCTAAATTTTGAAGTTGTACCTATAGGAAAGCCTATAATAAGGCTTACCTATAGGTACTGTAACTATCTCCTAAATGTGTGCCGTTTAGGAGATATTTATTTTGCACTGCGCCGATGAGGTCATCGGTGCATGCGCTGTGAGGAAATGGCACGTAGTGAGTATAGGTTATGCAGCAGTCATTGCCCTTTATTGAGGAGGAGGATGGATTATAGTAGTGCCTGTGAAATAATTTTCATAGCCTGGGGCAGTCCAGGAGTGGAGTGGTTGGGGCAGGAAAGTTGCTTGGCCTTTCTTCAAAGCAGGCATATTAACAGGGCCCAATGGAGGATTCTCCATCCGAGCCCGTTTACAGCTATTTAGATTGTTTAAAAAAAATGTGTAATAAGGCATCCATGTTTTTATCATTAACCACTTAAAGACCGCCCGCCGCAGATATACTGCGGGCAAGATGGCTCTATTGCAGGAATTGGTGTACCAGTATGGCGCTTCATGTAAAAGATGCAGCAGACGTGCCCGTGGCATGGCCCCGGAGCCGATGCATGTGGCCTGCGGCCATGATGTCCGCAGGCCACCCGCGAATGCTACACAGAGACACAGAACAGGGATCTGCCTATGTAAATAAAGCAGATTCCCATTCTGACGGGGGAGTAGAGAAAGAGAGATTGTCTGTTCCTAGTGATCAGGAGCAGCGATCTCTCTGTACTCCCAGTCTGTCCACTCCCCCTACATTTAGAAAGCACCTCCCTAGGATACACTTAACCCTTTGATCGCCCCAGGTGTTAACTCCTTCCCTGCCAGCACTGATCACTGTATTGGTGTCACTGGTCCCCAAAAAGTGTCACTTAGGGTCAGATTTGTCCACCACAATGTCACAGACGTGCTAAAAATAGCAGATAGCTGTCATTTCCAGTAAAAACAATAAAAAAAAATTAAAATTTTCTAAATCTATCTCCTATTTTGTAGATGCTATAGCTTTTGTGCAAACCAATCAATATACGCTTATTGGGATATTTTTACCAAAAATATGTAGAAGAATACATATTGGTCTAAACTGATGAATACATTTGTTTTTTTATATTTTGTTTTGGATATGTATTATAGCCAAAAGTAAAAAATATATATTTTTTTATTTTAAATTGTCGGTCTCTTTTTGTTTATAGTGCAAAAAATAAAAACCGCATAGGTGATCAAATACCACCAAAAGAAAGCTCTATTTGTGGGAAAAAAAGATATTCATTTTATTTGGATACAGCGTGCAATTGTCGGTTTGGCTTCTTTCACACCGGGGCCGCCCGAGCGTTAGCGGTAAAACACAGCTAGTTTGCGGCCCTTTACCGCTCGTTATAGCGGCGCTATGGCGCCCCTTATCGGGTGGCGGCGGTGCACTTTTAACCCCCTCACAAGTGGTTAAACAGGGGTTAAAAGTGCCGGTTTGCGGTGCTCCCGAAGCGGTGTTCAGCGCTTCAGGAGCGCTGCCCCATTGTTTTTAATGGGCAGGGGTGGTATAGGAGCGGTGAATACACCGCTCCCACGCTGCTGTAAAGATGCGGCTTGCAGGACTTTTTTTACCGTCCCGCAAGCGCACCGCCCCAGTGTGAAAGTACTCGGGCTTTCACACTGGAGTGCATTGGGGGGAGTTTTTAAGGCGCTTTTTAGTCGCTATTTTTAGCGCGAAAGCTCCTGAAAAACACCTTGGTGTGAAAGGGGTCTTAAAGTAACGTGGCGCCGTAACGCAAAAAATGGCCTGGTCATTAATGGGGTAAATCCTTCCAAGGCTGAAGTGGTTAAAAAGGTATGTAAATGGATGTAAGCACACATATGTAAATGCATGCACGTACATACATATATTAAGAATCTAAAATGTTATAAAATGCAGCAAAAAAGATTTAAAAACACATCAATTTCCTTTTTCTGCAACATGCTTCTAGATGTCAAGATAACAGAAACATTAGTCAGAGAGATTGCAAAAATATGATAAAACATTCTTATCTTTCCATGTTAGAAAGGAAGAGGAAGTGGTATTACGATGCAAAGTTTGCACCGGCTGAGCCCACACTGCTGAATTGCACAGAACAGTTCCAGATAGTGGTGGCCATAGAGCTTCTTTTTGCTTAAAAAAGTTTTCTCATGTTTGCAGTGCTGTTTTAAAATGATGAACGGTATGGCAAGTTTGGTGCATCCAGTACTAGACCTAGGAGCTTAAGGGCCTATTTAGATAGTTGTGTTATGGTAACGCATGGCAAAATGTGTTTTTTATTTAATGCTTGAAGTGGTAGATTCATGGCCCTGGAGCCTTGGGTAGATATCATTTGGTGCCATTGATATATTTGGCAACACTTAGGTGTCTAGGTGCTGCTCCGGTAACCTTTAGAAAATATAGAAGTAATATTTGAGTTTGAAGATTGAAGTGTCACACCAAAATGTTAGTGTCCAAACTTAAGTTTTATTCCAAACATACAATAGATGGATTCCATATTTTTAGAGAGCATAGGGCAGTGATGGCGAACCTTGGCACCCCAGATGTTTTGGAACTACATTTCCCATGATGCTCAACTACATTTCAGAGTGCATGAGCATCATGGGAAATGTAGTTCCAAAACATCTGGGGTGCCAAGGTTCGCCATCACTGGCATAGGGAATCCCTGGGTTTCCCCCAAGGGGAGACAGGGGTATGGGGGATTCTTTACATGCCATAGCCTATAACAAACAAGATAGTAATCATTTTAAAAACAAAATGTATTAATCCATATAAAAAGATATTTTAAAAACATGTATACAATGCTATAATACAAATAGTCCTAGTAGGACCAGCATTCCTGCGTTTATGGAGGTAGAGTGCAAATAAAGTGCTGAATAAATGAATCATCTGTGTGACACTCAACAGTGGGTAGTATTTCCACTGTGGTGTCTCAAAAATACATTAATGAATAAAGAAAATAAATTAAGAAATGAGATAAATGAAATGAGAAGTTGCTGCTCTATTAAGGTGTCTGGTGCCTTTGAATATAAATGATCTGTATGAGAGCGCTACTTCATGTGCAAGTCTATAGTGCAAACAACTGATATCCAACAAAGTGCTAGTGCATCAATATTAGTGTTAAGTAAATGTACCATACCCCAAGGTATGATCAATAAATAAATAAATAAATACATATACAAATATATAACTTGACAACGTCTCGTGGGAGGGACGAAACGCGCCAGGGTTCGCAGGTGGTGACGTTATTTCTGGATGGTGAGACGCAAGTCCATAACCACTTCCGGTCCAAGGTTTTTATGCACATTTGAGAGTTTTTATGTAAGTAGATGCTTTTGTTTTTTAAACTTAATAAATACAGTATTACACTATATACATCTTCTCTGCTATTTGATTACCCATACCCACTGCACCCTGAGAACAATGTGAGCGGTGAGACCCTACCTGTGGAACTAATAGAATCAGCTATCATCAAAGGCGCACATGAAATCTGTAATAGAAGTCCCAACCATCTGGTGAGTGCAAGGGCACACAGGAGGGGAGCACGGATTGCACGGATCACACAAAAAGTATATTGAGCACTTGTCACTTTATCTGCACATTTACTAAGAAGATTGTGTTGATGAATTGTCGATCATATTTACATCAAGAAGAGTCGACACAGATGTATTGTTGATGAACTTTATGGCATTTATGTCATCTTTGTACATTGTTTACTCATATATGTATTTATTTATTGATTATACCTTGGGGTATGGTACATTTACTTTTAACACACTAATATTGATGCACTAGCACTTTGTTGGATATCAGTTGTTTGCACTATAGACTTTCACATGAAGAATCGCTCTCATACAGATCATGTATACAATGCTGCCATATTTGCCATTCATTCAACAGAACCCAGAGTGATGGTGGGATCTATGCGTTTCCCCCAGTTTGGGCTTCTTCAGGATCCACTTGAGGTTCACAGAATATATTAACCCAGGAATGCGGATATAACAAGAAATGGATCCAAAGGCTGGTTTGTCATAATTAGAAAAGATAGTAATTATGACTGGCTATAAAAAGAGCCCACATCAAGGGCCAGTAGACCAGAGCAGAGTGATACAAAGGGAAGCGTGGTTAAAATCTTAGATGAAATATCATAGGTCGGTCAACCAATGTGGGTCAATAACTGTGTTGGTTATATACAGTATCTCACAAAAGTGAGTACACCCCTCATATTTTTGTAAATATTTTATTATATCTTTTCGTGTGACAGCACTGAAGAAATGACACTTTGCTACAATGTAAAGTAGTGAGTGTACAGCTTGTATAACAGTGTAAATTTGCTGTCCCCTCAAAATAACTCAACACACAGTCATTAATGTCTAAACCGCTGGCAACAAAAGTGAGTACACCCTAAGTGAAAATGTCCAAATTGGGCCCAATTAGCCATTTTATCTCCCTGGTGTCATGTGACTCGTTAGTGTTACAAGATCTCAGGTGTGAATGGCGAGCAGGTGTGTTAAATTTGGTGTTATCGCTCTCACTCTCTCATACTGGTCACTGGAAGTTCAACATGGCACCTCATTATTATACAGGATTTATATAGCGCCGACAGTTTGCGCAGCGCTTTACAATATTAGGGCAGACAGTACAATTACAATACAATTCAATACAGGAGGAATCAGAGGGCCCTGCTCGTTAGAGCTTACAATCTAAGGGGGAGGGTTAAATGATACGGGGGGAAGAGCTGATTGAGAAAACAAGGAGTGCAGTTGTTAGGTGGTGGCAGGATAGGCTTCCCTTAAGAGAAAAGTTTTCAGGGATCGCTTGAAGGTGGATAGATTTGGGGACATTATGACCGATTGGGGTAGGGAGTTCCAGAGGATGGGAGAGGCTCGGGAGAAGTCTTGGAGGCGAGTATGAGAGGAGGTGATGAGGGAGCTGGAGAGCAGGAGGTCTTGGGAGGCGCGAAGAGGACGGTTAGGTTGGTATTTTGAGACAAGGTTGGTGATGTAGCTGGGAGCAGAGTTGTGGATGGCTTTGTAGCTGATTGTTAGTATTTTGAATTTAATTTGTTGGGCGAGTGGCAGCCAATGGAGGGATTGGCAGAGAGGGGTGGCAGACGTTGAACGGTTTGTAAGGTGGATGAGTCTGGCAGCGGCATTCATGATGGACTGGAGGGGGGATAGTCTATTTAAAGGTAGGCCAGTGAGGAGGGAGTTGCAGTAGTTGAGGCGAGAGATGACCAGGGAGTGAATCAGGAGCTTTGTGGTTTCATTGGTTAGGAAGGGACGTATTTTAGAGATGTTGTGGAGGTTGAGGCGGCAAGCCTTAGAAAGTGATTGGATGTAGGGCCAAAAGGAAAGGAGAGCTCAGAATCCAGGATAACACCAAGCACCCTGACATGTGGGGATGGGTGGATGGTTGTGGCAGTGCTCTTGACAGAGAAGTCAGGGAAAATGGCACGTGGGGGAGGAAATATTATGAGTTCAGTTTTGGACAAGTTGAGTTTGAGAAAGTGGTGTGACATCCATGCAGATATGTCTGTTAATAAGCTAGTGATAAGTGAGGAGACTGATGGGGTGAGTTGGGGGGTGGAGAGGTAGATTTGGGTATCGTCAGCTTAGAAATTATATTAAAAGCCGTGGGAGGCTATCAGCCGACCCAGGGAAGAGGTGTATATTGAAAATAAGAGGGGTCCAAGAACAGAACCTTGGGGGACCCCAACAGAGAAGGGAAGAGGAGAGGAGGAGGTAGAATTGTACGTTACGCTGAAGGTGCGATGGGATAGGTAGGACAAGAGCCACTGAAGAGCACAGTCACGGAGACCGAGGGAGTAAAGTTTTTTGAGGAGGAGGGGGTGGTAGACAGTATCAAAGGCAGCCGAAAGGTCCAGGAGTAGGAGTACAGAGTAGTGTCCATTGGTTTTTGCGGTTAGTAGGTAATTTGTGACTTTAAGAAGGGCAGTTTCTGTGGAGTGTTGAGGGCAAAATCCAGATTGAAGGGGGTCCAGAAGGTTATTCTTAACAAGGTGGTCACTCAGTTGGTTATAGACTAGGTGTTCAAGGAGTATGGAGGAAAAGGGGAGCAAGGAGATAGGGCGCAGATTGTTTAGATCGGTATGATCCAGGGATGGCTTTTTGAATATGGGGGTGACCAATGCATGTTTTAGAGCATTGGGGAAGATGCCAGAAGAGAGGGAGAGATTGAAGATGTGAGTTAGTGAGTGCAGGATAGAGTCAGAGGGTGAGCGTAGTATTTGAGAGGGAATAGGGTCCAGTGGACAGGTGGTTAGGTGGGCGTTAGAAAGGAGTTTAGCAACCTCGTTTATAGTAGCAGGTTTGAATAAGGATAGTGTTGATTGTGCTTGTTGACATGGGGTGTCAACTGGGGAGGATGCCTGTAGAGTGGAGATTTCGTCACGAATTGTGTCAATCTTGCTTTTGAAGTGGTTAGCAACCTCCTGGGCAGTGAGTGTGTTAGTGGGCGGAAGCGGTGGTGGACGAAGTAGGGAGTTGAAGGTAGAGAAAAGTTGATGGGGACTGGATGAGAAGGTGTTAATAAGAGTGGTAAAATAGGTCTGCTTGGCAGTGTGGAGGCGAGAATTGTATTTATGGAGGGCAGATTTGTATTGGTTGAAGTCTTTGAGAGACTTAGTCTTGTGCCACAGACGCTCAAAGGCACGGCTACGCTTTTTGAGGTTCCTGGTGTCGTCTGTTTGCTAGGGTTGTAGGGGTCGAGGCCTGATTTTGTGTGTGGTGAGGGAGCAAGCTCATCCAGGGTGGAGGACAGGGATTTATTGTAGATGCCAATGGCTTGGATGGGGCAGGACAGAGGTGAGATTTTTTCATAGAGGTGGTCAGTAGCAGAATAGAGGAGAGAAGTGTTGAGTTGGCGAAGGTTTCTAGGGGTGACGGTTAGGCGATTGGAGGGGAAGGTGGTGCAAGACAGGGAGAGAGACTAATAAGGTGGTGGTCAGAGAGGGGAAAAGAATTGTTGGAGAAGTTTCATGGAGTGCATAGATAGGAGAAGACAAGGTCGAGGGTGTTCCCATCAGTGTGAGTAGGAGCCTGTACCCATTGCTTCAAGTCAAATGAGGAAGTTAGACTAAGAAATTTAGAAGTAGCAGTAGTGTTAGTGTTAACTGGGATGTTGAAGTCCCCAAGAAGGATTGTGGGAATTTCAGAAGATAGAAAGTAGGGTAGCCAGGCAGAAAATTCATCAAGGAAAGTTGACAGCGATCCAGGGGTCTGGTAGAAATTCTTAGGGAGGTTGGAGAGAATAGACGTATACAGTGGGCTTCAAATGATGAGAGTGGCAGAGAGGGAGGAGAGTGAAGAACCTGAAAGGTGCTCTGTGGGGATAAGAGGAGTCCCACTCCACCTCCCTTGAGTCCATTAGGCCTAGGGGAGTGAGTCCAGAGAAGGCCACCGTAGGAGAGGGAAGCAGGAGAAGGAGAATTGCATTGGTGGAGCCAGGTTTCGGTGGTAGCAAGTAGATGAAAGGAATTAGTGAGAAATAGGTCGTGAATGGCAGTGAGCTTGTTGCAGACAGATCGGGCGTTCCAGAGGGCACAGCGGAAGGGGAGGCTAGTTTTGGGAAGAAGGGGGATGGAGATTAAATTGTGTAGATTTCGACTACTGCCAGAGGGTGTGGGGTGGTGGTGATGTGTGTGGTTAAATGAGAGAGGCCCAGGGTTTGGGGAAATATCTCCAGAGGCTAGGAGAAGCAGAAGAGAAAGGGAGGCAACATGGGAATATGATTTATATGAGGGGACTTGCTTGAGCATCCTGGTTTTGTTATCATGTGGGCATAGAGTTAGAAAGAGGTGATGAGTGCAGTAACAGGGAGAGGGGAGAAGTGAGGACGATATGTACAGATTGTGGGGTGGGGAAGAGGGGTGAAGAAAAGATAGTTTGAGGAGAGAGGCTGCTATTGTGAATAGGAGAGGAAAGGTATGCATGTTCTAGAGAGGAAAGTGTGATGTTTTGGAAATGAGGTTACCTGTAGTCTGGTGTTAAAGTAGTTTCTTGTTAGTATGCGCTTTGTGCAATTCACTGAAGTGCAAGAGCGGAAGTGCCCAATTATTTAAAGAACCCCACTTTTTTGGAAGAACCCCCTGCAATGCTATTCCCCCGTAAGCAAGGCTTGGTTTTATACTGTGATGGGTGGGGGGTGGAGGTGGACAATTAATCAATTAGGAGATGATATAAGGCACATAGCTATCACATTAAACGTCTAACACTGCAATCAAAATGCAAAAAAGGCCAAGATTGTAAAGATAAGAGAAACCATAAATTTAGGTAAGGCTATAGGCTAAATAAACATCATAATGTTAGAAACATGCCTACAGATGTATTTTAAACAGCAGTGACAAAAGCAGATTACCAAAGACACATTTAGTCATTCGGTGTTCAGCTTAAGGAAGATGAAGCTAGTATAAACAGTTTTACCAATGTTAAAAGGCATAGGCAGATAGCAATGTTTCAGTTGTTGGGTGGAGCGATCAGCAATACAGACATACCAATGTTAAAAGGCATAGGCAGATAGCAATGTTTCAGTTGTTGGGTGGAGCGATCAGCAATACAGACATACCTGTGAAGAGAGAGAAGCAGCGTTCAGATGGATGGATGGTTGCAAGAGCGGAAGTGCCCACTTATTTAAAGAACCCCACTTTTTTGGAAGAACCCCCTGCAATGCTCATGGCAAAGAACTCTCTGGGGATCTGAAAAAAAAAATTGTTGCCCTACATAATGATGGCCTAGGCTACAATAAGATTGCCAAGATCCTAAAACTGAGCTGCAGCACGGTGGCTAAGACCATACAGCAGTTTAACAGGACAGGTTCCACTAAGAACAGGCCTTGCCATGGTCGACCAAAGAAGTTGAGGGCACGTGCTCAGCATCATTTGCAGAAGTTGTCTTTGGAAAATAGACGTATGAGTGCTGCCAGCATTGCTGCAGAGGTTGAAGGGGTGGGGGGTCAGCCTGTCAGTGCTCAGACCATATGCCGCACACTGCATCAAATTGGTCTGCATGGCTGTCGTCCCAGAGGGAAGCCTGTTCTATAGATGATGCAAAAGAAAGGCCGCAAACAGTTTGCTGAAGACAAGGAGACTAAGGACATGGATTACTGGAACCATTTCCTGTGGTCTGATGAGAACAAGATAAACGTATTTGGTTTAGATGGTGTCAAGCGTGTGTGGTGGCAACCAGATGAGGAGTACAAAGACAAGTGTGTCTTGCTTACAGTCAAGCAGCGTGGTGGCAGTGTCATGGTCTGGAGCTGCATGAGTGCTGCCGGCACTGCAGAGCTACAGTTCATTGACAGAACCATGAATGCCAACATGTACTGTGACATACTGAAGCAGAGCATGATCCCCTCACTTCACAGACTGGGCCACAGGGCAGCATTCCAATATGATAACGACCCCAAACACACATCCAAGAGGACCACTGCCTTGCTAAAGAAGCTGAGGGTAAAGGTGATGGACTGGCCAAGCATGTCTCCAGAACTAAACAGTATTGAGCATCTGTGGTGTCTCTAACATCCACCAGCTCTGTGATGTCATCATGAAGGAGTGGAAGAGGACTCCAGTGGCAACCTTTGAAGCTCTTGTGAACTCCATGCCCAAGAGGGTTAAGGCATTGCTGAAAAAAAAAGATGGCCACACAAAATATTGACACTTTGCCCCCAATTTGGATATTTTCACTTAGGGGTGTACTCACTTTTGTTGCCCCGGTTTTGACATTAGTGGCTGTGCTTTGAGTTATTTTGAGGGGACAGCAAATTTACACTGTTATACAAGCTGTACACTCACTACTTTACATTGTAGCAAAGTGTCATTTCTTGTGTTTTCACATGAAAAGATATAATAAAATATTTACAAAAATGTGAGGGGTGTACTCACTTTTGTGAGATACTGTATATGGCCACAGAGACACAGAGAGCCGCATGGACAGCCTAAACCACCACAATGGCAACACTGGATTCTGTATTTTAGGCCCTGATAAAGGACACGATGTGTGGTCCCTGAAACATGTTGACTGTAGCATCTAATCTATCATACGTTTTGAACAAAACTTCAAATTGCCAACTAACATTTTGGTTTGGTGCTTCAGTCTTCAGAATCAAATATTGTTTTGTTTTTTCTCTTAATGGCACCCCAATGCACTGTAGAGTATGGCACCACAGGAAACCACAGCTCACTTAGTGTGCATTACAATGTGCTTTATTTTTAAAAATGGCGTTATTCAATTTTTTATGCATTTAGGCTTCTGTTTGAGTGTCTAAATAAGTACTAAATCCAGTCACTATGTGATACACAAGTAGGGTTGCCACCTCATCCCTTTAAACCCAAACATACATGAATTACACAGGTTCTTAGGCTAAGTAAATGCAGATAAAGCACCAAGTGAGTTTAATTACCACCTTAATCAGCCACAGAACCTGTGAAATTCATGTGTTTGGGTTTAAAGGGATGAGGTGGCAACCCTATACAAAAGCCTCATAAGGAAAAAACAAACTTCTTAATTTTCTAGGACTGAGACAAATTCTCTTCTTTTTGTGTCTCACATGCTCCCCCTCCCAGACACTGCAGCTCTCAGTGGAAGAGTTTCAGCAACAGAGGCAGTGCTGCCAATCCAGAAAGTAGTGTGCAGGACTAGGTGTGGACAGGTGCTGATTGGTAAACTACAGGATTATGAATTAGCAGTGACAATCGATGCCAGGACAAGACCATCTAGCGCCCAGGGCAAGGATGCCAAACGGCACCCCCCCCCCCCTAAGATGTATGAGCATCGTGTGTCAGAAAATATTGCCCCCACCCAAAAGCAATTTGAGCACTAATCTGCACACTTACCCCCTAAACATAAATTCCTTTTGAAAGCCAAATTCTCCCAAATAAAAATGCCCCCTGTTCCCAGTACTAATTCCACCCCCAATGCAATCCCCAACCCTGCATAAATCTATGCCCCCCCCATGCCCCCTCTCATCTCCCCCCTCCTAGCACAAATCCCATACTCCTCAAATTTCCCCTCTAAACACAAATCCTCCTCAATCCTCCCTACTGGTGTAAATCCTCTTCCCAAATCACCCCTCCTAACACAAATCTCTCCTCCAAAATCCCCCCTTCTAGCACAAATCCCCCTAAATTACCCTTCCTAGCACACTCCCCAAATATATCCTCTTCACCAATCTAATAGCACAAATGTGCCCCTCTACACCTCCTCCAGCTCAAATCCCCCCAGGCCCCCCTCCTACCACATATCCCCCAAACCCCTCCTCCTGTCACTAATCCACTTCTCCCTCCCCCTCCTAGCACAAATACTTTCATTTCCAGCACAAATATATGCTACTCTGCCCCCCTCCAGTTGTGTACCCAGTTTAATTCCCCCTTCCTTACACACAGACCTCACATACAATGCTGCAGATGTCTGTGGGATGTTCTTCCTCCCAGACTCCTCCTCCTATTGACACGTCACAGTTCAGAAGGATCCTGATGAAAGCTGCTTTTATAACTTTTGACAGGCAGCCAGCAGGGAGAGTTGCTGGGGTATGGGATCTAGCAATGAAGACTCACAATAGAGATTGCAGTAGCTGTCAGATCGGGACTGAGCAGGGTTTGCTTACTGGCCCCCAACCTACACTGGGAGGAGATGGGGGTGCGTAAGCATATATATATACAGTATATATATATATATATATATATATATATATATATATTATTAATATACAGGATTTATATAGCGCCAACAATTTACGCACACTTTACAACTTGAATATATATACATTTATTTTTTTTTAATGGCCTTTTTTGTTTATAGCGGTGATGCAGAGATGATCAAATACCACCAAAAGAAAGCTCTATTTGGGGGGGGGGGGGGGGG
>BLSH010510096.1:93236-112241 GCA_018402905.1 Glandirana rugosa
TTGTGGTTACGCGGTCGTTCATGTCAAAGGATGACGTAATTTTTCCGTGCAGTAGGAAACTGTACTTGCTGGCGCATTGGTGTTCTTTACAATTACTCTAAAGGAAAGACCTACAATTTCTATAAAACCTGGAAAAATGGGGGTGTTCTAAAAGTTCTGGCCAGTAGCGTACCTATTTGAAACATTAAAATGAAATGCCAATGTGTTTTAAAATATAGTATTACACTGACTCACCCTGCTCTGCATATGCTCAGTTGCTCTCTATTTTTAGGCACTCTGCTGAAAATCAAAGCCACTAGTGGCTGATCTGCTGAGAGCTTAAAAATGTACTGCTGCTCAGGACTCTGGCCTTCAGCAAAATGCAAGCCTAAAACAAGAATTAACCTGCAGCAATTAACAGCACAAACTGTTAGTAGTATAATTAATAATGTATGTTCCCTGGCAAGGAACATTTTTTTTATTAAGTTGTTATTGGGAAGAGTTTGGCTTTAAGAGGCTGCCCTAGACTGCTGCTTTCAAAAGTTCCCTTGTGTGTGCCTTCATCCAGAGTGTAGGTGCTCCTAATACAGGTGTGTTACTGGCTAGATCACCATGTGAAAAAAGGAGGAAAAGCCCCAGGTTTTACAGGCCATATCATGGCTTGCCCAGGCTTTCTTGGACTCCTCTATGCAGACGGTGCTGCACATCCTAGGAAAGCATAGGCCTATCTTGGGACTGCTGCCCCCTGCTGGAGACGCAACACTGTACAGGCTATGATTGGTCAAGCTATGAGTAAGCACCTACTGTAGGGTGCGAAACGCGTCATCTGGACCTTTCGTTCGTTGTCTATATCACCCTTTGATGCAATAAATCGTTTTTGGAAATTGGATCGTTTGAGTGCGGCTACTTCCAACCTTGTTGCTGTTACTACAGGCTATGATCAGTTTGAGGAACATGCATCTATATTTCTTGTTTTGGGCATTACAGAGGTGTACTTGGGGCCATGTTTTATATCTTTTTTAACCCCTGGCACCTTTTGTCGTTTTTTTTAATGCAATATTAAGCATTATTTCTGTATTATGAATGCTCTATACATTGTTATACCTTGTTGTGATCAACCTTACCTTCTTATGATTTGTACATTGTACAACTGTTTTATCTAGGCAAACTTTAATAAAAAAAACATTTAAACAGAAAATGGGGGGGCAGACTAAAAAAGAGAACCATGGCAGCCCACATATGTAGTAATTGATAACATGCAATATTGTATGTTGCATTTTTGTTTTAGGTTTCATACTGCTGTAACAACTTGTAATTGGGCCAACTCTACAGTATAATGTATGTATATGTAATTTTGATTTGTTTTGGGATCAATGCTGCTGTAACCACTTGTATTGTGCCTTTCAAATAAAACTGTCTGCTCCTACTTGAAACCTCTCTGACTCCATTGTTAATGTCAACATCCTTCTGCTCTATTATACCTCATTTGCACACAACACAATGTATGCACATTTTATCTGCACTTATGACTTATAAGCTACCTTCTTTCCCACATAGAAATTTCAAAGATCTACTGTTTTAACTATCTTATGAATAATTGCATGAGTGAAACAGATTTCCTGTTATTTTTTTTTGTTAATGGTGGTAATATCTCAGGGTTGTCCTTTTGGTCCACTATACCAACCAAGCCACTATTCATCCCTTTTTGGTATGGGAGGGTTCACACTTAACATTCTCCCCCTCCTCATTCTACACTGTACATTCCCATTTAACATTGCCACATTCTGCAATATGCAAGTCACCTCAATACTCTAACCACACCCCTTTTTAAGCCACACCCACCATTTAGCGCAGTTTAAACCACGCCCATTTTCTTGTCGCTGTGTGCACCACATTTTCTCCCCTGGGGGGGGGCCCACATGGATTCTTGCACACGGGCCCACTGGTTTGATGATACGTCCCTGCCCGTACCCATACGTAAACAGCAATTACACCACGCATGTGAGGTATCGCCATGAACATCAGAGCGAGAGCAATAATTCTAGCACCAGACCTCCTGTGTAACTCAAAACACATAACCAATAAAGGCTTATAAAGTGTCACCATTTCGCAGTTTTAAAGTGTGGCATGTTTGATATCTATTTATCCAGTACAACACCATATTTTCTATTTTACCCAAAATTTGGGTATTTATATTGTCTCGATGTGCATTGAAATTCATTCAAATATATTTATGCGTTAGTGAAAACTTTGTTTCAAAAACTTCTGTGACATAAAAATTTGCAAAACCCACCATTTTATTATCTAGGGCCTCTGCTACAAAAATATATAATGTTTGGGGGTCCTAAGTCATTTTCTAACAAAAATATAGATTTTACCTTGTAAACAGAAAGTGTCAGAAAAAGATCTGGTCTTAGAGCCGGTTCACACAGGGGCGACTTGTCAGGCGACTTGAGTCGTCTGACAAGTTGCGCTCCATGCATTGCATTGCAACCGTTCTAATAGGAATGACTCAAGTCTCCCTGACTTAGAAAAAGGTTCCTGTACTACTTTTGGGGAGACTTCAGGTGACTTGCATTGACTTGCAAGTCGTGCTGAAGTCGCACTGTGCGGGGTCGCGCTGAGGCACCCCTGAAGTCGGATTGCCTATGTGTGAACCGGCTCTTATTAAAGTAAGTAGGTAATGGCTGAAGTACTCCTTGTGTGTTGCGCTTCTCTATGTGGCCAAGCTGTACAAAATTCTCACACATGTGGTATCGCCATACTCAGGACAAGTAGCAGAATGTGATTTGGGGTGTAGTCGCAAGTATGCCTATGCATGTGAGAAATAACTTGTTATTATGACATTTTTGTGAAAAAAAAATCTTCATTTTCAAAAGAATTGTGGGAAAAAATTACAACAATACTTTTCATGCTTCTTACTAAATACCTTGGACTTACAACTTTCCAAAAAGAGGGGTATTTTTACTATATTGACATGTTTGGGTCTCAAGAAATGTGATAGGCCATCAGCACATCAGGTGTGATCAATTTTCAATGATTGGTACAATACTTGTAGACCAGGGGTTTCAAACTGACGGCCCTCCAGCTGTTGCGGAACTATCATTTTTTTTCAAAATTTTCAGTCTTTTTTCATTTGTAGTGCAAAAAATAAAACCCCAGTGGTGACTAAATACCATCAACAGAAAGCTCTATTTGTATGAAAAAAGATAAAGTTTTCATATGGGTACACATTGTTGCACGACTGAGTAATTCTCATTCAAAATGTGAGAGTGCTGAAAGCTGAAAATTGGCCTGGGTAGGAAGGGGGTTAAAGTGCCCAGTACTAAGATGATTATACAGGTACCCAGGTTTGCAAGATTTTCTAAGGCAGGCAAAGAGTTTGTAGGCATTTCAGGCAGTCATACACAGCCAGTGTTTGTGTGGCTGAAAATCAGCAGGAATTTTACTTGTCCATAAAGTATGTGTGACCAACCAGATGCAACTCTACTTTGGCAATGCTGCAGCGGCTGCACTTGCAGCAGAGGGCTGTCAACAAGTACCTGTGTGAGTATAGCAAAAAGAACAGGCTCAGGGGAGCTCAGCTTTATTTCTCCACGCCAATGGCTGCTGATAAAGGATGCATGCACTGTACTGTCACCATTTGAGGAGGCAACAAAGATGGTGAGCCGTGAAAATGCATGTATCAGTGACACTATCCCTCTTGTGTTCCTGCTTGAGCATCCTCTCCTTGGATGATGGACAGGGCACTCGAGGCAGACCTTTCCAGACTCTGGTAAGTTAGTCTCATGGAAAAGGTACTTTGAGGCTTCTGTTTGTCAAAGGCTTCTGTTTGTCAAAGGAGGAGCAGTGGAGAAGGGGCTGCCTAAGTGATGCATTTAAACATTTTTTTTAGTCCTCAGCTGCCCAGGGGTGTCCGCTTTCACATCCCATCTGCAGCGTTGCATCATATGGTGGAAGATTATCTTGGGGCAAAAAAAGACATGGAGAACTTTCCAGTAGAAGATCCACTTGGTTACCTGATCATGAGGATAGACCACTGGCCAGAGCTTGCCCAGTATACAATTGAGCTTGCTGGACTTCCCTGCATCCAGCATGCTTTCCGAATGGGCTTTCAGTGCTGCCAAAGGTTTTATGACAGATAAAAGAGTGTGTATGTCCACAGACTCCGTTGACTGGCTGACATTTGTCAAAATGAATCAGTACTGGATAAGCAGCAGCTATCAAGCCCCTGATGACGATGTCGCTGATTAAATGTTTCTGGGAACTGAACTCAAAACCTGTCAGGGAAATAGACAGAGAACTGTCAGAATTACCAATACCCATCATGGCCGCCAAAGGCATGAGCCAGTACAAGCAGGCACGTGCAGAAGCACGAGGACGCCTGCTGGCGAACACAGATTCGCAAGGACGCACGATCGCACAGCGTGACAGACGCTGACTTCTTCTGGGCTATTTAAACCTGCTGCTGACAATGGTGCCTTGCTGGATTATCTCTCAGCTTCCCTGCATTCCTGTGATCCTGTGATTCCTGTTTGACCTCCTGTTTCTGACCCAGCTTGTCCTGACTTGTGATTCTGCTCTCCTGATTGGCCCCGGCTAGCATCTCTGACTCTTCTCTTGGCTGTTCCTGTTATTGACCCCGGCTTGGCTTACCGACTTAGGTGCAGATCTGTCTTCCTGTGTATGACCCCTGGCTCAGCTTACGGACTTGTCCTATCTAAACCCTAACTGAACTTATAAGCATGCCAGTCTACAATCCATCTGCCTGTTCCTGTGGCATCTGGGCGTACAAGTCATCTTCACCATTACTGGCAACCCGTGCTTCTCTGGGCACTGCTCTCCCCGTCTCACCTTCAGGGTAGCTCTGCACTTAGCCGCAACAGGTACGTGACGAAACCATTCATTAAAGGCCTTACTGGTAAATGGTGAAACTGAAGTGCGGTATGCCATCCATGGGATACCTGGTCTCTGTGGATGGCTACATGAACATGCAGCACACAATGCAGAAGAGTATATTGATAGGGCATTGTCTGGACATCTTGGAGAAGTTCTAATAAGGTGTAATAAATAATGTATATTGTGTGATATATATGTGTAATAATATATACGAGAAGTAGAAAAAGAGGAAGAGGGTGGCGAATTGAGAGACTAAAGCAGTTTCCAAAATAATTTTGTAAATTTATTTTGAAACTTCTCTTTTCAGGTTATTGTTGGACATGGTTTTTGTATGTTTTGTTAAGAAAAAAAGGACAATTTTTTTCAAGAGTACCTCTATAGGTTTACAACGTGAAGGCACCGCCAACACCCAAAGCCCAATTCTTCTGCACCTGTTAATTCTATCCAAAGTCTGCAAAAGAGATACCAGATTTTATAAAAAAAAAAAGTGTTAACCTTGGCCTGAATGTACTATAATTTGGCTTCTTCACATAAGGCTGGCTCAATGTTGTGCAAAAATGTGTTTTATTGTTTCACTTTAAAGTGGTAGTAAACCCTATCATTTTCAGCCAAGGAAGCTGCCATCTTGGTCTCTGTTTAATCTACAACTGCCATGATGCTGCACATGTGATCAGCTATGACACCAGCCATTGGATGGTTTGACAGTATGGTTTAGAGCACAACCAATGGGAGTGTTACATTTCCGGCACATGCCGGAAATGTGACTGGTTTTTAACCTGTTAAATGCATTGGTTTACTACCGCTTTAAGCATTATTAAAATCACCTCTTCTTTAAAAACTTTTTTTTTCAAATGTTTGCATTAATACATGGCTCCCATACCCTTTTTATGGCCAATAACTTGCACATGAGCCTTCAAAATGGAAATTTTTGATTTTTCAAATTCGGGTCCCATAGACTTTAATAGGGTTTGCGGTTCGGGCCCGAACTTTTGAGATATTCGAGAGTTCTGGCGTGAAATGAATGGGGGAATATTCAACCGAACTCTAATGTCCACAAACATTTGCCCATATAGTATATAATTTATAGCAGTCTTCTTGGCAGAGCATTTTATTACAGTACAAAGGAGCATAGCTGTCACGTACCTGGTGGTAGAGTCTGGCTTATGCGGGGGCAACCTCTCTTGCGGCCCTGGTTCGAGAACCCCTGATAGTGGGAACAGGGAGCTCAGGAGCACAGGGGGGCACGAGGGCTGGACAGTCCTTGGATGGTAGGCAGAAGTCCACTGGAGCTCGTGCAAACAGGAGAGTAGTGGTTCAGTCCGGATCGGCAATTAGCGGGCGGTGCGGTACAGCGGGATCAGGCAAACGGATGGTCGGGTACAGGCAGGGTCGGCAACGTGCTGGCAGCAGAGGTACAAAGGGTAAGACAAGCGGATGGTTGTAGGCAAGCCGGGCTCAGATGCAGGCGGATAACAACAAGTCCAAAGGGATAGCCGGGGGTCACAGGAACAGGAAGTCACTCAATAATAGTCGCCGGGGACACAGGTGCAGAAAACGCTGTAGAACGGACAGCATCGGGCACTAAGTGCTGCTGGTTTAAATAGAGCCGATTGGCGCCTGTTTCCGGCGCGTGCGCGCGCACGTGAGCGCGCGAGCACACGCGGGTGCGCGAACGCGCACGGGCGTGGAAACCACCGGGACTGCTGTCTTTTCCTGACATTGCCCTCCCCCAAGAGGCAACCTGGTCGGATTGTTTCTCCAAAAGTTCTTGACCAGCTCCTGGGCAAGTAAGTTGCTCTCAGGCTCCCACGAATTCTCCTCAGGACCATATCCTCTCCACTTCACAAGAAACTGTATGCCTCCCGCTCTTCTCCTGCATTCGAGGATGGATTCCACCTCAAACTCCTCCTCTCCGTCTATCACGACCGGTTCAGGTGGGGACGTCTTCCGTCCTGGAAACAGGTCCCTGGCAACTGGCTTGAGGAGGTGTACGTGAAACACCAGGTGGATTTTGAGCGTGGGTGGCAGATCAAGTTCATAGGCCACTTTATTAATTCTCTTCTTCACAGGAAAACGCCCTAAGAACTTCGGTCCCAGTTTCTTTGACGGGCAAGATAGTCTTAAGTGGGTGGTTGCCAACCAAACCCGATTGCCGGGTTGGAGATCAAGCTCTCCACATCTCTTCCTATCGAAAACCTCCTTATTGCGTTCCTGGGTCTGGGTAAGGGTCTTCTGCAGCATTTTATTGTTGCTTTCACCCAAAACGGAGACTGCTTGGTAGCAGAATGAACGGAGTTGTTATAGGCGAACTCGGCTAGTGGTAACAAGGAGACCCAGTCATCTTGAGAGTAAGAAGAATAACATCGGAGATATTGCTCTAGGGTCTGGTTGGTCCTTTCTGTCTGGCCATTGGACTGCGGGTGGTAAGCTGAGGAAAAGGCCAATTTGATCCCTAGAATAGAGCACAAGGACCTCCAGACCCGGGATGTGAACTGCACCCCTCTATCCGATACCACACTCTTCGGAATGCCGTGTAGGCGGACGAGTTCCTGTATGAATACCTAGGCCGTCTCAGAGGCCGAGGGGGTACCCCTCATCGGAATGAAGTGCGCCATCTTCGTGAGGCGGTCGACCACCACAAAGATAGTCATGAAGCCGGCAATTCCATAATAAAGTCCATCGAAATCTGCGCCTACGGGCGCTCGGGAATAGGTAACGGGTTTAGTAGACCCCAAGCCTTGGTTATTTCCATTTTATTCCTGGCACAGACAGGGCAGGCGTTAACGTAGTTTTTGCAGTCCTCCTTGAGTGGTGGCCACCAAAAGGCACGGGCAAGTAATTCGGCCGAAGTGTCCGGCTAGGTGAAGGTCATGGCAGAGTTCCAGGGCAGACAGACGGAGCTCCTTTGGCACAAAAACTTGCGTACCCGACCACCATAACCCATCCTTGAGGGAGAGTCCAGAATCTGCGGGTATGATGGTGCCGGCCAGCGTTTGCCTGATCTGGGACAGAAAATCCTCCCGAATCAGCAGAAAATGATGAGCTGGTAAGATGGTGTCAGGAGGGGGCGCTTCTCCGGTTACAGGAAACATTCTTGAAAGTGCATCCAGCTTAACATTCTTGGATCTAGGCCGGTAGGTGATATGTAGCTGGAACCGTGAAAAGAACAGGGCCCAGCGCGCTTGGCGAGGCCTAAGTCTTTTGGCTGTTCTTAAATATTCCAGATTCTTGTGGTCTGTGAAAACCAAGACTGGATGAGCCGCTCCTTCCAAGAGATATCGCCATTCTTCTAGGGCGGACCTGATGGCCAGAAGCTCCCGGTCCCCTACATCATAGTTCCTCTCGGGGGGAGAGAGCTTCCGTGAGAAAAATGCGATTGGATGCAAAGAAGCCTTAGGTCCCTGCCTTTGAGACAAAACTGCCCCGACCGCGGTCTCCGATGTGTCCACCTCCAAGACGTAGGGCCGCGTGGAATCGGGGTGTTTAAGCACAGGCGCTGAGGTAAACAGTCTAGTTTGAAAGGCGCCTTGTGCTTCCGGGGTCCAGATGAACCGGGTATTCTGTTTCGTTAATTGTGTGATCGGTGAGATGACAGCAGAAAAACCCCGGATGAACTTTCTATAAAAGTTGGCAAAGCCAACGAAGCGCTGTACCGCCTTTTTTGTCCGCTGGCGGGGGCCAGTCCACAATAGCTGCGACCTTTTGAGGGTCCATAGTCGTGCCTGTAGTGGAGATGTGGAACCCCAGGAAGGCGATCTCTGTGCGCTCAAAATCACACTTCTCGGCTTTGGCATACAGGCCATGCAGCCGTAGGCGGCTGAGTACACTCCTGACATGTTTCCGATGTTCCTCCAGGGAGGGGGAGAAAATAAGAATATCATTGAGGTAGACTACCACGAACTGGTCAAGAAAGTCCCTGAAAATATCGTTGACCAGGTGCTGGAACGTGGCCGGGGCATTGCAAAGCCCGAAGGGCATGACTAGGTATTCGAAATGTTCGAATCGGGTCCGGAATGCTGTTTTCCACTCATCCCCCTCCCGTACACGGGTCAAATTGTAAGCTCCCCGAGCTCCAACTTGGCAAAAATGGTTGCGGAGCCGAGGCGAGGAACAATTCCGGAACCAGTTGCAAGGGGTACCTGTTCTTGATCGTGATCTTGTTAAGGTCCCGATAATCAATGCACGGCCGGAGGGTGTGATCCCTCTTCTCCACAAACAAGATCCCAGCCCCTGCCGGGGAAGTGGAAGGCCGAATGAAACCCTTTTGTAGGTTTTCCTCCAGATAGGCTTTGAGAGCCCCAAGCTCTACTTCAGAGAGGGGAAAGATCCTACCAAATGGAACCTCGGCCCCCGGTAGCAGGTCTATCGGGCAATCATAAGACCGATGTGGAGGTAGGGTATCCGCCCCTTTCTTACTAAAGACATCTAGAAAGTCTTGATACGCCTCTGGGACAACAAGGCGAGACTCCGAGTCCGGGTCAGGGTTAATGGACATCACCACTGGGGATGCTCTCTGGGCTGGTTGGAAGCAATTGTTCAGGCAGTATGGAGACTGGAACCGGATCTTTCCCACATTCCAGTCAATGTGTGGGCTGTGTGCTCGGAGCCATGGAAGGCCAAGAATCACGGGGAATAATGGGGAGGAGATGGCATCCATGACTAGAAACTCCGAGTGGCCTTCAGCCGTCCGGGCTAGCAGAGGAAAAGTCTCCTGGGTAACAGTGCCTGACTTGATATCTGATCCATCGGCTAGGCGAATGGACATTGGGCGCTCCTTGGGTCTGAGAGGAACCTGATGTTGAGCAGCGAAAGACAAGTCGATGAAGCAACTACATGCTCCTGAATCCAGAATGGCCGAGACTTGGATGCTCTTGCCAGGGAGCTGCAGACAGATGAGGAGGGTCAGATGAGGCTGCGAACTCGGCAGCGAAAGCACCTCCCCTGGAGCTGGCGCGGGGGTCTTGCTGGTCTTGACAGGGCAACTCCTCACTCTGTGCCCAGGACCGCCGCAGTAGAGGCACAGGTTGTGGTCCATCCGCCGCTGGCATTCCTCAGAGGACAGAGGTAGATGGACGAACTCAGCCGGCATAGGCTTGGGGCCTGGAGGGACAGACACTCGTGATGACATCCAGGAAGGGCGCAGAGATACTGTGGCCTTCTCTGCTCTGCGCTCCCGCAGGCGGCGGTCTATCTGAATGGCCAGACTGATCAGTGCTTCGAGGGTGTGAGGGACCCCAACCCGCGCCAGCTCGTCCTTAAGAGACTCGGAAAGTCCCAGCCAAAACCGGTGGCAGAGAGCCGCGTCATTCCAGACCGTTTCAGCGCTCTAGCGCCGGAATTCAGACACATAGTCCTCTACAGGGCGACAGTCCTGCCGGAGAGCATAGAATGCGGCTTCCCCTGTGGCTGCCAGGTGTGGGTCCTCATATAGTTGACTCATAGCATGGAAGAACCTGTCCAGTGTGGTGGTCTCAGGGGCGTTTTGCTCCAATAAGCGGCGAGCCCAGGCCTGTGGGTCATCCTGAAGAAGAGAGGTCACCAGGCCCACCTTGGTGGCTTCCAAAGAGAATGTGCAGGGCTGGAGAGCAAAATACAACTTGCAGGAACTGCGGAAGGCCCTGAATTTCCTGCGGTCCCCCGCAAACCGCTCAGGCATAGGTACTCTTGGATCTGGGGGCAGAGTCCCTATGGTGTAGATAGGTGTATGACCTCCGCTGGGAGGATTAGGAGTGGCCAGGTCCTGCACTCGGTTTTCCAAGCGTACATATCCTTCCTGAAGGGTTTTCACTGCTTGGGTTAATCCAGCGAGGTGTACACATACTTCCTCCATGGAAGAGGGCCCCGGCGCAGACTCTGACATGGCTGTCCGTTTCTGTCACGTACCTGGTGGTAGAGTCTGGCTTATGCGGGGGCAACCTCTCTTGCGGCCCTGGTTCGAGAACCCCTGATAGTGGGAACAGGGAGCTCAGGAGCACAGGGGGGCACGAGGGCTGGACAGTCCTTGGATGGTAGGCAGAAGTCCACTGGAGCTCGTGCAAACAGTAGAGTAGTGGTTCAGTCCGGGTCGGCAACTAGCGGGCGGTGCGGTACAGCGGGATCAGGCAAACGGATGGTTGGGTACAGGCAGGGTTGGCAACGTGCTGGCAGCAGAGGTACAAGGGCTAAGACAAGCGGATGGTCGTAGGCAAGCCGGGGTCAGATGCAGGCTGATAACAACAAGTCCAAAGGGATAGCCGGGGTCACAGGAACAGGAAGTCACTCAATAATAGTTGCCGGGGACACAGGTGCAGGAAACGCTGTAGAACGGACAGCACCGGCACTAAGTGCTGCTGGTTTAAATAGAGCCAATTGGCGCCTGTTTCTGGCGCGTGCGCGAACGCGCACAGGCGCACGCACCACCGCGGAAACCACTGGGACTGCTGTCTTTTCCTGACAATAGCAATGAGCAAACCCTGCCTTCCATCCTACTTATAATTTATAACTTAAAAACTTATACTTATAATTAAAGTTGGAACTCCTTGAAATTGTTACAGGAGGGGTGCAACCCCAAGAACTTTCAAGAATGTACATTTCTGGCTCAACCATAGACTCTGGGCACACTGTAGTACCTGAAGATCATGCTCCCAGTCTTCCAGTTCAGTCCAGTCTTGCAGGCAATTCCCTGTGCCTCCTTTCATTGCTCCTGGTGATCCTCCAGGACCATTCAGACAAGGACCCCCCCAAGGTGTCACCCTCAGGTATGTCCTTTTACTTGACTCAACACGGTGCTTGGGAGACCCTAAATCAGTCTTTAGATTACTTTCTTCTTCTCTAGGCTCTCCTGATCCAGCCTTCCCCAGGGGCTCCTCCACTGGGCTAAATACTGGTACTACTACCTCTGGAGGCTTCTGTTCTGTGTTCCTCCCCCAGTGGCCATGTTCTCCCCCACTGAGGACAATACTCCTGTGACTGCTGCGATAGGACCCTGCCGGCGGCTGTATACATAGACCCTGGTTCTCTGCCCCAGCCTGGGAAGTAGCTCTGCCTTACTCTGCTCAACAGTGGATGTAGGGCTTGGGACTTTACTTACATGTGCTTTCAAGCGCTCTAGTCCAGCTGCCCCTGTGGGAAGCCTGTGTTCCACTCCACATTGTAGATGACAGAGAGCAAGTTGCTAGGCACCGTCTCGAACAGTGGATACCCACAGTACCCACATCGGCTCCACTCTCTCACCCCCACAGTCAGCTTTTGACATTTCCCACACACTGTGAAAGGTATTTTGCTCCCCAGATGGTGCCCAGAGCGATACTCTCCCGGTGCACCAGTCTTACACCTGTGTCAGTGAGACATTCTGAATCTTTAGCCACCCGGTTCAGTCTCCCTGCCACCAAAGCTTGAGTAGCGATGTAACCCACCATCTTGGTACTGTTATGGAAAATTCTTGTTCAGACTCTGAAAATAAAAGTTAACTCTGCAATTACAGGAATAGGGATTGGGACCTGTAAGTACCCTATAAAAGGACGGGCTGTAAGTGGCTGCATAGCACTATCCACTATCAGTTCAGATGGACCTTCCGGAGTATCGACGTCTCTACCACATTTAAACCATATTTGGTAAGCTCTACAAGCGTTAACCATTCTTTAAGATCCCCTTGAAATAGACAGCATATAGATCCCAATCTGAGGTAACTCTGATGGATGTATGCTCTCTGTTTTCTAGATATATTTCTCATATATATTTTCACTCATTTTTCACAGCATTGGGGATCATGCCTGAATGTACCGTTATACCCGGACTAATGCAGTAATTTCTGTATGGTACTTCGATACCCTAGGCAGCAGCTTCCTGTTGAACAAACATTTTTCCTGTCCTACATCTTAAAAGTTTTGATTGATTTTGAGATTTCATTGATGAGATGCGTACACATCTCTATCAAAGTTAGTATCTCTCTGAATATTATACCTCAATCCACTATACCCTCAGGTAATTAAAATATCCTAATTATACACTATACCTATATTAAGACATAGGACCTATTATATTGTAACATTTCCCTCACATTTACATACAGGCCCCCGTGCTGGCTCGGTGCAGTCCTGACCATCAGGAGGAAATATCGGGGCTGTAGTGACAACCTTTACTCAACACAGGACCACCCTGATTTATGGTTGGCCCTGTCGGACCCCGTTGGGGGAAAAAATACCCTGATACTGTAGACGTGCAGACTATTGATACTCACGATGTAAGTGAAACTCACTTTGCATATATTTGTTGCAATGTATTATTGGATGAAACAAGAAAATTACATGTATGGATATGTTCTTTCTTTAATCCCATTGTGTACCTTATCTATTATCTTTTATTAGATAAACCTTAGATGCTCCAGATGAAGCGCTAACGCGCGAAACTAGTTGAGCCAACAACCATCATTTACCCCTTCAGTGGGAGTCCCGTCAGCATAACCTACGTGAACCTAACAGATACTATTAAGATTGTTTACCAGCATGACCTTATATTTATTATTGACACAGTAGGTTGCGGTGGGGCTGTCGGATCACAGGGGGGATCGTTTTCCTATTTGACTCACCAGGGAATTCACCCATCAATTGATGGATCCCTGGGAGTCACATATGGATTCAGATCACATCTTTTTGAGATAGACCTTACAGTCTGGGATTATATATATGCATTTTTAATGAATTTTTATAGAAAGTCAATTGTATATTGTGAGCATATGAATGCTATTGTTTGTAACAAATAAAGTTTATTTTTTATATATTTCATTAGACATGCCTAAAAAGTCCATTCTTTGATCAAAACACTAAATTCACTTAAAGGTAAACCTAGGATGTGGCATGCTTATTTTTGCTTCACCACCATAGTTCTACCCTATGGTGGATAAGCTGCTTACAAAAACATCACACAGAAATCATATGTTACATATAGGGGTGAAGAACCCAATCTTTTGGTTTTTTGTGGCAGCTCATTTATTGGTGGAAATCAAAACATTCTTTTATGTTAACAAATATCCCAATAGAAAATAATTACTGTTTATGTATATGTTCCTCTGCATTGAACTAGAATAGTATCTAGAGGTTTGTCCTCTATTTATTTATTCATAATAAGTTGTTTACAGACTTTTTTCTGTTTTTTCCACATATATTAGTCCTTTGAAGCCATGGATTTTGTGGGGGCGGCATGGTCTGGATACATGGCGGGATTCCGGCCTTCGGAGGTATCTTCAGGTCAAGGTGACGCAGACATAAACCAATATTTTTTAAAAATGAAAAAACTTCTAAAAAAGAAATCCAACTTACACTGGCACATCGAATTTTTTAGATACTATATCACAGACGACATTAATCCCTATGGTTTACGGATTCAGGTATTCCCTACCCTTCAACAAACACCCACAGATTTTAGATCTGCATGGGAATCCACCCTTACAAAATGTACGAGTAATCTAATGACTCTTCTCATCAATCACTATGAGGATGAGATGAAGTCATTGGACCAAGAAATCATTAACTTGGGTACCTCGTACCCTTCAGTCCAGACACATGACCAGTTCGAAGCCAAATGGGTGGAACTTAAAAATTACTTAGCCAAACTAAACAAAGATATCATCTCAAAAAAACAGAGCAAATTTGTTAAAGACAAAAATGCCTTTTTGGGTGGGTTTGCATATCACTGGTCCTCCCCCCGCCGGGGAAGGGGCCCGATGAGAGGTAGACCTCCCAACCCCAGACATCAAGAGGGCTCAGCCCCCTTTGAATATGGGGTTGACTCTGACTCTTCCCTGTCATCAACAGCCTCGCAGACTACTCGAGGACAAGCGTCATCATCAGGATATTTTCCAGGGGGTGCACGCAAGAGAAATTACAATGATAGAGGATATACATCCCCACAAGCATCCAAACGTCGTCCAAATAACTTCCCTCCGGGAAATACCAATTTGGAACAGAGCCAGAGACCCACGGGCCCTGGATCCGACACACATTTAGGGCACATCACGGCACAAGCACTACAAATAATGCAAAATCAATCCTCCACAAAGCCCAAAACACAGCAATCCAGAACCACTCCTAGATCACAGGGCAAACAGGCCACTCCCCCCCTTACACAGCATGCACAACCTGCTTTATTACAAAACACACCTCAATTTAGAGGCCGTCAAATAGAAGGGGTCACACAGACCACTTTGGACCCTCACCTCACACGATTGATAAATGCACCTTCACCTTTCCCTTTAGACCCACTAATTTTAACCACAACACTGACCCCCAACACAGACCTAATGTAGAATTGAATACGAGCTCTGACACTAATTTTCAATCTAGATCCAATACAAATTTAAATGTGATCAATTTAACTCCATTTCAATTCACCTCAGACCAAATTGAGATTCTTAAATTGGGACTCAATTTCTGTCCCTCTACGAATGTCAACAAATATGAGGTCATTAAAGACTTATATCTTTTCTCACGGAATCTTACATATAAATATATGTTTGATGGGGAACGAGTTAGACTAGCCAAAGACAGAGAAATCACGGAACAAACAAAACAATTCACTATGGCGGAATGTAGAGCTCTAAGAGATCTCATCCTTTTACTTGACGAAAACTCTTCACAACCATCTCAGTCTACATCTCAATACTCCACTGATGGTATATTACAACGTGAATTAAGCTATCCTTTTCGCCTAAAAAATAAATCCCAGCGTTTTCCTGATCTAACCACCAATACTAACATTTGGACTTTTCTCAATACCATGGTGAGTGATGTTAAGAGATTAAAGGTCACATATGGTGCCCCTAACCTCACACCACCCCAAATGAAGGCCCTCAAGTCGCTAAGAAGAATCCCAAACATTGTTATAAAAAATTCAGATAAGGGGGGTAACGTTGTTATCCTAACTCAATCCTATTATGAACAAATGTGCATGGACATTTTACAAAACAAAGAGTGGTATCGCCCACTACCTGCACATAAAATTGAGAGATTCACAACAGAATATAGAGCACTTATATCAGATGCATACCATAAGGGCACCATTGACCAGCGAACCTATGATTTCTTAAACACCAAGGAACCAAAGGAAGCAACTTTTTACGCTCTTCCTAAGGTTCATAAGAGACTAACGAGACCTCCCGGCAGACCCATAGTTTCCGGGGTAGGGTCCCTCTTGGAAAATGCTAGTTCCCTGGTAGATACCATTCTACTACCACATGTCTTAACGTTACCATCTTATATTAGAGACACTATGGATTTACTCACCCGCATTGAGGGCATGAGTGTGCCTCCTGGTTCCCTTCTCGTGACATTGGATGTGGAAGCTCTTTATTCCAGCATCCCTCACGAGAAGGGAACAAGTATAGCCCACATGTTCCTACGAGAAGTGGACCACAACCTCTGGAAATATGGAGACTTTGTCATTGATCTACTCAGGTTTATCCTGACACATAACTGGTTTTGTTTTTTGGACACCCACTACCTCCAGATACAGGGAGTTGCTATGGGGACCCGTTGTGCGCCCTCATATGCCAACCTGTATCTGGGGGGGTGGGAGAGAGAATTACTATCAGACGAGGCACTTGGATCCTACATGGACCAGGTGCCCGTCTGGTATCGATTTATAGACGATATTTTTTTAGTCTGGACTGGAGGTGTAGAGAATCTTATCAGATTCATAGATTTACTCAATGTGAATAGTTACAATCTAAAATTCACATTGAATTATGACACCCACCTGATCACATTCTTGGATCTCTCTATATTTGTGGATCAACAACAGTGCCTGGCTACGAGTCTGTTCCGCAAGGAGACAGCAGGAAACACTATATTACATGCAGAGAGTGCACATCCGGTACACCTTAAACATAGTATACCTTACGCTCAATATTTGCGAATACGTCGAAACTGTACAGGAGTACAAGATTTCCTGTTCCAGGCTGCCTCCTTGCGCGACAGACTCTTAGCTCGGGGATACAGCAAGTCCCTATTAAAGCGAGCCTTCCAAAGGGCTCTGATACAGGATAGGCATAAACTAATTTACAAATCAAACCCGGTTTCCCAATCACAAACTCAATCCACAGTTAAATTTATTACTAAATTTTGCACACAACACAGTCAAATACGCAAATTGTTAAATAGACATTGGCATCTCCTCACTGAAGATCCCATACTCACAAAATATGTTAAAACCCATCCCGAAATAGTGTTCCGTAGAAACACATCACTAAAGGACCAGCTATGTCATAGCCACTATAACCCCACTTGCCACCTAAGGAATTCACCTAGGGGCACAAATCGGTGTGGTGCCTGTGACATATGCCCATGGATTTGGGAAGATACACGCTATAGACTGCCTAATGGAGAGCTTTTTTGTCCCACCTTCTCGGTCGATTGCAATACCCAAGGAGTGGTATATTTAATGTCTTGCCGATGTGGAGCCTTTTACGTCGGTAAGACAAGACGACAATTAAGACAAAGAATTGGAGACCACATATATTATTCTGGTAACGGCAAGATGATCACTCCCGTGAGCCGACATCTGGATTTATATCACAGATTTGACACCCGAGTGGTTCAATTTATAGTGCTTGAGAACATACCAGCCAATCCAAGAGGAGGTCCATGGGACAAGACTATTCTCCAGAAGGAGACCTATTGGATTGAACGCCTGGAGGCTACCAAACCTCCAGGTTTAAACGAAGTGTTATCTTATAAACCATTCCTGTAAATGACAGAATATTAAACAATACTCATCACTCCTTTTGAGAAATGATATTTCAGGATTACTACTATCATTCCCTTTCTCATATAACCTTCACATGGCCCCCGTTGGGGTTAGTCAGGTTATAAATTACCCAAATAGATTATCCTCACTATTACTCTGTTCATTATGGTGTTGGTCACTATGTCTGCGATCGCCTTGGACTAATGCCTCGATTGGTAGGGGTCCTGGCCCGTGTGCTCATCCCCCCGGTTGCCCCCATGGAGGTCCGATCCTTTTAATCCCCCTACTAAAAGTCACGACTCATGGTGGCTATATCAGGGGATGGTTTCCCAAACCAAATAAGGAAGACAATAATTAAACAAAACTTAAATGAAATTATTTTTAATTAATCAATCATCTGTTCTTGTTCAATGCAGAGCCCTTCTTTAATAACTAACAAATTATTTAAAATTCGTTTACAATTCAGACATATGGGATATTAGAATTTATTAAACTTATATAACTATATGTGATTCTAACAGTATCTTTTTTTTTTTTTTTTTTTTTTCCCCCCTTTGGGTCCATATATTTTGAACATGTCTTTGAGTGGTTGTCGCTCTTCCCCCATCCTGACCCTCCGGGTGGTTCGGTCATCTGTGCCTTTGGGCTAGCATGCGGCTGAAAGCGCCGTAGTTGTCTGCCAGGTGCATGATTTTTTGTAATCTGCCTTGGGGGTTGGACACTGCGGCGCGGAAGTTCACCCACAGGTGAGCTCCCTTCCCGCCGTCACATTGATGCGACAGGATACTTTCCTCCCTCTGGTCCCGGATTGGTGGACGTCTACATCCTGTGACGTTTCCATCACCCGGGAGACGCCTCCGGGGGGGAGTGTCCGCGCATGTGCGGCGACTCAGCCGGGTTGATGGCGTCACACGCCGCCGGTTTGGCGGGGTGTGTTCACAGACGCCATCGATTGGGACCTGTAAGTACCCTATAAAAGGACGGGCTGTAAGTGGCTGCATAGCACTATCCACTATCAGTTCAGATGGACCTTCCGGAGTATCGACGTCTCTACCACATTTAAACCATATTTGGTAAGCTCTACAAGCGTTAACCATTCTTTAAGATCCCCTTGAAATAGACAGCATATAGATCCCAATCTGAGGTAACTCTGATGGATGTATGCTCTCTGTTTTCTAGATATATTTCTCATATATATTTTCACTCATTTTTCACAGCATTGGGGATCATGCCTGAATGTACCGTTATACCCGGACTAATGCAGTAATTTCTGTATGGTACTTCGATACCCTAGGCAGCAGCTTCCTGTTGAACAAACATTTTTCCTGTCCTACATCTTAAAAGTTTTGATTGATTTTGAGATTTCATTGATGAGATGCGTACACATCTCTATCAAAGTTAGTATCT
>BLSH010510096.1:112692-131153 GCA_018402905.1 Glandirana rugosa
GACGGTAGAGGTCGGGAGGGACTTGGTGAGGGGTCAGGTCTATTTTTATACGTCCGGACGTGTGTGGCAGTCCGGACTGGTCTAAAATGGAAAGGATTGTTTTTAGATGTTTTTATTTCGTGGATAGTATTACCCCGCGATGTAAATTATTGTAGAGTACGGTGGGGAAAGAATAGAAGACATATTTTATTTTACGTTATTATGTAAAACAGTCTTACCTATGAAATTTGTATGTCATCACTAACGTAGGACACTTGGATAAGGACATTAAAAATTCACTTAAATCACATAGAAAGTCAATTGTATATTGTGAGCATATGAATGCTATTGTTTGTAACAAATAAAGTTTATTTTTTATATATTTCATTAGACATGCCTAAAAAGTCCATTCTTTGATCAAAACACTAAATTCACTTAAAAATTACAGGAATAGGTTCACAGGATGCAATCACTACTGTATGTTTAAAGTATCCATTCTGACAAAATGTATTATTGCATTTTATTTTATACAGAAGATAAGAAAGGGGTGGCATGAGATGTTATTAAATGTAGCGCCCCATTATGATAGGTGCTTTATTTTTGTAGATTTTTGTTAGGAAAGGTAAAATCTGGTCAGGCCTGACGGTGTGTGCAGGCCTGCATATTTTTATCTGGACTGGGGAGTGGTTCAGGGAGGGCTGGAGATGGCAGGAAGGAACACCCCCTGGATACTCCTCCCCTT
The DNA here is from genome assembly GCA_018402905.1 of Glandirana rugosa. Classification (NCBI taxonomy): domain Eukaryota; kingdom Metazoa; phylum Chordata; class Amphibia; order Anura; family Ranidae; genus Glandirana; species Glandirana rugosa. The sequence continues at coordinate 113,414 of BLSH010510096.1, forward strand.
TTGAGCTGGTAAGCTCTGGAAAGGGGGATGGATGAGGAGGTGTCACTTTCTGGTGTATGACAAGGAGCCCTGACCAATCCACAGTTTGGACTGGCAGGGGGCAGGCCTCCTTAAATACAACAATCTGCCAGCAGGGGGAGGAGAGTTTGGGTGGAAGTGTGGAGCAGGCCTCACCCAGGAGGGGAGCTCCCAGTCGGGGGTGACCTTGAGGCCTGGGGCTTGGGTGCAGCCAGGAGCAAAAGTCGGCTCCTGGAGTGGCACAAGGAAGCTGGAGAGCAGCAGAGTTCTACATTGAATAGAGACTCTTTAAAGGATCCACCAGTGTCAGTGAGTGGCGGCCCCTAGGAGTTGGATGAGAAGGCTGAGACAGGCTGGGAGAGAACAGTGGACAGTCTGTAGCAGTCGGAGAAGCCAAGCAAGGGGAAAGAGAGCCACTGGACAGTGAGGTAAGCTGAATGGGGCCTGGAAGATGGATGGGCTGGGAGTTATAGTTCATCCAATGCCCAGCTAGCACCAACGTACTTAGCTACACAAACGAGGGCCTGTGGCTTCACAGATGGGAGCCCGTGGCCCGTACCCACAACGGGTGGTTCAGAGGCCTGCTAGCAGTAGGAGCAGGCCTCACCATGTGCTAGCTGTGGTAGAAGAGGAAGAGGTGACAAAGAAGTCTGATAAATTTCCTTTTAGGCCTAGGAATCAAGTAGTGTGCAGGAGAGAGGAAGAAGAAGTGTAACGGTCAGCAAGTAGTGTGCTGGAGGAGAAGGAGTGTATATAGCAGCGGTGTATATAGAAGGTCCCTTGTTCAGTCTTTGGGCATCCCACAGTCATCCCTAAACCTTATCCAAGTTTATCCCCTAAATAAAACAGCAAAAACAAAGTACCGGCCTGTTCAGTGACTCAGGGTGTGTGGAAATCGTGTGATTGAGGGCAGCTGGCAAGTGGACCATCAGCCACTCCTGAGGGGGATCATGGCTACATAAAAATGAACAAATAGAAATATGTTGTTAAAAACAAGCACATAGAAATAATGTCATAACTGTTGCAAAACGAACACTTTGAGAAGGCCGGGGGGGGAGGTGAAGATAGAGAGAGCTTCTAGAAAAGTTGTGTCTTTTTGTTAATTGAAGGTTACGGCGCACATTACAACACTGCAAGCAAGATGGAGTCTCTTGCCAGTTGCCTACTGGGCACTTTTACCCCCTTGCTGCCCAGGCCAATTTTCAGCTTTCAGCGCTGTCATACTTTGAATGACAATTGCACGGTCATGCAACACTGTACCCATATGAAATGGTTTAATTTTTTTAAAACAAATAGAGCTTTCTTTTAGTGGTATTTACCACTGGGGCTTTTTATTTGTTTTTAAACAAACAAAAAGACCAAATATTTTGAAAAAAATACTTTTTTCATAGTTTGTTCTAAAATTTTGCAAACAGGTAATTTTTCTCCTTCGCTGATGTGTGCTGATGAGGCTGCACTGATGGGGACTGATAGGCAGCACTAATGAGGCGGAACTAATAGGGAACACTGATGGGCTCTGATAGACAGCACTGATGAGCATTGGTAGGCGACACTGATGGACGCTGATAGGCAGCACTGAAAGGTGACACTGAGGAGGAGGCACTGATGGGCACTTAATGCCAGCACTGATTGGAGGCACTGGTGGGCACTGATTGGAAACATGGTGGGCACTGGTTGGCAGCACTGGTGGGCACTGTTAGGAGTGCACTGATAATCAGTGCCGATGTCCCTTTAACACAAGCCGGTTATCATCTCTCTTTTTCTCTCAATGATCACAGAGTGCGCCGCCTGCGTGCCGCAGGAGGCTCGTGGGCAGCACAATTACAGGTGGATGTCCATGTACGCCCTCCCGGCAAAGTAAGCCATCTTTCGGCTATAACATGGGCAGGAAGTGGTTAACTGAACAATACAGTAAAAGTCCATGTCAGTGCTTTCACTACATGCAGGGTGTACTTTGTTTCTGGGATGCATATCACCACTTCGCCCTTCTTCTGAGGACTCACCAGAGAAGCTTCTCCTGCGCCACAGCTTAACTGTTTACTTTCCATACAGAAATGCTTTTGTGACTGACCAGAGGCATCAGGAGCGGGGGCTGACGGGGCTACAGCCCCGGGGGTGCCCCTGAAAACCCCCCGGTCTCGGGTATAGAGAAGGCTATTTAAAGAAGACCAGCTGCACTAGTGGAGTCAGTTGCCAATATAACGGAGCTGCTGCCAAACCCCCGCCCCTGGCCTGCTGTTATGACCTGTTGTGAGAAAGGGAGCAGGGGGTTGGCGGCAGCTCCATTTCTATTAGCAGCCTGCTCCGCCTCTTGTTTCTTCCCCCCTGTGAGTTACCATGCTCCACTGCTGGTCTTTTGTAATGGTGATGGAGACTGGGGACACCCTGATTTAAGGAGGCTCTCTGACCGCTGCTGGGGACACCCTGATGTAAGGAGGCACTCTGACCGCTGCTGGGGACACCCTGAAGTAAGGAGGCACTCTGACCACTGCTGGAGACAACCTGATGTAAGGAGGAACTCTGACCGCTGCTGGGGACACCCTGATGTAAGGAGGCACTCTGATCGCTGCTGGGGACACCCTGATGTAAGGAGGCACTGTGACCACTGTTGGGGACACCCTGATGTAAGGAGGCACTCTGACAGCTGCTGGGGACACCCTGCTGTAAGGAGGCACTCTGACCGCTGCTGGGGACACCCTGATATAAGGAGGTACTCTGACCGATGCTGGGGACACCCTGATGTAAGGAAGCACTCTGACCGCTGGGGACACCTGGGACTCCGCTGGGGACACCTAATGTAAGGAGGCACTCTGACCGCTGCTGGGGACACCCTGATGCAAGGAGGCACTGTGACCACTGCTGGGGACGCCCTGAAGTAAGGAGGCACTCTGACAGCTGCTGGAGATACCATGAAGTAAGGAGGCACTCTGATCACTGCTGGGGACACCCTGATGTAAGGAGGCACTCTGACCGCTGCTGGGGACACCCTGATATTAGGAGGCACTCTGACCGCTGCTGGGGACACCCTGATGTAAGGAGGCACTCTGATCGCTGCTGGGGACACCCTGATGTAAGGAGGCACTCTGACAGCTGCTGGGGACACCCTGCTGTAAGGAGGCACTCTGACCGCTGCTGGGGACACCCTGAAGTAAGGAGGCACTCTGACCACTGCTGGGGACACCTTGATGTAAGGAAGCACTCTGACCACTGCTGGGGACACCCTGATGTAAGGAGGCACTCTGATCGCTGCTGGGACACCCTGATGTAAGGAGGCACTCTGACCACTGCTGGGCACACCATGATGTAAGGAGGCATGCTGACTGCTGCTGGGGACACCCTGATGTAAGGAGGCACTCTGATCGCTGCTAGGGACACCCTGATATTAGGAGGCACTATGACCACTGCTGGGGACACCCTGATGTAAGGAGGCACTATGACCGCTGCTGGGGACAACCTGATGTAAGGAGGCATGCTGTCTGCTGCTGGGGACACCCTGCTGTAAGGAGGCACTCTGACCGCTGCTGGGGACACCCTGATGTAAGGAGGCACTCTGACCAATACTGGGGACACCTAATGTAAGGAGGCACTCTGACCGCTGCTGGGGACACCTGATGCAAGGAGGCACTGTGACCACTGCTGGGGACACCCTGAAGTAAGGAGGCACTCTGACCACTGCTGGGGATACCCTGAAGTAAGGAGGGACTCTGACCGCTGCTGGGGACACCCTGATTTAATGAGGGACTCTGATCGCTGCTGGGAACACCCTGATGTAAGGAGGCACTCTGAACACTGCTGGGCACACCATGAAGTAAGGAGGCATGCTGACTGCTGCTGGGGACACCCTGATGTAAGGTGGCACTCTGACGACTGGGGACACCCTGATGTAAGGAGGCACTCTGACCACTGCTGGGGACACCGTGATGTAAGGAGGCATGCTGACTGCTGCTGGGGACACCCTGATATAAGGAGGCACTCTGACCACTGCTGGGGACACCCTGATGTAAGGAGGCACTTTGACCGCTGGGAACACCCTGATGTAAGGAAGCACTCTGACCGCTGGGGATACCTGATGGAAGGAGGGACTCCGCTGGCGACAGGCCTGTACTGGCCATCGGGACTACCGGGAGTTTCCCGGTGGGCCGATGGCTCAGTGGGCCGGTACCAGTGACTTTCTTGACACTGTCACCGGCCGCCGCAGCTTCTGGTTATAAACACAGCCACAAGCGGGGCCGATCCTGGGCGGGTGCAACGCACCCAGGCGCCACAGGAGGGGGGGGCGCCAAAGCCCAAGTACTGCATATCTCCCTTTAGTGTGCTCTCCCCGCCGGGCGCAAAAGTTAAACGAGCGGCGATCGGATCCAAGGAGGAGAAACTGTGCTGCCCCCCCTCCCTTCCGCCCACTCGAGCCGCCGCGGCGCTGTCAGAAGAGCGGCTGTGTCTCTGTGTGGAGCAGAACAGCTGTGTGCTCTTCTTTCCCCCTCTCACGCTTCCTCATGCTGCTGTACTTCCTATTGGGCAGAATAAAAGGAGCACAAAAGAGGATCATGGGACATGTAGTCCCGAGGACTGGCAAGCCTATTACAGTCCTAAGAGGGAAACTGCAGCACCCAGCATGCCCAGCTGAAGGGGAGGGAGACAAGAGAGAGCCAGGCTATGGATGGTAAGTGACATGTTACATCTGGCGTTAGGTGACGGTGGTAAGTGACATGTTACATCTGGCGTTAGGTGACGATGGTAAGTGACATGTTACATCTGGCATTAGGTGACGGTGGTAAGTGAAATGTTGCATCTGGCATTAGGTGACGGTGGTAAGTGACATGTTGCATCTGGCGTTAGGTGACGATGGTAAGTGACATGTTACATCTGGCGTTAGGTGACGGTGGTAAGTGACATGTTACATCTGGCATTAGGTGACGGTGGTAAGTGACATGTTACATCTGGCATTAGGTGACGGTGGTAAGTGACATGTTACATCTGGCATTAGGTGACGGTGGTAAGTAACATGTTACATCTGGCATTAGGTGACGGTGGTAAGTGACATGTTACATCTGGCATTAGGTGACGGTGGTAAGTGACATGTTACATCTGGCAGCAGGTGACGGTGGTAAGTGACATGTTACATCTGGCATTAGGTGACGGTGGTAAGTAACATGTTACATCTGGCAGCAGGTGACGGTGGTAAGTGACATGTTACATCTGGCATTAGGTGACGGTGGTAAGTGACATGTTACATCTGGCAGCAGGTGACGGTGGTAAGTGACATGTTACATCTGGTGGCAGGCAGAATGGCAAATGACAATCCGCATCTGGTGGCAGGCGACGTGGCAAGGGACACGCTCGGGGCTCCCACTGATTCTGCATTATGGTGAGTTTAATGATTTAATTTTGTATTACAATGTAATAATAGAAATAATGCGCTTCAATCATCCTAACACCATAATAACCATGGTGCCGTAATGATTAAAGCGCCAACACCAGGTGTTTGGATCATCTGCTGATTGTTAAACTTTCTGGAATACACATATTGCTACTGTGGTGCAGTGGAATGTTTTTACATATTTTTTTGCACAATTGCCTATAGTTTATATATTGTTTTTGTGCGCATTTGCAAGTGGGCCGGTTTGGATGAAGTCCAGGGCCAAATTTTTGTCCCAGTCCAGCCCTGGCTGGGGACACCTGATGGAAGGAGGGACTTTGCTGGGGACATCCTGATGGCATCTGGTGGCAGGTGATGGTGGCAAGTGACACACTCAGGGCTCCCACTTATTCTGCATCATGGTGAGTTGAACTATTTCATTTTATATTACAATGTAATATAAGAAATAATGCGCCTCAATCATCCTGACACCAAACCAACCATGGTGCCGGAATGATTGAATCGGTAACACCAGGTGTATGGAGTATCTTTATCTGCTGATTTTTAAACTTTCTGGAATACACATATTGCTATTGTGGTGTAGGATCTGTGCCTGCTGTCCCTCCATCCCTTTTTATTTCCTTCCTTCTCACTCCTTCCCTCCCTATTTCTTCCTTTCTTCCTTCCCTCGTTCATCTCAGGCTCGAACCACATCCCCTTTGAACCACGCCCCTTTAAGCCACATCCACTATTTAGTTTAAACCATTTTTCTTCGGGCTAAAGCCCCTGGTCTTTTTCTCACCTAGCAACACCCCTGTGACTGACAATGTCATTCACTGTAGGCACTTTCCACCACTTTCCTTGCACTGATATGCACATGTCACTGCCCACACCTTCATCTGCTCCAGTTTCTGCAACAGTCACTAATCTCATCAGACCACAGGACATGGTTCCAGTAATCCATGTCCCTAATCCTCAGCAAATTGTTTGCGGGCTGGGGCTGTGACATCATAGGGGACGGGGCCTGCCGGGTGGTGTCAGCAGGTGGCCCCGCCACATGCCAATATTAGGCACAGCACACAGCGGAGAGGGCATTCGTGAAGGAGATTGCGTCGTGTCAACATGGGAAGAAGAAGAGAGGAAGAACAGAGGGAAGAGGACAGCGGAGAAGACCGGCAAAAGAGCAGAAGACGCCGCAGAGAAGGAGAAGAAAGAAGACCCCCTCAGAAGATGGAAGACCTCGCAAAAGAGCCGAAGAAAGAAGACACCGGAACGGGGAGAAGACGCTGGAGCTGATTGAATAAAATATTTTAAAAACTTGTGTAGTGTGTTTTTTATGTACATATTTTTTTCCAGGTAAATGGGTAGGGGTACGATGTATCCCATACTCATTTACATAGGGTGGGGGGCTGGCATCTGGGGGCCCCCTTGTTAAAGGGGGCTTCCGGATTCCGATAAGTCCCCGCCCACAGACCCCCGACAACCAATGGCCAGGGTTGTCGGGAAGAGGCCCTTGTCCTCATCAACATGGGGACAAGGTGCTTTGGGGTGGGGGGCACAGAGCCCCCCTGCCCCGAAGCACCCATACTCCCCATGTTGAGGGCACGCGGCCTGGTATGGTCCAGGAGGGGGGGCGCTCGCTCGTCCCCACCCCCTTTCCTGGCCTGCCGGGCTGCGTGCTCGGATAAGGGTCTGTTATGGATTTTTGGGGGGACCCCACGCCTTTTTTCGGCATGGGGTTCCCCTTAAAGTCCATACTAGACCAAAGGGCCTGGTATGCTCATGGAGGGGGCCGTTTTTTTTTTTTTAAATTTGGCGTGGAGTTCCCCTTCAAGATCCCCAGAGCACAAGTCGCATGCCAAAGTCGGATCATTGAAGACACTGATACGACTTTGATCCGACTTCAATGCCTTTCAATGGGCTGAAGTAGGATCAAAGTCGGACAAAAGTAGTGCAGGAACCTTTTTCAAAGTCGGTCCAACTTTGAAAAACACAAGTCGGACCAATTAAGACGGCTCTCATAGGGAATCATTGTTTTTGTGACGTAATGCAACTTGTGCTCCTCATGTCGGTCCGAAAGTCGGACTAGTGTGAACCCAGCCTTAGTAGTTTTTCCGTTAATTGGGCTCACCTGGCAATCTAATTATCACAGGTGTCCGAGATTGTTTTCAGTGATCAAAAGAGCCCTGACACACAATGCCATCCATGAGTTAAACTGAAAAACACAATATTTAATCTTTGGGACACTGAAATAGAATTTGCATAATAATTTGGAACAGGGTGTAGTCATCTATTCAATTTAATAAGTTGTTTTAAATGTTTGTACCGGCTTTTAAATTAATAAAAGGGCATATGGAGATAAAATGAAGATTGTATGCTAAATGTATATATGTTGTATGTGTGTAATTGCACACCGTTCAAGAACTTACAAACTACTAACATCACACATCAAAGTAACATAATAAAAAATAATATAAAATACAGTCTTGTGGTCTGATTACTGAGTACCTACAAAAATCTTGCAACAGATGTTGAATCACATGGAATAAAAAAGTCTATAACATATAGGGGTTGATCTACTAAAGGTAAATAGACTGCGCAAGGACAGTTGCTCCAAAGCTTAGTAAATGATGGGAAGCTCTACTGACTGCCATCGTCCAATCATGTGCAAAATGTTGTTAGATTTTCTGCAGATTTTTGTCTTCAGATTTACCAAAACCCTATAATATGAGGTCAAACCTAAAGAGTTTCAATTTGCATGCAATCAGGCAGGCCCTTGCAATACATCGTTTTGGTAAATCTGAAGACAAAAGTTACTTGAAGGACTTTTGTAACATTTTATAGTTAAGAGCATCAAATACAACTAATGCATTTAGGGAGAAAAAGCCTCCCCCTTCTTTAGGAGCTGTGCAGTCAATGGTAATAAAATCACAACAGAATGCACTAGGGGACCTGTGTTAAGGTTTGATGAATATTAGTGTCTCCTGATGGAACTGAATGTTGGCTGTTGGCTGTATTTGAGCTCTTAAACATTAAAGTGGATGTAAACCCTCACAAATACCCAGTGAAGTGAACAGCCTCAGATGATACACATGGCCTGCACCCTTTCTATGTGTGAGTATTTGGTTGTAACAGCAATGCCTTAACCAATGGTCCTACTTAATGATGTACCACAACTTTTGATGCAGCACCTATATCCTTAATGTCATTATACAGGTGATCCCCTTACTGATTACATGTCTCCTCTAACATATAGGCATTAATAAACAATTTGACTACTAGTGAGTATTATCAATTTCATTTTCTATATGGACTATACCAATAAGTAAACTTTGATCGTATTCACTACCCCTCTCTTTGTTATACTACATTATATCCAAATAGTATCGAGGTCTGCCCCCACATCCTTTGGTGGTAGGGGTTGCAGCGGCATCGGATTGCTTGAGCTCTCTCTGGTTCCTCCCCACTATGGCTCCCTCCTGATGCTCACCATTGCTGCTTGGAACTGTAGGTTCCCCTGTGTACATTTACTGTTAGATCTATAATCTGGTAACTTACCTTGTGCTTCTTGAAGCTTAATAATGTCATTGTATTTTTTGAATATCATAATGATAATATTTTCTACCTTGTAGAATTTTATGAAAATACTCACCCTTGTTTCTCCTGAGGAAGCGTCGATCAGACGTGAAACATGTAGAGATGGTATCCAGCCTAATTCGTGTTCCATGCTGATGGACGTCTGCTGGGGCCCCGTCTAGGATTCCTTCTCTTCCTCCTTGGGGTTTCTTCCATTCCAGCCCTAATTTGCATGCATATTTATGGTTATTTGCAATTATATGCATTGTTCTAATCGATTACTATGTATCTATGATTGTATATGCCACTATACTTGATCAGGGCTTGTAGAGGTAGGACCCTAGGGCAGGCCGCTCTACCGTTATATCCACCACCATGGTGCTGTATACCCTTGGGTGACCCATATATCAACTTTTATATTTGTCAATTTTAATGAATTTGGAATAAAAATTATTTTTACTTACTTTAGAGTCACGTTTGGATCTCTGTCTAACTTAGGTGCCTTTAAAGTCCCCAAACCTCCTAAATTGGAAATGTCCAGTATGTCTCAGATGATACACAGAGATTAAACAAGTCCCCCTATATACGTTTTACATGTATATCTGCTGTCTTCATCTGTATATATCGAAGGTGCTCTTCATGTTAAAGTTTTTTTCTCTTTCTGGTTAGCACTGGGAGTGGATTGTTGGCATACAGCCAAGACAGCTGATTGGAGGAAAGGCACACAACCCCTCTCCTCATAGGCGAAGAACGACAAGCTGACTGCTAATCTATTTATAGCAACCTCCCCTGACACGCACTTCTATCTCCTGCCTTGGAGAACGTGTGAGAAGTTATCAGGCTGATAACAAAGCTATGAAGCAAGAGACAGCTATGGGACTTAGTGCTTTGGAGAGAGATAAGAAAACACTACAAATTTCGGGTCGGGTTTACATCCACTTGAAATGTTTCCAAAAGTCCCTCAGCTGGGATGAACTTTTGTACCAGACGCTCCTCTGTACTCATGCAAGAATTAACCATCTGATGAGTGCTTCCTTTGTCACCATCAGCAAGGCAGCAGCCTAGGATGAAATGTTATCGTGATCACTGCTGCAGCAATGACCGAGATAGCACCCCTCCAATCCAGCAATGTACTGGTACGTCAATGGACAGGAAGGTGTTAATAATTTCTTGGATTGGGAGGGGAGTTGTAGGTCATTCACTAACCCCAAAAAACACACCTTGGGACAACTAAGCTTAGGGACACCCAATGGAGTTTCAACTAAACAATTACTTTGTACTAAAAATTAATGTATTTAGGACAAGACCACAGCGACTTTACCTTTTAGTACCTACCTATCCTTTATCACTTGTTTTTGCAGCCTACTTAAAATCATATTAAAAATTGCATGGGGTGCCTAATTTTTTTGAGAACACACACAGTTGCACCTTTCTAATGTTCTGCTGCAATATTAATTTATGGGGGGGGGGGTTTTCTTGACAAAGGCCATTTTTCATGTGTGATTCAAAAGGCGTATTGTGCTCACAAAGATGTTAAAGTGTATGTAAACCCTAACAAGGAGCTTCTGTTATTTGCTCCATTTTGGTCTATTAAATATACCATTGAAAGAGTTTATACCTGTTTGATGAGGGCAAAAATATCCCTGTTGATCACGTCAGAAATTCAGAGCTGAACTGAGTGGGAAGCATGACAGCACCACACAATCAGATTCAGAGGCGGCTGGTGAAGTTTTAGGATGGGGGGGCGCCGGGCCCCATCCTTCCTTTTTGACCCCTCCTACTTCTCATAAGCCCCACCCTTTAGAGAATCCACCCACTCCATCCCCTGTATTCCGCATATTGTGTCAGGAGTATACAGCTTAGCATCACAGGACAGAGTATATAGCTCGGCATCACAGGACAGAGTATATAGCTCGGCATCACAGAACAGAGTATATAGCTCGGCATCACAGGACAGAGTATACAGCCCCAGCATCACAGGACAGAGTATACAGCACAGCATCACAGGACAGAGTATACAGCCCCCCAGCATCACAGGACAGAGTATAAAACCCCAGTATCACAGGAGAGAGTATACAGCCCAGAATCACTTGGCAGGGTATACAGCCCAGCATCACAGGACAGGGTATACAGCCCAGCATCACAGCTCAGCATCACAGGACAGAGTATACAGCCCCAGCACCACGGGACAGAGTATACAGCCCCAGCATCACAGGATAGAGTATACATCCCAGCATCACAGGACAGGGTATATAGCAGCCAGTATCACAGGTGGCGTATATTGCAGCCAGTATCACAGGTAGGGGTATATAGCAGCCAGTATCACAAGTAGGGGTATATAGCAGCCAGTGCCACAGGTGGGGTATATTGCAGCCAGTACCACAGGTGGGGTATATTGCAGCCAGTATCACAGGTAGGGGTATATAGCAGCCAGTACCACAGGTGGGAAATATAGCAGCCAGTATCACAGGTGGGAAATATATCCAGAGCACCCCACCCCCTGCCGTGGGACTCTCGGCACTGACAGCACCCTCCCCGCGGGAGGTCCAGGACTTGTGGAGAGAGATGTACCTGAATAAGGGCTGTGCATTCCAACCACAGAGACAGTGGTGTCACTTCCGGTTTCATACCAGCACAGATAAACTGGAAGTGACGCAGCGGCTCCGAGTGAAAGCACTGCCCATGTTACGGAAAACTGTGTCGCTCTGTGCTTTGCGCCACAAAGTAGTCCAAAACAGTGCCAATGAAGCGTCTTGTCTGCAATCACACGATTGCATAGATGTCACGCTTCCCATAGTGCACTGTGTCCGGCGCCCGGCCCGAACACAGTGCACTTAAAGGAGTTTTTTTTATTTTAAAGGGCCTTTTTTTGTGGCTAGCACTGGGGGGTCGGCGCCCATGCACCCCCTATGGACGAGGCGCCACTGGTCAGATCACCGTAGCAAAAAAAAATGAATTTGGAGGATTGGAGGGGACTGGGAGCAATAGGAAGGACATTTCTGAGTTAAGAATTTATACTTGAATAGATTTTTTCTTTTAAGCAGAGTTTAGCGTCACTTTAAGATTGTCATACAGGAGCCATGGAATAGTATGGCTTGATTGATTTGTGGCTTTACTCCTGCCACAATGAATCACACCACACCCTTTCAAGACTGGACATGGCATTCTCGACTGTTGACAGTGCAACATTTATAAAAGTGGTTTGCTATTCGCCTCGTGCCGTATCCGGTCATTTGCCTTTGGAAGTTTACTTTGATATAGGTCCTAAACCTTGGATTAAAGAGTGGAGAATGGATGCCAGGTGGCTTCAGGAAGACTATGTCAAATTTGGCTGTTCTACAGCCCTTAATAATTATTGGTTGGAAAATTCCAGTGAAGTGTCTATGAGGGGGAAGGTCTTCTCCACACAAGTTAAGGACTTTACAAAAGCTCTAGATGAGACCATAGTTGCTAAGGAAACTGAGGTAACCCAAGCTGAGGCATCTTATGTGAGGGATCATTCTACCCCTAGAGGGCAAGGGCGCATACGGGAGTATAAATTGTTGCTGCATGATCAGTCCAGTAAATAGCTACTACACCAATGTAGAAGAATATTTGAATACAGGGACAAAAATGGGTACCTTTTGGCATTTCTGGCACGGACAGATTTTTCCCCAATTTCCATTATTAAGATTCTGATGAATCAGGGTTCTGGTGTCTCTTCTGATACGGAGATCCTAGATACTTTTTTAAGTTTCTATAGTTTGCTCTATGACACTGGGGTCTCCTATTCAGAGGAAGCTCTAGAAACCTATCTGTCATCTGGGAACCTCCCATGTCTCAGCAGGAATCCCTGGACAGGGAACTTATGTTAGAAGAGATAGATAAGGTCATAGCGTCCTTCCCTCCTAATAAGTTATCAGGGGTGGATGGATTCCCTGTGGAATGGTATAAAACTGCTGTCCTAATCCGTTTTGGCATTAGACCAATATTTATTTCCTGAATTAAACTGTTGTACACCAACCCAGTAGCCAGTCTCTGAATTAACGGACTGAATTCAGAGCCATTTTCAATATATAAGGGGATACGTCAGGTGTGCCCGCTCTCCCCTTTGTTATATGCTCTGGCTATTGAACCCTTGGCGGAGAGATTGAGAACCACTGAGAGAATCCGGGGATGGAGGTTGGGGAAGCTTGATGAGCGTGTATCTTTGTATGCAGATGATATGCTCTTATATCTCAGTGACTCTACAGATTAGCTGATAAATGCCTTCTCCATTATTAGGGAATTTGGTGATTTTTCAGGTTTTCAAATTAATTGGGCAAAATCCACTATCTTCTCAGTAAATTCCCAGATGGGTATAACTCCCCCCGCGTCGTGCCCTATGTAAGTCTCTTAGAAATTTAAATTCTTGGGGGTATTGGTACAGCTCCCTGTCTCTGCATTCATTCCCAGCATCTGAACGTCCAAAGAAAAAAATAATGAATTTCAATTAATACGAAAGAATTATAACAAAAATAATGAATTCATTCGGCATAATTCCTTAATTTGCTAAAGGTCTAATGAAACAGCAGGTAAAGACAAAATGATTCAAATGCGATTTCTCCACCAAATGTACTTCACCCCTCTGCACCTGTTTAAGATGGGGAGGAGGGAGAGTCCAGTATGCCATAAATGTAATACTGCAGAAGGGTTGGTCTGGTACTGTGACAAAGTGAGGCCCTTCTGGTCCCAGGTTACATCTTTTATAGCAGACAGTTTTGATCTGCCCAATATTTGCAGCCCGGAGAGGTGTTTACTGGAAATGATAGATTATGAGGAACTGGAAACTGCAACAATGTTGTTTCTTCACCTTACTGTACTTCTATGCATGGAAGGTAATCGCGATCCAGTGGATCCGCTCTGACCGGGTGGGTATTGAGGCATGGAAAAAGTGAATTGAGTCAGACCTGCCTTTGTATAGAATGACCTATGAGGCCCAAGATCGTCCCAAAAAATGTAATAACATTTGGTCTAGGTGGATAGATTCACAGGATACTCTCGTAGCCAATTAAGAATAATGAGCTTGGGGAGACAAATGTTGGATGGAATAACCTGAGGAGGAAGGAGAAGGAAAATTGGATCTTGGGGTCATTTGGTTCAGCTTTTTTCTGGATATACCAGACTGGGGTTCTGTACCACAGGGACCATACCACCTACTGCCTTTTGTAAAACTCCACACTTAAGCTTTTTTGTTTTTATGTTTTTTTTTCATTGTCTTAAGATTTAAAGAAATATATTTCCAGTTGTTAATTTACCGTGATCATTGTATTCTTAATATATAAGGTTGATATAAGAGTAGGTCCTGCATTGACATTTTCTATGTCATAAAACATGTAGAATCAAGTTGGAAGAGTGTAGTTGTATTCCTGTATAACTTAACTTCTTTTATGTTCCATTCTGAGATCCTGAATGTAATGTAATCTTCGTGTGATGTGTAATTACGGTATGCACTTATTCAGATATACAGCAATGACTGTTTTGGTATGTGAATGGCAAATAAAAACCTTAAAAAAAGAATAAAATATCTGGACAGTGGTTGTAAACCCTTACATATAACTAGGGAAGTGACTGATACACAGAGATGAAACAAATCCTCTTACATAAGTTGTACCTGTCTATCTAAAGTCCTCTATCCTCTACATTCGTTATTGAATTTATACAGCTTGTCTGAGCTTTCAGAAAGCAGGGGTGGGGAGCTGAAGTTACAGAGTTTAGTGTGAGCTGATAGGAGGGAAGGGACACGCCCCCCCCCCCCTTCACACAACACACAGGAACAGAGCTGAGGCTGTCAATCACAATCGCTGTGCGCTGGAGCTCCCTCCCCCTTTTTTTCTCTTGGTGTCAGGAAAACTTGCAGATAGCAGATGAATGAGGCAGCAGCAGGGGCGTCGGTAAGGGGGGGGCTGACAGGGCTATAGCCCCGGGGGTGCCCCCATAGAGCCCGGGGGCTCAGGGCCATTAAGCATTGTTAATAGCCCTGAGCAAACAGCCATTAGTAATGATTGCGTCTGCGCAGCATGGCCGGCAGTGCCTGTGATAGACATCACCACACCCACATCACTGGTCGTATCGTATCCTAGGAAGGATAAAGTATTGATTTTCCCCAGAATCATGGAGGTGGATGGGGTGGGCTAATGGGGGTGACCCCTGGGTATGGATACAGGGGGCACCCCCATTAGCCCACCCCCGGACCCAGAATCCCTTTGCTCGTCTGACTTCTCCCTACCCAAATGACATGGTGACATATGGTGCCATTCTCTGCAGCAGGCTGGGAGTGAGCTCTTTACACCGGAAGACAATTTGAATTTGTGGGGAGCAGTAGAAGAAAGGATGTGGGTATTGCAGCCAAAGCTGCTTTTTTTTATCTTCACTTCATTTTATGGTGGGAGCGGGGCATTGGGTGGAGCTTTGGCGAGACTTAATTTGAAATGTGGGAGGGGTTATCAAATTTATCTTCGGGCTGAAGCCCCTGGTCTTTTCCCCACCTAGCAACGCCCCTGGGCAGCAGAGAGGAATAAAAATTTGTGTTCTTAATATGCATTGTTCGTATTTTATGTCAGAGGTTTGCAGCCACTTTAACTATGAGTGAACAAAACTTGAAGCATGGCACTGCTGTCAAAATATATGTCTCAAGATATTGCAGCTGCACTATCTTGAGATATATACAGTTGTATGCAAAAGATAAGGAACCCCTGACAATTTCCATGATTGTCATTTATAAATATTTGGGTGTTTGGATCAGCAATTTCATTTTGATCTATGAAATAGCTGAAGGACAGTAATATTTCAGTAGTGAAATGAGGTTTATTGGATTAACAGAAAATACGCAATATGCATCAAAACGAAATTAGACAGGTGCATAAATTTGGGCACCCCAATAGAAAAATCACATCAATATTTAGTAGAGCCTCCTTTAGCAGAAATAACAGTCTCTAGACGCTTCCAATAGCCTGAAATGAGTGTCTGGATTCTGGATGAATGTATTTTGGACCATTCCTCCTTACAAAATATCTCCAGTTCAGTTAGGTTTGATGGTTGCCGAGAATGGACAGCCCGCTTCAAATCACCCCACAGATAATCAATGATATTCAGGTCTGGGGACTGGGATGGCCATTCCAGAACATTGTTGTTGTTCCTCTGCATAAATGCCCTAGTAGACTTTTGCATACAACTGTATGTTTACTAGAAGGGGTTTTGCAATTGACCTTCAGTGTTCAGCTGCAATAACTACTATAGTATTTTAGGATTTTTGCTAACATTAGATAATTCTGTCTTTTGTAACATAGTACTTCTGCTAACATGGTGTGTGTGGTCTATCTGATGTAACCTTAGTATTGCAAATAAATTAAGTTCCAATTACCGAAGAACAGCCCACCAACCTAATTTCCCCAGAAACAAACGACACTGTGTGACCACAATTCATGAACAAATTCTGTATACTTATAGCATTATGTAAATAATTGAAAGTGCACACAGCAAATAAGAAAACATGAGCATCTACCAACTAAGCAAATGTTATGATCTGTGGGGGTATTCTATACTGTATAAGAAAAACATGACTGCATCTGGTCCATTAGAACTGGCCCCGGTGCAAGAAATTATGCAGGGCCCCACTGACCCCTGGCCAGGGGCCTTCCCTCTTCTCGCTGATCCTGGGGCCCTTTACTCTCATCACGGGTCCCTTTATTATGGTCCCGCAGTGGCACCCTTTCACAAGTTCTGGGGTTCCCCACCCCCCCCACTTACTTACTTACTTACCCCTCATCTTTGGCCCTTCCCATGGTAATGAAATGCCAGGGCCTTTGCAATCCTGATAGTTCCCTCACTTGTGTCAGTAGTTTTTAACCACTTCCCTACCGAGTCATTGTAAAATGACGTCGGCAGGAACTGCTTGTCGATCCGGGTGGATGTCATATGATGTCCACCGCTTCTCGCCGCTACTGGGGGCCCCCAGGGGCCCGCACAGCGGCGATCACGGATCACTCGTCTGCCGGGGGGTTGTGTCCCCCCCAGATTGGGGTAAAGAGCCAATAAAATTGTCTCTTTACCCCGTGACCAGCTGTGTCCAATCACAGCCGGTCACAAACGGGCCTCACGTGCACGCCGCTCGTGCGAGCCCCTGGGGGCGCACAGCGCGGCGATCGGAGCTGAGGCTTGTCCCTCGGACAAAGCCCAGCTCCGATCCGTGTAAAGAGCCAATAGATTTGGCTCTTTACCACGTGACCGGCTGTGTCAATCACAGCCGGTCATGTGATGTAAACAAACCACGGTAACGAGCTGTTACCGCAGTTCTCCCTGTCACACACCGATCGTATGTGACAGAGATTGCAGTAACAGCTTGTTACCGCTTACTGTACACCAAGCACACTGATCACCCTCCCCCCCAATAAAGAGGACCTGTCACCACCCCATCAGAGTACCTGTCACAGCCGATCAGAGTACCTGTCACCTGTCCATCAAAGTATCCGAGTACCTGTCACCTGTCCATCAAAGTACCCGAGTACCTCTCACCTGCCCATCAGAGTACCCGAGTACCTGTCACCTGCCCATCAGAGTACCTGTCACCTGTCCATCAAAGTACCCGAGTACCTGTCACCTGCCCATCAAAGTACCCGAGTACCTGTCACCTGCCCATCAAAGTACCCGAGTACTTGTCACCTGTCCATCAGAGTACCCGAGTACCTGTCACCAGTCCATCAGAGTACCCGAGTACCTGTCACCCGTCCATCAGAGTACCCGAGTACCCGTCACCTATCCATCAGAGTACCC